>CM052154.1:7436658-7463998 GCA_028455555.1 Augochlorella aurata | reverse complement strand
TGCAGCATCATAGCACTCTGAACACTCGATTTATTTCGAGAATTAAAGGGTCGAGAAAATCAGACGATGCGATATGACAGCAATTTTCCAGAAGTCAGCGTACCTTATTACATAACTATGGCAAAACGAACCCTGTAATTTCACGTCACCCGTCACAGATTATATTACTCAACGAACAAGTAAGACAGCTCTTTAATAAAAATTTTTTTCACATTGAAATATCCCCCCTCCGTCCCCCTCTCTTGATCGCGGAATAAAGGCGCCATGCTGCATAAAGATGCAATCAGGATTTTTCCTAAGAGTATGCATTATTCAGCATAACTCACTGTTTCAGCCACTTTTTCGCTGTTAGGTTTTCGAATAAATTACAGGCAGTCCGTTGCCACTAAAACGCGAAGGGCTCGAACTTCGCGAGCCGCGACAGTGATTAAAAGGGCCATTAATTAGATCAGCCATGGCAATAGGAAAATTTTTTGATATCATCGTCGTTAGAAATTGTTAATATTATCGAACAAGATAATTGTTGTTGCAGATTGGAATTTTGCGAGATGCCAGCCTTAATTAGTTCGCCTTCCTTAGTGCCTTGTTCCTGTGTTTCTGAAATCAAAGTCGGCGGCGTTTGCGATTCGCGGGATGATGCATCGTCGGCTTCAATGCGTTCCGACACGAGAAAAATTACTCGGAACATTGAATATACAGCCGTGTTTCATTTTTCTGAGACTTACAAAGATCCCATCCGCCTCGCGACTGTGTGCAGCCGCCGCATTGAAATTCAAAGTGTTCGCCACATTGTGTTTGTGTCAGCAGCGAGCGTACAAAGTAAGGAAATTGCATCGTCAGTGTTTCACCGTTCTCCATTAACGATGGTATTAAAGTGGGATCGGCGCGTTGAACAATTGCCCCCGAATGTGCGATTGATATTAACGAAATGGTCGAACAATTCTTTTTTAAATTGTATTTTTCTAATCGATCGAGGAAGTCGAATCGTTGCAGGATTTATTTTAAATTGTATTAATAAAAATATACTAAGAGCACGTTGACGTAATTTGGCGATATAATACCAATACTTATTAATTTGTCAAATTACTTAGACCTCTATTTACAAAAACAATTTGGTCGTTTGCAATATTTTATTCTTCAACGTTCTCTTTTATTCTCTCTTTATTCTTCCAATTTAATTCTTTTAATAATAAACAGAAATATGTTCCTAAGCGATCGTCGAGTACAATTTCCACGTAACGCCCGTAAAATTCTCCTCCGCGATCTTCAATCACGCGAATCAGAGTAATTAAAGACGCGATCAATCTAAATCCCAAGACTGGAAAACGCGTTGCGCGTGTAATAGTAGCATTTATTAACGCGCTCTTTGAATGTGTGCCGCATAATATAGCAATATCAATTTTAATTACGTTAATTACGGCGTTGTATCCGTTGCATTCATATGCTCGACCTATATTTCGCTTTCCTTATTTTCCATGCTCCGCGCAACGCCATAAAACGAAGGAGATGTTAATTTTAAAAACGGCAGATATTTCAGTTTAATAAACCTTGGGGATACACGGGCGAGCCGGGACTGCGAAATAATTGATTCCCCGTTTTAAGACCTTTCTCCTGCAAGATAAATGAACTAGAATCCGAGTCAAAGTATGCTATAAACTATAAAAATTAAAATTCCAAAGTAAACTTATTTGGCATCGATCACTTCTGCAACATTCGCGAAGACCTTAATAAAATAAAGAAATTATAATTAACGATCTCATTTGAAACGGGGAGATCTCCCCATTCGGTTTACTAAGTGTTACCAGTGATATTGAAATGATTTTCATGTTTCCAGTTTCACAGCGTGTTCCATAAATACCCGGAATCTGATCCGGTCGATTTAGAGTCTGATTTAACCAGCGGATTAAATTGCACCGAATTTGGTCAGTTGTTCGAAGCTTGTTATTTAAATGGCAATGTTGAATAGCTGAAACGGACCCAGTTCCCCGTCCGAGTCACTTAAATCATCGCCTTCCATTACCTCGTCTTCCCGGCTGACACTCGCCCTTATAACCTATCCCACGCTCGGTAGCAGTGCGGTGTTAATGACGAACGCTGAGTCAATGTTTTTTTTACTACCACTCTACGTGTCGTGCTTATTTCTAAGAGAAAAACTGGGTCACGCCGTTTCTGAGAATTTCGACTGGCCATTCGTTACTCTGAATGTTTGAAACGCTATACCCAGAAACTTTACGTTTCCAGATGGAATGGAAATATGTGTGTACACGGCGGAAATAAAATACGCTGCGAAAGGATATATTTTTTAGTGGCCCTTAAGCCCGGAAGAAGCTAATCTCAGGCGAATGCTAGACGAACCACTAGCCGGCGGGTCCTGAAATTCTTTAACGAGTTTTATTAGACTCTGGATATTTATGAAGAATGGAAACTGTCTGCGTCCGGGGATTTCTTTCTTTGTATTAATAAATATTAACAGGGTGTTCGTTGAATTGTATATTAAAATGTGAAAATTTTGCAAACGCGTGAAAGCTGCAGTGGAATTGGTCACTTTCGTTGTTTATAATAAATGAAAAAGGAAAGTGAAACAATTACCGGGATATAATAAAAATATACACAATATCATATTTGTATATTTATATATTAAAAATAATAGAAAATAGAAATACAGAAATATCACATGCGTATGTTTTCATATTAAAAATAATAGAAAATAGAAATACAGAAATATCGTATGCGTATATTTCCATATTAAAAATAATAGAAAATAGAAATACAGAGATATTGTATGCGTATATTTCCATATTAAAAATAATAGAAATAATAGAAATACATATTAGAAATAATAGAAAATAGAAATACAGAAATATCGTATGCGTATATTTCCATATTAAAAATAATAGAAAATAGAAATACAGAAATATCATATTTATATAAAATAAGTAAAAATACGCAAAATATTATATTTTTATTTTTCTATATTAGAAACAATAGAAAGGAAAAACAGAAAAATATAGTACTTTCTAAAGTTTTAGATATCACTAGAAATATAAAGGTTACATTACAATTACGCACACCTCTATACAACAAAATAATATCTGTTCCCATAATTACGACCATAAGACCCGGCGATCGCGTAGAATGTTTGTGGCCGAGTCAAGAGTTCGCGGCGGTTCTGCTTATTGCAAATTATAATACACTCGAGGGCAAGACGTTGCAGGCCGAGTCAAGAATGATTGCACCGAGAGGGACAGATTCCGAGTAGTTGAGATAAAGAGCGGTGAAGGAGAATAATGCGCTCCCTTTTCTCGGTTCCCACATTAATCTACCGTTCCAACAGGAATGTACACAAATCGTGTACGCTGTGATGTATTGCGGTCACCTTTCATCGCGCCGAGAAATGTAATTCGTTTTAAAAGGAACTAAAGATTGACCGATGAGTTTCTTTCCTCAACAGCGGTGCCAACGTGCGCCGAAAGGGCTGAGATATTTCCTTGAAATACGAGGCTAGGAAATAGAGAACAGTCGATTGTCATTTGTTTCTGTTAGACTCGTGCTCGATTCTGTTAACCCTTTGCGGTTGGAGCCATTTTAACTGGGAACGCAAAATATATCTTCAGACTTATAGTTGTATTATACAACTTGGAGGATTTTATACATTATGGAATTGAATATTGCGACTCGTGCGACAGTTAACAGCTCTCAACAATTTTTTGGAGTTTTTATTAATTAAAGAAAGGTATGAAATACGCTCTTTCTGTCTGAGATGTCTTCGTTAATTGACATTCAACTCGGTAAAAACAATAAATCATATCAGGTGGAAAATAAGAAACTAGATTGATTCTTCTATTCAACCTGTTCGTCGGAGTTCGACAATTCCTTTAATTAACAATTTAACGTTCTTCTTCAAATTCCAATAAATACGGCATACGTATACAGAAATACGGCAACGTCCACCGGAGAAACGAATGAATTTGAGCAAACAAGAAAGTCAATGAAACGTGCATACTATTAATTATTGCAGCATTAATATAAAAATATTCGTTATTTTCATATTGCGCGTGTAAATATCAATTAAATTTTATTATTAAAAATTGCGCATTGTCTCGGAATACACCGGTCGAACAAACAACGAATCGGAGTCAACAATAATAAAATTCCTCGTATGATACGACGATTAATAACGGCGCTGAAAATATCGTCGCTGAAAAACGGCGCGCCTGTAATATTTCTTCGAATCGTTCCCCGCGCGGCAAACGTAATTTTCAACGACGGCTAAAGAACGACTTTATCTGGCTGTATTATGTCGTTATTGTTAACCGGAACTGCTTTAATCGTAATTCCAAGGCGGAAGACGAATAATAAAAATGCAAGTGCGCGCGGCCAAAGGCGGGACGGCGGGGCGGGCAATTAATTCTCGCGAAATTTGTTTATATTCCGTGGCGGGATGTTAAGCCGGGGGAAGACAAAACGCGAGCTTGACGTTTCTTTTTCGTTCGCGGTCCTTTGAAAGCGACAGAACGTTTGCCCGACGCGCGAAACTAAAGCGCTTAAGCCCTTTGAGTCCCAGTAATGGTAATATCATAGAAAATTCTCGGCGTTGCAAATGATGCTGCGGTTTCTCTGTATTTGCCTCGCCGAAAAACGTTTTTGCGGAAGATAAATTGGACCGCGGAGGCTTCCCGTAGCTTTTATAATTAATTAGCAGCGAGCTTATTTCGGACTCGGCCCGCCGATGAATGCCACACTAGCAACCTCGATCATTTTTCTTGCCGCCCGATTGCGAAAGCTTCCAGCACGTGTTACAAAATGAACAGAGCCCTCGATCGAGCTGGCCGACAATTGTTCTCGGCAATTACAGAAAATAGGTTCGACGACGCCATTTAAGAGACACGGACGTGACAGCCGCAGAAGCGCGGCCAAATCGCGGAAATATAGGGCACGGAAACAGGGGGCACGGAATTATGTGCAAAGAGGACGCAGAAGTCGACCGAAAATCGCCTCGTTTTATATAATTAAAAATATTATTAAATTACTAATTTCTCTCACGAAAAAATATATTTCTAAACACGTAATTACCTGAGAAATCAAAATATAGCTTTAGTGCATTAAATGCAAATTAAAGCGATCAATAGAAGCTCCAGGAAAGCAAAAATTGACAGATTGACAAATCGTCGATGTTTGAACTGTTATAATTTCGTAAAAGCCTGTCGCACAATAACGAACCCAGGCTCATTTTAAAGCTCGAAGCTTCTACTCGCGCTCTGCGTCATTCATTTTCCTGTATCGTGGTTTCGCATAACGTAACAGGTGGGAAACTGGAGACATTCTATTTCTGGAAAATGTTACGGATTGAATCGACCGCGAGCGCACGGGGAAATTTAGTTCACGACTGATCATATCATAGATTTCAAGGTTGAAGCCTCCTCTTTACAATGACCCCTTAAACTTTGATGTACGATTTTTTTTAGTCACTCTACCGAGCTTCGAAGGAAAGGTGTACCGCCTACTTTGCGGCAGGTTCACGAGGACTCTACACGACCTTGTTCATCGTTTCTGTTTCACAAAACGGTTTAAAAATGTCGCACACCAAGTTATGAGAGCTCGTTGTAAAGGGGAAGCTTCGATCTTCAAATCCGTGCTCGATTTATCCGCGGCGGAGATTTCTCCATGGTTTCGCGGACGTTTGAATCTGCAACGTTTTCGAGTAAAAACAGATTCTACGCGTTTACGATAAAAATGAGTAGGCGAATTAAAATAAAATCGCGTCGTTAGAAATTTTTTGAGATCGTTAATACACGAAATGCTTCTGCGTAGTGTGTATAATTTTTTTATATAACGCACGCAACTTTTATAATTCTTTTACACAGCGTAGATCGCTTGTTGCACATTGCACGCGGTATTTATTCGGGAAAAAAGCAATAAAAGCAAAAGCAGCGAAGGAAAAAGCAATATTGAATGAGAATTGAAAATATCACGCATAGTGCGTGGCCGTGCTAATAAAACTGCACTAAACTCCAACGGCTACCACTAACACCGTTTCACCGGCAAACCGTTAGCTTGTCCCGCGTATTGAAATCACGGAGTCGACACGTTCAAACAATTTATTTTATCGAAATATTCGGGCGAGATTTCTCCATGAAAATCCAGGGAAGTTTCGGGGGCCCGCGAACGCGCCTTCAAATTGCTTTGGATAAAGTATATGCCCGAATAATATGTATGGTCTGTTGATTGGAACCCGCGAGCAGAGAGCGTTCTGCAATCAACGTAATTTTTCTCATACCGCTTCATTGTTCACGGAATCGATTTTCATGAGTTACGTTTGTTCGTTACTGACCGTTTCAATTTAACCGAAAAATAGCGATCGGCTGCGAGTTGTTTGTCCACCGTTCCGCCGTTCCGCCGTTCTCTAGCCGATTTTTAACTGGGAAGAAATGTCGTTTTTTTTTGTAATTTTTAATTCCAGTTTTTTAAACGCGAAATTACTCTTTGCAAGCTTCTAAATTATATTTGTTCACTAAATTGATTTATGAGATTTCATTATGTTTATTTAGCTAACTGATTTACCAAGATTTACCAAACTTATTTACTAAAGTTATTTACCAAAATTTGCCAAAATTATTTATTAAATTTATTTACTAAATTTATTTAGTAATTCTCTTTTACTAAATTTATTTACTAAATTTATTTACAGACCATTACGAAATTTGTGTTTCCTCTCGCATCCATTTCTGCTTTCAAATTAACTGAAATTAACGCACTTCCCTACGCAACTTTTGAGTGCGACAATTTTTGCGAAATTGCAGAAAACAAATTGTTACGTTTCAGTTCGCGTGCTTCCACGAACGAAAATCCTCCATCCGGTTAAACATCGTTGCGACGCCGTTCGAAAGAAGCGGAGGGGAACGAAGTTCGAAGTATTGTCGTAGGTTCGAAGAGAAAACCCGTGTCTCCCGCGAGCCGCTATTAGGGTAATCCCTTGCAAACTCGAAATGAGGCGCTTTACCCACTGACCTTCCGGCAAAGCAGCGCTTTACCCACTGACCGCATTTTCGGGCTGCGCCATATTTATCTAAGGGTCTGCATGCTCCTAGTTAAGTTAACGAAGTTGCCCGAAATATGAATACGATTTAAAAAAGAAAATACCTCGGAAAATAATTCTGTTCCGAAAAGCAAGAAAAAGCGCTTTCTAAAGAATTGGGGTAAACGAAAAGTTGCGGGAATAAAAGCCGAAATATTTATTTATTTATTCATTTCATGAGAAACAATCGAGAACGTATTTATGATAAAATAAGATCGTGGTAATCCGGCGCCTTGATCTATTTAAGCAACGTCCGTGTTCTATACGTTCCGAATAAATCTCTCAATTTAAAAACAGCGTCTTCCAAAAATGGCAGCTGTGACACGGGTCTGTCACCTCTTAAGACCCACGATACGTGGAGGGTAAGATTTATTCAAGATGGCCGCGACGGTATCGCATAACGTCATCAAATTGTATTCTTTCTTGACAGATCTCTCTAACCACTTATTCCCACCGAAATCGTTTAAACAAATAAATTCAATTGTACATTAAATCACTGCTTCGTAACTTAAGAAATATTTTAATATAAATGCTTACATGGCGATTCATTTATCCAATATATACTGTCATTATTACTATTATTAACTATAGTTACACTGCACAACAAGTTATTTAAATAACGAAATACATAAATACAGAATTATTCTATATTCTTAATATTCCTGTCCTCTTGTCTTAATAACACTGATATTTTCTCAATTTATTAATTACGCTATTAAAATACAAATCCGCCGATTTCGCCGACGTAACAATTCGAACCGACCCTCGGTTCTCGTTAAATCGGCTCTCGTTTCTCCCGCGCCATCCGTTTATTCAATTATACCGACTTAATAGAAACACCGAATATCAAATTATTGATGAAAATTCGCTGTTCCTGGGCCGAGTGTATCAATTACGAATATCTAAATTCCGCGGGTATAATTCCGCGGTTAAACATGCTGCCAGTGATCAACGGGTCAGCCCATTGTCAAACGTTTCCATCGCGCCGATAGCGATCGTTATGCTCCCACGGGATCGCGGCTATTGATTGGAGCATCATTTATCATCATGTTTTTCCCGCGCATAAGCAGCAAAAAAGATTGCCTATACGTGTTCGGAATATCGTATTTAGTTATCCCGTCCGGGCTGGAACGATCTATCACGTTCGATCTCTTTTCAGCCGGGCCGGCTCTTTACACGCCGTGAAATAACCAACTTTCTTTAACACAAACCTCCGGAAAATGCAGGAAGCTGCAATCTCGCGCATCCCTCGTCGTATCAAGCGCGACGAATTTTTGATAGACAGTAATATCGAGGCCCGTTTAGTGCAGTTAGAACGATGACGCGTGCTGCTTCGATGACGCTTCCGGAGTCCCAATCATTCATTTCGGGGGTACAGTGACTCGAAAATTTCATTCGAAGCGGAATAGTTTCTTTTTAATTTTTACCAAAAGATTTTAACTTTGTCGAGATGCTATAGCAATAGTTTTTCGAATATTAAAATTATTTGGAATTACAAAAGAAAATAGAAAAAATGTATTCCCTTGTTACTAGGATCTTTGTGCAAGATAAAAATATTCTTGACCAATTGTACAAAGCAGGGTTTAAATAAATGTATATTTCTTTCTGTAATAATTTTAGTAAATTCCAAAAAATAATTGCATAAAGTTATAGCTGTTGAAGGTATAAAATAATAGAAATATCTTTGTTCCTTAAATCAAGATCATTATTTCTAATAATGGACTGTTATTCTAATAGAAGTATTTTTAAATTAATATTTGTTATAATATTTTATAATATAAAAGCAATCAAGTTTTAGTTCAAGTATTCTTCCTTTCTGTAAAAAATATAAATTGGAAGACATTTTGTAATGTATTTTTCTATCTGAATGAAATTTTATATATTCACATAGTAACATAATTTTAGTTATTTTTTAAATAATAATCCAGATTGGAAGCTCAAGAGTCGCTTCTATCGCAACTACTTTGTCGACAAGGAAACAGCCGATTAATATTCCACTTTCCTTGTAAATGTTTTATCAATGGCTCTGTTTTGCAAGACAGTGACGCGATGTTGTAGTCGGTTTAATTTTTTAGA
Source organism: Augochlorella aurata (assembly GCA_028455555.1). Taxonomy (NCBI): domain Eukaryota; kingdom Metazoa; phylum Arthropoda; class Insecta; order Hymenoptera; family Halictidae; genus Augochlorella; species Augochlorella aurata. The sequence continues at coordinate 7,454,847 of CM052154.1, read as the reverse complement.
AGTAATCTCGAGGTCGTATTTGGATCGAGGGCAGGATCTATCAAAATTTTATCCCCGAACGAAGCGCGTTGTTCCTTGGTACGTGTACCGCGCGAGCACTCGGCAATGGAGCGTGCAGGAACAATTGCCACAGTCTTTGCATTCTGAACGTCACGACGTGCATTATATAGTCGGAACAATAAAAGAAATAGTCTTCCGCCGGCGATTCTCTAATTCATTGTTACCGCAAACTATTCCCCGTTCGTTGCACCGTCGAAACCGAGACCCGCGGTGCGCCAAAAAAAGCGCGGCGCAAAAAAGGGGAGAAGAAAAAACAACGAAAACTGATCTGTTCGGCAGAAAAAAAGTGTTTCATATTGCCGCTGACAATAATCTAGATACCTACGGGCAATTTTACCACGCGTTTCGGAAAACCGCGCGATCGTGATCCAAAACCAATCCCGCGAATCTGAAATTCTGAAAATTCAGCGACGGCGTTTCTAAGTCATCGCTCGCTCGATTGCCCTAAAATGTATGTCACAAACTTTTGTAAAACCATCTCGACGATCGGTATGCTGTAGTAATAATTTTTTCTTTAAATTTCAGCTTGGGTGAAAAAGCAATTAAAAAATAATTCAGAAAGTTTGCAGCTGAAATATCTCCGGAAGCGACTGTTCTTGTTTTATTTGAACAATAATGGATAAATGCGTTCAAAAATTGAAAGAGAAGCTTGGCAAGTAAAAGGATTAAGTCTCCAAAGTTTGATAAGATCAAGAATGAAATCGTTCAAAGTTTGATAAGTTAATATTAAAATTAAATTGTTCAAAGTGTGACACTGTAAAGAATTAAATTATTTAAAGTTCCTTAAGTTCAAGAATTTTCCAAAGTTTGGCAAGTTCGAGAATTAAACTGTTCGTAGTTTCTCATGTTCAACAATGAATTTTCGAAGAATTACAATTTCCAAAGTTTGGTAAGTTGAAGAATGAAATTTCCGAAACGCGGTGTCCACGGTAATTCAGTATTAAAGATCTCGCAGAGGAAGCTCGTTCCGGTAAATTTTGACAAGATCAGAGAAATTCGCGAATTCCATTTGCAACGAACTGTTACGATCCCCTTTGCTGCGGCCAATAGAAAGACTGGAACATGGATTCCTCTAATTGCCGCGATTCGTCCTACCGTCGATCCCCTTAATCCTCGTCAAATTTCGGGGAATCATACACAAGGTGATTACGGCACGTGAATATTTGACAGGTCGCGTGACTCGAACGTGCGCGTATGTACACGTATTTGCCATATTCGGGCCCAAAATTGTAAATACCATTTCTCCTGATTGCCGACCTCATTTCTGTGCCTATCGCCTTAATCCTCTCGAAAATCCGCTTAACGCCGAACTATACTATAATAACGCCAAGAGAATTGATAACAGATATTGAAAGCACGTGTCCTCATTAGAGGACCGCGAACGGCTACGCAGATTTCCACTTTTCTGGACAAATTTACGGAAAGTCTAATTAACTAGAACAACCACAGTGGTCCAAGAAATTCTGAGCAAACGTTTTGCTATATTACATCGAACTTTATTTAACTATTGTAAATAATTTCACCAGCGTACGATTGCTTTCTTTATTTTTAGACTGCATTTAGACGGAATTTTGATTCTCTGCAGGTAATTAAACGGGCAATTAAATAGAGACCATATGATCAGTCATTTAAATATACGATGATTAATCCATTTAATCTCACAGTGACTTAATATTGCTTCTAATTAAAATTATTATAATAGAAATTATTATTATAATTATTATTATGATTAAAATTTCTTTTTCTCACACAATATTGTTTATTTGCAGTGCGTTTACAGAGAATTAAATGATCTAACTTTCTACACGTAAGTCTCCATGATAACATTTCTCAAAGCTACGCTTTAAATAAACTTTAAATAAAATGATTATTTATTTATTTAAATTTTTTAGGGATCATAGGCGTATACACCGGTTTGGCTACAGTGTAATCAACTAGTTAGCGTTTTCGCATTTCGTTCCGCAGGCTCATTTGGCTATTTAAACCTTTCTTAACAGCGCATGGTTGCTATCTACCGATAAGCCGCGACATTATGGCAGGATGGCTTCAATAACCGTTACGCCTGGAAATTCATGCGGATTCTAGTTGCTCTATGAACTGATACTTCCAGCGCCCCGTGAATTCTACATATTCTACGGACTGTTATTTCGAACGTATCCGCGATGGGTCTATGGAACGCAAAGGCGCGGATAGTAAAAGGGACAACCACAATCCGACTAGCCGTCAAAGATCTGGGTTTCGAACTAATTATAGCGATAGGTTATCGAGTTATTATCGTTGAAGACGCGGAGATTCGTTGCGCGGTTGCAGGAAATTCTCCGAACGGAATTGACGCAGCTGCATAATTAACCTTAGGCACGGCACAGTACTCTGAATCAAACATTTGCGAATCTTCTAGCACGAGTGACGCCACCAGATGTAGGTACAGCTACGGGGATTATTTATCTATCGCGTTACGCCCAGACTGAATGTAAATCACTGATTCCTGTCCCTTTGAATTATCGCGCGGGGCTAGTTAGGATATCATCTATTTATTCCTTTAGCGGTTATTGATAATCACGATGTTATTTTTTGGTTCATTTGATTAAGTCAATTGTATTTCTATGAGTGCGCTGCGGATTTGTTTAGAAGTAAAAATTATATTAATATTCATTATTGTTTAATTATATTAATTGAAAATTATCCGCATCGATTGCACAATGTTGAATATAAATAGAACGTTTTTTTTTTATTCAAGGAGGTATTCTAATAATTCCGAAATAATTCTTAATTTAAGTAGTCAGACAGAAGGTTTTTTAGATATATTTTTGATTTAATCCTTCAAGAAAATGTAATTAAATAATCTTGATTTTTTCAAAGCTTCACACTAGAATACTCTTTCGATAATTTTAACCCTTTGCACTCAAAACTATTTCGACTTGAAATCCAAAATAATTTTTCCGGCATTTGATGCATATGAAATTAAACAAACAAATTTAATTCTTGACTGTACTAGAATTCCAGTCCCTCAATTTTTCTCATAACTACAAAAATAAAAAATATAATCTGCAGTATAGTTTATATTAGCAATCATAAAATAAATAAATAATATCTAGCGTTTGCATGAGTCGTTAATTATTGAACAGAGCACAGAGAGCGAGGAAACGCGCGGCGCGGTGTTCGCGTAATAAGTGAAATTCAAGTTGAAAAACTATAACTTTTGGCAGCATATTCCAGAAACGACCTCGCAATTTAAAAAGCCGGGATTGAGGAAAAGGTGTCAGGAGCTTCCGTGAGAAACCCGTTAAGACCTAATAAGGGCGGACCAGCCGCTGCACGGGATTACATTTCCCGTAAGCCGGGAACTACTTTCTTCACACTTGATAACATTCTACGAATGTCATATCGGTATCCCCGCACGTAACGCGGTCGCTATCAAATTGTCCCTGATCATCGATTAGAAGTTAACTTACTTTCTACCGAAGCGAAAAATTCAGATAGAAATTCGAATTCATTTGCGATCGGTATATATGTATTATATTTTATTATGCCGCTGCGAGAGAAGCTGCAGAAATTACTATATTCAATATGCTCTATATATTACTATACATTATTATATTATTAGAATATACTTTTTATATTACCATATTCAATAGCACTATATCCAATATTAAATTATAATTTAGTAATAAATTTATATTTGCTGCTAAAGCATAAGTTAATATTAAAATATTCAACGCTGAATTAAAATTTAATATTAAATTTATATTTAGTGCTAACTTGAAATTTAATATTAAATTCATATTTAGTGCTAACTTAAAATCTAATATTAAATTTATATTTAGTGCTAACTTAAAATTTAATATTAAATTTATATTTAGTGCTAACTTAAAATTTAACACTCAATATATATTTAGCAATACATTAAAATTGAATAAATTAAAATTTAATACTAAATTTATATTTAGTGCTAAATTACAATCTAATATAAATTTTATACTTGGCACTAAATATTGAATACTAAATAAATAACACTAATAAATAATTTCTTCAATATTAAAGAGAACAAATTGAAAAATAAAAATGTTCCCAAATATTTAGCAAAGGCTTCGCAATACAATAGCACCCTGCAGCACATTGTCCGCATTCATGGCGTCCACGAGCAGGTCAAACACGCTGCAACTAAAACCGTGATACAGATTTAACAAACGCGTTGACATTCTACCTCGTTCAATCTACCTAGTTCCCCTACTTTCACACTTTGACAGTGAACAGCACCTTTAGGCGTCCGCGAAAACCATCGCCGTGTGCCGTCGGCGCCTAAAGACGTTTGTCGTTAACCGTACATACCAACTATGACTAGTTCCGTGCGGCACAGGGCGAGCCTCGTCGGCCCGCAGTCAAAGGGTTAACGTTTATCTTGGCGATAATGTATTTTGTAAAGAGCATTCAGTAGCAGCGGCGGCGGGACAGAAGATGTTGCACTTGCGGCGGCTCTCGTTGTTCCTCAAAGAAACACACGCGAAAGAAGAAAGAAGCCTGGAGGAATCCTTGGGAATTCCTGTAATTTCAAGCGGCTCTCATTTGTCAAACGGTAAAAGCGTTTTAAAAAGTTTGAGAATGTCTGGAGAAACGTCTGTTAATTTTTATTTCATTATATAAGTTAGTATATAACTTGGTAGGGTGGTGACCAATTATAAAAGCGATAATAAAATTATACAATGTCTGCCCTGTGTTTTAAACATCAAAATAATAATAGTAACAGAAAACATCCAAGGAAAATTGTATTTTATTAAAACTGATAATTAAAATAAATGATAAATGATATTTGATAATATATGATAAAGTGATAATTGAAATAAATATAATAAATATAAATGTAATAAATGTAATAATTATAAATGTAATAAATATAATAAATATAAATGTAACAAGTATAATAAATATAAATGTAATAAGTATAATAAATATAAATGTAGTAAATATAATAACTCTAATAAATATGATAAATATGATAATTATAATAGGTACAATATCGTCCACTAAAAGCAATGAATAAAGTCTCAAATCCATTGGACAATGACGATAAAATGTCTCTCACCGATCTTTCCAAACTAATCTAAAAATAAAACTAAATTCTAAAATATGAATTTCAAGTTCCAGAAGAGTCGCCAATTATTTAAATAATTAATTCGTTAACGATACATCGGCCAAGATAAAATAAACCGTTTCATGTCCTACATTAATTAGCGACGCGTGGGCTTATCGTGTCGGAGGCTGGCACCCGTAATCTTTATTATCCAGGGTCGTCTATAGCTCAGCGGGCCGCGAGGTGTCGGTTTTATTAATGAAGATAATTCTTTGGCGGACGCGTTAATCCGCGGATCGGCCGGGCGTGTTCAGTCGTCCAGCCGATATCGAAGTTAACGATCGCCTTAGTGTAATGTGGATCGAGAAACTGATACGACCTAAGCTGCCGCATTAAAGTTTAAGCCGAGCTTTCCACGGTGACTCGGCCATCGACAGAAATACGTTCCGCGTCAGAGCCCGTTCCTTTAAGTCGAATTTAGAAATCGACTCCCGGGAAATGCGATTCCCGCGAGGGTTCTTCGCCGCCGAATGCCGCGGCAAAAGAAGAAAGAAGATCACGACCCTCCCCCTTTTTATCAATCGACGAACGCCGGATTCACTCGCATTCACCGCCCCGGCATATTTCGCGCCCTCTTTATTCCCCCTCTCTCTCTCTCTTTCTTTGAAGTTAATCTTTAGACAAAAGGGATTAAAAATTTAATCATCCGTTTTTAATAAGTAACTGGCAGACCGCGGATCTTTGGGCAGGATAAAATCTTGCTGCAGGCAATGCAGGAGGCAATTGAATAGAAATTCATCTCTTCTTCTGTTAATTTTTATTAGTTCTTAGAAATTGTACTTTATACTTGGCAGGATACTTTTTGTTATTATTTTGTTGTAATTCTGTTTATAATATTGTCTTCGATGAGATGTATTTCGTAACTGTATTATTTTTGGCGTTGGTACTAATTTTTAATTGAAACGTTCTATCAGACTTTAATATCACGCGAGTACTATACTATATCTATTTTTCTCAAGAACTAAATATACTAAATTGTTTATAAAATGATAGTCGAGTGTACAATGTAATTTTAATATAGTCGCAATATACAGTCGATCATTTAGTCGGTCGAAAATAAAAGAAGATATTCGAGTTTCGAAAAGTAGAATAATTCAGGGTGCCATAACTTTCTGTGAACCCGGTTCTCCGCGAGCGCATCTTCGAAGGTGCAACGTAACACTCGCAGAAAAAGTACGGTCATGGAAAGTTAGATCTTCTTATACCGTTCAGCCTTCTTTCCATAATTTTTGTACACCCAATCAGAAGAATATATGGCATCATTCGTTTCCCAAAATCGCATTACACAGTATTAAGTGATCTAGTGCCAAGAAGAAGATCCCGAATATCGTGTAGAAGTTTAGTCAAGAAAACTCCGGCGAGTATTCCGGGAAATGTTCAAGATATCGCGAGGATTCTTAATGGGCACACTTTCGTGAAATTTGATTTAGAACTTATGTCACTTTCCGAGAATAGTTTGACAGCTTCTCATGCGATCCGATCTAATTAACTTTGTATGTATGGAATAGAACGTGTTAGTTCTCTTAAAAAGTAAACGAAGTAATAGAACATTTTTAATCAGTGTAACCAAAAAAAGAGAAGAATATTTCTATTGAGAAATAAGCAAAATCGAAGAACAATAGAATTTAATATCTCTTATAATAAACTTTGTATTTGTCGAATGAGACGTATTGAATTTTAAAAAATAAGCAAACTGAAAGAATAAAAAGATTTAATATGTCCTATTCGATAGATATAAAGTTAATTATAAGACAAATTATTATAAAAGACTATTTTGAATAAATCAATTCATTTAAAAATGAACAAAATAAAAGAATAACAAAAGTAATTAACTTAACGTTTAGTGAATAAAACCCGGCCGAAGAGAAGTCAAAGTTGCAGCAATTAGTGCCCTGCTACAGTTGGAAGCGTTTCTGCTCGCCACGAGGATCACGAGGAACGCTCGGAACCTCATCAGAGGCGCAGTCCCGATACCAATTTAAAGGTCATATCCGAGCGTTGGAAGTCGAGGGTAGCAAAAAGAAAATAGTTGAGGAATATGAGGAAACCGCGAGCGCGTGTAACGTGGTGGGGTACGAACGGGCCGTAAGACGCTCGTAGCCAGAGGAAAGGCAGAAAAAGGGAGGCAGGGGGTTGGTGATGACGCTTCCTACCAGGAAGCACTCGGTTACGAATTGCGGAAAAGAGGCAAAGGGAGGCGGCGGCGGCGGCGGCGATGGCGGCGATGCTGGAAACTGGCCTGCGCCGCTGCTGGAAAAAGAGGATATGGAGCTACGGAGTTCGAGAAACGCCGGCAGACTACAGGGCCGGAAGGACTTTGAAGGGAAATAAAGAGAGGAAATGGAATAGCGGAGAAAGCGGCGGCAGACTAGGCGAGATCGCAAGCGCGGTCCAGCTTTGTCCTTGATCGCGACGCTCTATTGAAAATCCACGGTGAAAATTTCAACCCTCGGCGCGGAGCAAAGCACGCCGGGGCGGAGCACGGCGAAACGCAAGCGTCACCGAGCGTTGCCCTCTCTCGTGCAACCTTTGTCCCGGCTGCTTTGAAATTAATGCCAGCCGGCCGCTTTATTCGATTGCAATGCGCTCTAATCGAATGAAACTGTTTCAACCGGCGAACCTGCCGATGCAAGTTTTTCTGAACATTGACGCGCGCGCTCTCTCTCTCTCTCTCCTCTGCCTACGCGTCGGACAATGCCGATTACTTTGTAGTTACACTTCAAAGAAGGGAATTGCCGGCTGAATGACCGCAACTCGTTTCTCTTCGAATTACGAGGCTGGACTACGCACGGCGGCTCTTTCCCGGATCGTTTTAGAGGTGTACAACACGGCGGAGGAGCCTATTACTGTGTTCTGTCAGGCTTCACGAATTTTCGATGGTAAACGTAACTTTAGCGAGTTAGGTGACATTTTTTAACACGTTTTTAGTTAGATCTGTAAGAAATATTTGGTATTTTTCGAAATGACAGTAAGATTTTAGTGAGAAATGCATGTCTCAAATATTATGTGTATGTATTTCTTTATTTTGTATCGTATGTATATCTTTTTAAATATTATATTGTATTATTCATTTATTATTATATTATATTATATTTTCTCAAATAAGGAAATTTTTTAAAATTCTTATTTTTAGAGTTTTACCTGGGAAAAATGATTATTAAAACACGTTCTGTTATGCGAATTCTGCGATTACCGCGACAAATGTTTTGGAAATTTTTGGCGGTCCTAAATTTTTCACGGGCTACTGTGCTTGACATTAATCTGGAGACCTCTTTTCACTATTATTATGCTGAGTTTTTGAAAAATTCCGCGTCTTGGAACGCGTTATGCGACTGCGGATTTTATGCATTCATGACAGAAACGAATCAGCGCAATTTGAAGGAATAAATGGTCAAAAAGAATTTCAGATCATCGACATGATATTTTCAGTTTATTAAAATGATTAATGATGATTTTAATATTTAATATTTATATATTAATAAATATATTAATACTATATTAATAGTTATATATTATTATGGTAATCTAATAATATATTATATATTATTATAGTAATATAATAATACATTATAATAATATCTTAATATTTACATTTCCACGTTATATATCATTTCGTTTCAGCAAAACTCTTAGAAACGCAAAAATATTAAACTATATTCAAATTTATTAAAACGCGAAATCCTTAAATATCAGGATTTTAAAATAAATGGACTCGCGCTGCTTTCAAAATAAGCGGCTTATTTCATAATTCTTGATTTTCGAGCGGTTTCCATACTTGGAAATGTCGCATATGTTTTTCAGCGAGCGTGCACACGGCATTCAGACGCGTAAAACGCGAAAGTCTACCAGGAAGCCTTTTTCAGATACGTTATTTTCGCGTTTCAAGAATAATTGCCTGGAATTTCTTTATTACGCGACGGCGTGTCTTTGGAAATCGTGTTTGACGCGTTTCTTTCCACAACGCAGGAAGTTAGCGAGAGGTTAGCTGGGCGCTTTAATTACTCAAGCGCCATTTTTACCGGGTAGCCGGATCGTTTTTCCGTTTCCACGTGTTCCGCCGTTTCATGTTTCCCGTCGTTACCGGTGTTCTATTAGCACCACGGTTTTATGAAACCTTATTTAAGCAGGTCCGCGCGCGGCAAGTTAAGCGCGTGCTTCAGACACGGTTTTCCACGGCTGTGCTGGTAATCTTTATCTTGCCGTTGAAAAAATACCTCATATGTTTTACCGTCTGCAACTATTTAGCGGGGAAACATGCACGGTTTTATGAGCTCTGACGGATTAACCGGGAAGTCTTGCGGACTGCCCGAGTAAAGAAAGAAAAGTACAGTTTAATTTTATTTTTATTAAAGGATGCTCTTATTTCTCAACTCGCGTTCCTTTTTGGACTTCTTTTTTCTTCTAAATTAGCGATTTATTTTTAAACGTTTTCTCGCTTTTGTCCGAGACTTGATTTCAAATTCTCGACATTTATAGCTTTTGGTGAACGAAAAGGTTTAAACAATTGTTATAAAGAATTACGATTTTATTCAGAGCTGCAACAAGTGATCGAGCCTCGATCAGCGGAATATCTTAATTGAAAAACAGAATGGAACATGATCCTGTAGAATACGTAGAAATCAACGTTTATTGTAATGCGTTTTTCACCGACGCGGGTTTGTTAAATGGGAACAATGGACGTTATTTACCGTTTATTTCCTTTCAGCAATCCGTTTCATATAATAGAAACTTGCAGCGCGACAATTACGCGCTGTATTTTCATATTTGTTCGCGACTAACGAGGAACAGGGAATAAAACTGTTTTCATATAACTCGATCAATTTTTCTTGTTACTATTTTTATTCCAATATTATTCCCCCGAAGATCGTACAATTAAGTTAATGCCAGCGCACGTTTTCCGACTAGTACGCTTCATATATATACCTATACAGATTTTCAGTTTATCATAAAAGTTTGAACAATGATGCTTCGTTATTGAATAAAACCAGTAGAGAATGGTAGAAGAATTTTTATCAACCTACACTGCGCCAATTTCATTGTTCTACCACGCGAAAGTATTTTATCACCTCCATTATTCTTCATCAAATGTTAAAATAATCATCTCTTTTATTTTTATGTAAAATTAGAGACACAGTTTCGACGGATTTGGTGATGTAACAAATTAATAAAAATCTCTGTAATTAATACTAGATGATTATTGATTTATGAGCTGCTTTACTTTCATTAGGCAATACGAAATATAAATATTAATAGCTAGACTGCGGATTTTTATGCAAAAGAAGAAATTATTTTCATCCGATCGAAGACGTTAAGAATGAAAATAAATTTTTATTTAACTCCTATCTGTCGCAATCGAGGTAGACAATTTTTGCTCTTCATATTCTCTTTCATGATAATCATCCACGAGGAAATCATGTTCATAGAAACGACATCCGTCTCCGTTGTTCCGGCCTGTGCCCGCTCCTAAGCGTTTTAAAATAGCAGACGACACTGAAATTCTTGCGGCGGCGCAGGAATTTGAATGCATGGAAAACAAATATCTCCACGTCACCTCGATTTCGTGTTCAGTCGATTTTACCGGGATCGTTCTAAGTAAAAATTCAATACCGTGTCCCGGTCGCGATAAATTTTGGGCGACGCGGTTCATGCATTCATTCAGTTACCGGCACGAGAAACACAATTGTGCTCTCGAGTTATGCGGGATTATGCGTCCCGATAAATTTTCCGGTTCAATGACGCGACGCCCGGCGAAGACGGGCCCGCTCAAATTATTTTCGTTGACAAACACGATTCGATTTGACCGTATCAACGCGACTGTCACGCCTCTTGACACCTACGCTCGCATCACGCTCGGCCGTTCTTATTATCCGCCACGCACGTCCTGTCCAATTTTTATGTCGCCCCGTACTTTCGCGAGAACAATCGATCTCGTCAGTAGCAGTCGAATAAAATACCCGTGCAACTTCCTCACGCTTCTCTGCAACCTACGTTCTCTTCTATGTGGAATCAATGGGAACTTCCTACCATAATTTCTATAAATATTGTTAGACTGTGTTGGTGAACGTGATTTGTTGATAAAAGTTGTCTTCGTTGAAGAATTGATCGAAGAATCCTTCGTTGAAGAACTCTTTGTAAATCATATTGTAATAGTCCAATCAATGTATTAGCAAATTGAACATTGTTTAAATAAATTTGCTGTATGTACGATTTCCTTAAAAGGATTTTTAATCATTAATTTTATAAAATTATCACGGGATTGTATATTTTATAATTTGTAGATGATGAAACAGACATATAACCATTTGCTGTACTTCGACGTCTGACTAGTGATGGAGATTTCTACTGATAATCTGTATATTAACACTTTGAACTCTTCCATTACTTTTCTAGATATAAAAAGTTGTTAAAAGTGGGTTTCTGTTGGTTTCTAAGAATCAATTTCATATGCAGAAAATGCACTTTATCGCATAAAATGGAGACGCTGTAAGCCAGAGCAATGATTTTAGATTTACAGTTAAAATGGCTTCGAGCGCAAAGGGTTAAGAATGTCATTCTGTCGTTATAACCGCAACTGTTTCTTCTTCTTCCAAGAAATCATTGCAATCGAGAAGCTCCTGCAACTAGATCATACCCACGAACAGTGCACCGCTCCTCGAATACTCGCGAAACCGTGCGTAGAAATTCCATTTCGCCGGCGATGTTAATAAATTCGCATGATAAATGATATATTTCGCAACGCGTCTTCTGTCAGATATTAATTTGCAGCACGCGGCCGCACATCAGGAACACCGGAATATAATATTTCCGTTGGGAATGAATTTAATTACAGTCGCAGCAGCGTCTGGCAACACGTTAATAAAGCCGTAGGAAAAAACACTTTAATACTCGGAACGCACAAAACCGTATTGTTCTATCAGTAACGATTATAGCCGTGGAAATGAAAGCGGGCCCACGTATAAAAAACCACTAATGACGAGGAGGCAGAAGGCTTGGAATATGCACACGTGTTCCCAGTATGTGTAATTTACTATTGTCTCCAACGTATTTCTTGTACACGGTACAATATTGCATGCCGCACACTTTTTTCGTAGCCCGCCGTACCGGAAATACCGACTCATGAATATAACGTGCCAATATGAAACTTCCATATCCGGGCGTTCCGCGTTACGGTTGTTCGGTTTGTCTTTAATTACAAGTATCGCCCGTGCACCGGAGCAACGGAATAACCGATCGTCTGGCTCCGCGAGCCAGATTGATCGTCATTAATTCGGAAAAATAATCCGCAGCCGAAAGAATCATCTGACCGAGCAACAATCGACTCTTTTTACCAACGTGCTTCGCTGTTCGAGAGGAGTAGCAAGGTATTAACAATGATCAATGAAGCACGATGTTACGTTTTATTACTGGGCTATTTTATTTTCTTTGCTGTACGCGAGTCGTTCCTATTTGTTTCGTGCCTCGACGATGCATTTTATTAAGTGCGTTTATTAATGCACAGTTGTCTTCTGGTGTGAAATATTTTAGAAAGCTGTTTGACATTCAATTGTTCTTGAAGCTCCTTAAAATTATGTGTAATTTATAGTAATTTTGTATAAAATTCTGTAACAGGAATTCTATAGAAATTGTTTAAAAATTCTATAATTGAAATTCTCAAAAATTCCTTGAAAATATAACAGAAAACCTAGGAAAAATCTATTAAAATTTCTTAAAAATTGTATAAAAATTCTATATAAATTCTATATAAATTCCTTAAAAATTCTATTAAATTTCTGTATAAATTCCTTTAAGATTGTATACAAATTCTGTATAAAATCCTTAAAAATTCTACAAAAATTCTAAAAAAATTCTATAAAAATTCTATAAAAATTCTACAACAATGATAAAAGTTTCATTGACATAACAGTTCTAATCTAACAAAGTATTCACCCTAAATACAGATACCAGCCGATCCATAGAAATTGCATTGTCGACGAAGAAAAACATTTTCCAGCACGAGCGCGCCATGAATTTCGAAGGAACTGCAGCGAAAGTACCTGGAAGTGTTCGAAAGTGTGCTCGGCCGTCTGTTTCGGACACAAAGAAGTTTACCCCTGGGCATTTTTAGCCGATATATGGGAGAGGAGCTGATCTGGCGGGACTCGAGCGAAGCACGAGTCGAGAACGCGGTTTAGAATCCCGGGCGGATTGAAAAGACGATTATCAGTCGTTTCCATTTGTTCTCGCGCACCGTGTCCTGGATCGATGGCAGAATTTGCGCAACGCGGTATGTATTTCCATTCTAGATTGAAACGAGAGTTCCAATATAATACTGATGCTTCCACGGAGGGCAGGTCGGGTATAATGTACCCTTTCGACGATACGGTGCAGCGTGCAGCCGAGTACACTTACAAATGTGTAGAACACGACGTCGGTTGTAAAGGACGCATAAGATATTCCGCGGAGTACAAACAATCATCTGACTGCGACTAGGTGCACGCGCTTCCATGCATTCATCCACCTACGTCCCCTGAACAATGTACAAACAGAAGGACTCAAATAATTCACAGGCCTGAGCGCGGAACAATTATTGCAGAACGCTGACACTGGCGACAGTTCCCTGAAATCCGGAAGATATTAACTGCATTTCGATCGTGGACCATTTAAAAAACAACTAAAATTCTCTGGGAAATTTTATGCGAATATTGGCAATTGCATAAATCCATCGAATTTTGCTTTAGTTGACGCAAGGACTAGTATACAACTAGACAATGACTAAAATATCTTTTTGATTTTGCAACAATACCTTTTTGTAACTCTTTATTCGAGTTTATAACGAAAATTTGAAAAATAACGATTCTCTGGCCAATTGCATAAATTACTCAAATTTTGTTTTAGTTGGCACAATGACTAAAATATCTTTTCTTTTTAATTTTGCAATAAGGAAACAAAAGGCTCGCGTTTTTCAACTTTTCCATCCGACCTCATAACGAAAATTTAAGAAACGCGTTTTGCAGAAGGTGAGAGAAAATACTTTTTACAATCGGCCCGAGTTTTCAGCCGGCGTTTTGCGACACGGTCTCGCTGATTGTTTTCGAACAATATAACATCTTTCTGTCGAATAATTCTCGCGAAACAGTTTCCGAGTTCGATCGCGCAGCGCTGGCCGGAGCAGAACTTTCGCGGAGGAAATTAAAATTCTGAAATAATTTTAGATTAAAATTCTTACACTCACTCGCGCCCTTACGATAAAGAAGAAGTTCGATGCAGAAGTTGCTCGGGGAAGTTGCTCGAAGAAGTTCCGAAGTTAACGCTGCAACTGGCACATGGGTCAAATGACCCGTTTCGGAATCCCAGTTTTATAATTACTGAAACCTTAAGGATGCATTTGGGAGTGATTGTTAAATGAATTCGCGCGTATGTTCTGTACATAAATCGGCGTTTAATTAGATTCGCTGCGGGATCGATCGTTTCGGATGAAGCGCGCGCGTTCGTAGTCGATCGCTTCTAGTATAAAGTAAGCTATTAAAATAAAAAGAAGTAAATTAATTGAAATAGATAAATTGAAGTAAATTGAAATAAAGTGAAATAGAATGCAATAGACAAAAATAAATTACAATAAATTAAAGTAAACTAATGTAAGTTAAAATAAATACATTAAAATACATCGAAATAAATTAAAGTGAAATAAAATAAATTGAAATAAGCTAAAGTAAAGTGAAACAAATTGAAATAAGTGAAAGTAAAGTAAAATAAATTGATATAAATTAAAATAAATTTATATATGTGTAAAATGAATTTATATAAATTAAAGTAAAGTAAAATAAATTTATATAAATTAAATTAAAGTAAAATAAATCTACATAGATTAAAGTAAAGCAAAATAAATTTATATAAATTAAATTAAAGTAAAATAAATCTATATAGATTAAAGTAAAGTAAAGTAAATTCAAATAAATTGAAACAGGCTGAAAAAGATAACATTCATTTCTAGTATAAATTATGTTCGAAATCTTGCTCACGAGGCTGACTCGTTGTTGCAGTGCAAACGATTGACACGCGTTGCAACAATTCTGGTTGGTCGATCGATGCATTTAATTCGTTTCGCGCGAGACGGTCCTTTCCGCATGAAAATACCGAACTATGGCTTATATAGAGTTATCGCTTTCTCGCGGATTATTAGCCACGTTCTTTTATGGCCGCCGTGAAACAACACGGCGCCTACAGAATGACGTTTCAGCTCGTCTTCCGTGGGATCGATTTTTTCTCTCGATCATCCGACCGAACGCTTAATCCGTGCTACATTGATGCGCGTGGAGACGGTAAAAATTCTTCGATATCTTTGAATAAGAAATTTAATGTTGCCTATACCGACTTCTATGCAATTATTTTTAACTAGCTCGAACAGTTTATGCAGTTTCGTGTACGAAAATTACTGAAAAACTCCATGCTTCTTTCGGGATAAAATATTAAGCATTATATATCATTATTTAACGCATTGTTATATGCAATCTTTAGTTCAATGTGCTATCATTTTGTGAATTTCTTTCTGTCGAATATTTTATTTATAATAACTATAATAATTCGTCGGAAGTTGTTCTATCTGTTTATTCGAATAATTCTATGCCTGAATGATTCTTTATTTGAACAATTCAAAAGATTCTTTAACCGAATAGCTAATTCTGTACTCGAAAAATTCTCTATTCGAATAATTTGAAAAAGTAATACGGAAGCAACAAACCGCTAAACTATGAAAGAAAACATCATCCTCTACTTCCCTTATTAAAATGAATTATCTTCCGTACGAACTCCTGTACAAATAAACGAATCAAATCTTATTCGAACGCAATTTCATCCGGATCAATTTTTCTCCAGACAAATTCGTATTCGATCGAGCATTTATTCGATAGGCATCGAATAAAACATCAATCGACCAAATTCCTCTCCCGATAAATTTTCATTCGATCGAAAATTTATTCCATACACGTCGAATACAATTTTATTCGTTAGCCCTTATCGTTTACCCGTCGCCCGAATAAAACGTTCCCCAACACCGGCTTAAAATGCGCTATCGTTTCGCCGCGTGGCGCAGAAACGAGCATCTCCCGTCCCTAGAAATCTTGATTAAAGCATCGAGAAACGTCGCGAGCTGTCGTTCCATGCTGATTTTAATTTGCCAACCGTCCGGTATATAGCAGCCGTCGTAAAAAATGTATTTCCCCGGAGGACGGTGTATTGGGAGATCGGGGAGGACGCCACCCGCGTTCCTCTATTTAATCACCGTAAGTGATATCAACCATAAAACTTGACCATTACAATGCTTATCGGCGGGATTCGTTCTTACTGCCGCCTTCGCCGGTCGCTCCTCTTTTTCCCTGTCCAGGCACGAATAACTTTCCCGATCCCTGAACTCCTGGAGCTTTTCCAATTATCGGCCGAATCATTCGAATCGCGCATTTGCATTCAGCTCTCGGCCCTTCAGAACTTGTTTCAATGCTAATACGTCACCATTTACCTTTCTCCTATGTACTTAATTCATACGAGCTATTTTCTAAGGGTGTATATAAGTGATCCGTATTGATTCCCCGAGTCGAACGCGTCCCCATAACCACTTCGACGCGCTCTTCTTCTTCTTCTGCAGCGTTTGTTATTGAAACTGCAATTATAAATTTGGCGACCATTTCCAGCGTGAATTCGTGCGATATCAATTGCGGACGGGATCGAACACGCGCCCCTGTCCTGCTACTTTTAATTCTCTGATTACAAGTAGATCTCGGCCGGGAGCAAGCGTTCGCGCAATATTTATGGACACGCTGGCAAACACTGTTTAAACATAAGCTTTTGATAGAGTAAATAATTTCGTTAAATACGGATCGAACGTCGGGTATCACGTTGTAGATTCGAGATTTTTACTTGCTCTTTTCCGGGCAAGCTACAGTTTATTTCTATGGATTTTATTACATTATATTTTATTGTATTTATTCTATTTTATTATATTTTATTGTGTTCTATTCTATTTTATTATATTTTATTGTGTTCTATTATATTTTATTATTATTATTATTATTGGAAATATAGGATGACTCGTTTTTGACGATACTAATTGTCGCTAATACCAATTGTCATCACCATTGCGTCCAATGGGTCGCTATAATTGTAGAACATTTATTCCGCAGCGTTGTCTACGCAAGTTTATGCAGCTCCATTAATTTCCTTCAAGACCGCGTTTCGCGCAGACGCGTCTGCTAAATCTCGAACTAAACTTCTCATAATCGTCGTCGGAGAGGAACAGGTGTTTAAAATTCCTCAACGAGCGATTCTAAACAATCGCGCGCCGCAAACTGCGGCGGAGCATGCGCGAAAACAGGTATAGACCGCGGTCGTTTTGCATAATTTCCGCCTACTCTTGCTGCTCGATTTATCGCGCGCGCCGTTTTACGTTGAGCTTATCTGTTCCGGTCTACGATTAACGGGCGCATCGATTCCGAACCAGAAACGTCTGCCGTCTTGCCGCGACCGGCTCGTAAACTCGAGCCACGGCGTTTCGCATCTGGAACACGGAATCGTTTCTCACTCGCGAGCCGCGATTTCCCGCGAGAACAAACGATCCGCGACTATCCGAGCCGTATGATTGATACCTTCTCTATCGTTCGGATTCCTTCCGACGAAAATAGAGCCGACCGATCGCGACGACTTCCTTCCTTTCGCTCGCAGAGCGCGCGAGGTTTCGCACAGGTGTTTTAATCGCCTCGCCTATGATCGGCGTTCGATTTCTGTCACGGTCGCTACAATTAACGTTGCAACGATTGTGGAGATTTATGCGGATTTTATGCGTCGATCAACTCTTAATTATTTCTCGAAATTTGTTGCAATGTTTTTAGCATTTTACATCTTCTGTTTCGTTCATTTATTTTCGCCAGGAAAATGTGTAATGTGCTACCGACGTTTTATTTAATTCTTCAAGTTGTTTATTTCAATAAGGTTTAATTTATTAATGTTTCATACGGTTATTTATTTCTAATTAA
>CM052154.1:7418368-7436558 GCA_028455555.1 Augochlorella aurata | reverse complement strand
GTCTATTCATTGATAGTGTGACAAGCAACCATTTCTAATGGAAGGCCATGATACCGGTAATGCAGTTCGGGAGATTCTACGATTTCCACAATCCATGCAAGGATGGATCAATTTTACGCGAACAATTAGGAACGATCGAACAATGACACGATTTGGTTCTACGGATGATCGGAGTACATACTCGTCTCTTGAAACGATCGGAAGTTGGCTGCTCCATGACTGCAGGAAATAGTTGAGTATCATCTCGTCGGTGCCGAAATTGAAATTTAGTTTCTCTTCATAACGATTGGCGGAATTGAAGCATGCTCGTTGAGTTGTTCGACTAGAATTTCTTCGAACGTGTGTTCGTTAAGAGCTGAAGTGCTGATTTTCCCCTCTGTGCTCGTGGAGCCGACCCTGGAATCGAGGGCTTCACGAATCCTAATTGGCCGACGTTCTCTGAAGGTTAACAGCGGTGATTCTTCCACTACGGTCTTCATTTCGAAACAGGTTCGGTTAATTGACATAGTACGTGGCCACGCGTGTTTCTGCTTCACCTATATTTTATTTCAACGACGATAATCGAGATAAATACACCGTTTTAACAACAAATCTGAATTGCAGAATCAATCGACAAAATTGTTGGTTCTCTACAATTTAATTTCGACAATTGATCTTAATTGTTTCTAAAAATGTAGATTTTTACGTCGCGATATTTTATGTTTTTTTATTTACTGATGATATTTCGGCGTTTAATATCAATTTTTTAAAAGTCATAGTAAAATTTTACGTTACGATATTTCACAGGTTTTTATTTAGGATACTCTGGCATTTAATTTGAACTTTTAAAGTTGTAAAATTTTATCCTGCGATATTTTATAGGTTTTTATTTGGCCAGAGTATCGAAGTTCCCGCATTCTTAAGATTTTTCATGAAATATTTCTGGGATGGAAACGTTGCGATTTTTGTTCATGCTTATTGATCAAGTCGCAGGCACAAATGAAATTACGATCAATGGACGAAGGAAAACGGTACTTCGTACTGTAATGGACGCGATATGAATGAAAAGTGGCATTACTTCAGGCACAAAATGTTTGACGAAGGTTAATTGCAGTCGTGTTTTAAATAATTACTGCCTTCGTCTTTTCGCGAACGTTCGTTAACTTAACTCTTTTAACTCCAAAAAGGTAGAAAATAGAATTACCAAGGGCTCTCCTCGGTAATTTTCTCTCTTAGAGCAAGTGTCTTGCCACTTCACCCTGTACACGGAATATTTAGTAAACTGATGTGCAGAATCTTCGAATCGATTGCTGCAGCGAAATGTGATTTCGTTGGTCAGCGAACAGCGGCACAAAATTTCGGCCAGTGGTGCGCATTGTTTAAAAAACTCAGCGTCGCGTAAAAAATAATTAATACTGCCGAGAAGACGTAATGAAGACGTAATTAGGTCTACATTTTAAATAACATTTATTGGAATGAAATGCAAATTTACATTCCATCTTGTTCCACATTGCAGAATCTTTGTAAAAATCT
Source organism: Augochlorella aurata (assembly GCA_028455555.1). Taxonomy (NCBI): domain Eukaryota; kingdom Metazoa; phylum Arthropoda; class Insecta; order Hymenoptera; family Halictidae; genus Augochlorella; species Augochlorella aurata. Next base: position 7,435,046 of record CM052154.1, on the reverse strand, counting down.
TTTTACAACATTGAAGCGGTGTTCACACGACAACACAGTCTAAACAATTTTTGATCATGGCAACTATGAAAACATTTATACATTAAATTGTTAGAAGAAAATGAATTTTTATCAAACATCGTGGTACCGTTATCTGAGTATTTTAGTAATAATTTTTAAGAAAAATCTGCTTTGGCTTCTTGCGAGTATAAAATAAAAAGTTCCATTAAATAAATTCGACATCAGCGGGTATCGACTAAACGTCTACACCGAACCGGTTTTATCATATCGTAAAATCATGAGTCCATAATGTATGCTAACCGGTAATGCATTCTGATTCATCTCTAATGGAAAGATAAGCAGTTTTCCCATCAAGAAGATTAGGACACTGCCGCGGATCATTTTAAACCTATTAGAAAATCTTAGCGAGGATCAGCCGAGCATCCTTTTTCACCGAAATTCAACAATATCGGGAAACGGTGGGAAACGATATCCGATTATTCGGGGAACCAGGCAGTAGCTAGAGTCTTGAATTAATTAAACCGGGCATCCGGATGAGGCTGCACGCGGAACACCGCATTAACAAGGGCTGGAAAAGACTCGCTTATTAAAGCAGACAACGAAAATAATTGAGCAGATTCCAACAACGTGTCATGATCGCGATCGCGGTATATCTCCCTCTCCGAAACTTTACGGTATGGCGGAGTTCCTCTTGAATCTTTAATGGTTTCCATCGTCTTCGTTATAATCACAAGAAATGGCGGTTCCGTCTACGCCGGGTTGCAGAAAATAGCGGGAGTGGTCCGCGGCAAACACCGGCGAACGCGGCAGGGTCGAGAAGAGACGCACACATCATTTATGTTCTGGACGGGAAACCGGCTTCATCCCGAGGGCAAATAACAGATGAAACACTATCACGAACCTCCCGGATAAGTTCACTTACGTATGATTACTTTTAACTATGCAGCACGCGTCTGTCCCTCGGCACTGATTCCATGGACTACCACCGAGATTCATCGAAGAACTGACACTGCGCCGTGACCTTCTTTCCGCAATTGTTGGGTAATTACCCGGCCACGGATCTTTATGCAGATTCACGGTTCCCGGGGCCAATTGATGAAACCTACGATCCGATAGAAATTTACTGACCCGGTAAACGTCGTTGCTAGGTGAAGAGAGTATCGACCGTTTCGTCGAGGTCGCAATCCGCGGATGTCTACGAAACATCTATTACAAGAATGTCTCAAGAAATTCTACACAAAGACAGACGACGGATTTCGATGAATTGTTGTTTATTATCGCCGGTGTAATTTTGTTCGTAACATTCGGCCAGTTGGCTTTAGCAAAACCATTTTGCCACGTTACATGTGAAAATGATATTTTCAATTGTTGATTCCTCGTTAAAGCGATAACAATAATTAATCAAGCGACATCTTTAGATAGTTGGTAAAATAGTTATAGACAATATTTCTCGTAGAAAATATGTTAATCAATGTTAAAGACGAATAACTATCTGATTTTAATCGATGCGCGCCCCGAAAAACACTTAGAAACCATATTGAAATTAGTAAATTTTTAAATTGTTGTAACTTTGCGAATGTTAACAATGTGTTGATTAGGCTAGGGTTGTTTGAAAGCGTGAAGCCTGCCCTTTAAAACGACGTTTGTTGCGTCGCGATAGGATGCGTCGTTCCTGAGATATCGTCGTGCAAAGACAAGGCTAATTTTTGACGTTTGACAATCTCTTTCTCTCTCGCACAGTCGGACCTCTCTCTCGCACTCCCGTCACTGACCTACCTCTACGCGAGCGTAGTTGCGGCAGGTCAGTTTTTACTATTACTATTAGCGCGTACGCATTTGCAGTAGATGATTTATGAATGGGCGCCCCCACCCCATTCATCTTACGCGTAAACTTTGAAGGCTTATAACTCGGGAACGGATTGAGCTATCGACATGGGCAAAAATGCGTTGGAAACGCCTTCGACTGCGCTACCTTCTGCGCGTATTAACAATGATAATTTCTTCGTCCTCGCAGGTCTCATATACTCTCTGTCAAAAAGTACTGACACGTCATAAAATTGCTCTCTGAAACCATAAACTACATCATTTACCGTGCATATTAACTACCATAATTTCTGTGCAACCTACAAACATCAGTTAATATTTCATCCCACTACCGTCTTTTATGTAGCAACAAAATATAAATCACCTTATTTCGTATCTTCGAGTCGAATCAAGTTCAGAGAAAGTATATTAATCATTTTACAAACTCTTCCGCAATAATTGAAAACTAAAGTTTTATTATTTCCCACAGAAACGTTAAACAATAATTTCGTTTTCTCCTGCATTAGTTTATTATTCACGGTGTTCGGTCTGAACGTCAATAAACTGGATATTTTATTTAATTCGATAATTATTTCTTCTATTTGATATCTGTTACAAGTGTAACCCCCGTTGCAGATAGAAATTCGATATCGGAAAATTAAGGGAACAGTTTCCGTCTAAATCGACGGACTTTGACGATCGCCGGGCAGCGAAAAAAGGAGGAAATTCTCATTTCGTTTGAGCGGCCGCGCGAATTCTTTTAATCGAGCACGCAGCAATAATAACCGAGATACGATTCGTTCGCGCGAAAACAGTTGTAACGAGTCCGCGGAACACGACCGGGGAAGAACCGAGGAGATGAGCGTCCGGACACGGACTCGCGGCGCAATTAAATCTGCGTTCAGAAATCGCGTCGAAATAAACAAGCCAGCAGCCGACTAATGGAAAGAGGAGGCCGGCCGAGGTATAAGGGAGGAGGCGCAGTTGGATATCCGCTTTTAGTAGAAAATTATTCGCCTCCGTCCCCGTAATGAATACTCGACGGTATTGTGCGCTGTTGACGCGAGGTAAGGAATGGGGCCCTATTCGACTTTTCAAGAACATCTGAAGTTGACAAGATAAGGATAATGGATGGGTTAGTGCCTCTATGTTGCAGGAATGAGGATCGGGATTTACGGGTTCACAGAAATCTGCAAAGTATAGCACGAGAACGCGAGACGGCTAATAAGCGCCGTAATAATAATGCCTGCGAGCGAATCAGCTCTGACGGTAATTGCTTTTATAAGATACGCATTCCCAACTGGATAATTGATATATTCACGTGGATAGATTAGCGCTTTCCTATCCGAGAGTCGCTCAACGCCTGTCGTCTATTGAAACGATTGAGTAATAGACGCATTTATGCATTTTATGCATTTCTAGCAAAACGGAGCAGCGAAGAATTTCGCAAAATTGTTGCATTGTCTTCAACTTTTTACAACTATTAAAAGAGGAACAATATTTTCAGTTAACTCTCGTTTTTTAGAATTGATATAGCAAATTATTATTTTGCATAAAGATCCGCAGTCTAGAATAATCCTAAAAGAGATAGTCTATTAATTTCTCAATAATTATATCATAGTTAAGAGAATTTTAATAATTGCTCACAGATAAACATTCCAAATATTGAACCAAGTATTCGATAAAATCTTTTCATTATTATTTTATTGAAATATTAAAAATAATATCATTTCACTACATAATAAACATTTTATTTTGTATATGTACAAGTATAGAATCTCTCGTCCGATCTCCGCAAGTGAAAATCACTGAAACTAGTCAGACACGCCGCGATTAATTTTAGTCTGCTGTTATTTCGGGTATGGATTTCCTTCTGATTATAATATTTTATGTACAAATTCTGGTTACCTTTACGCGAAATGCTCGCATAGCAGACTACGTTCCTTATCCGGTATAAAATTCTGCGATATTCCGGCAAGATAGTCAGAGTTCCTGCACACTTCTATCAAAGCCTTCTTACTACGGGGAGACGCGCACTCGACTTTCTCGGAATAAAATCAAAAGGATTCCTCGATCGTTTCTATACATCGATACCCGCTCAGCGATGACACACCGGCACGATTGTCTATTCCGGGACAAAGGATTTTTCACGACGAAGGCGCACCTAACCGAACCCCGGGCATTAGGATCGTGGCTTCGCGAAGCAGACATCAGATGCAATGTATACCACTGTCAACAAGTATTTGGACGCTTGTAAGCATCTTTCGCAATATTGTCAAACGTTCCTGCGAACTCATAAAAATATTTTTATAACACGTGCACGGATAAATGGAACTGTTTATTCACATCTTACAAAGGTAGCTTTACGAAAGTTCTCTCTTTCTTAGTAATTTTAATGGCTTGAGAACAGTACATTGACATTTTAAAATTCTCTTAAAAATCTTCTGTTGCTTGAAATTGTTAGCAATTAATTTAGTCACCAATGCATAAAATCCGCAGTCTACTAATAATACATTTATCAAATCCTTTTCTAACGTAGCAGCTTGGTAATTTCTTTCTGAAAAAACATAATTTTTAGGCGTGCTACTGCTGACAGGAAAAATCGATTATTCCAGGCTAATAAATCAGAGTTCCCCTTCAAAGAGAAATGTAGTTCGATTAGAATGAAATTGGTTCATTTGCATTCCTTAAATGCATCGTTAGTTTCACGGGAATATCGAGCTAGATCTCCCTGCAGAATTTTTTTGAGACGAGACCAATCCTGATTGCGTTATTTGCTCCGCATGGAGACAGATTTATAACGAGAGAAAGCGTGGGATTTTTCCTTAAGCCGTTATCTCGCGCGTCACGTGGGTGCTACTGTGTTTCGGTCTCGTAAAAAAATTAATACCTAATTCCAACCACGTGCTCACCTTGAGGAAAAAGTGTGGCATTAACGGCAGGAGCTCTATAACGGTCGCAGAATGTAATATTTTAGCAATCTGGCCGAACATAATTGAATTTTGATAACGACGTTGGATAACCAGCTTTCTGAATCATTAATAAAGTTAACAAAACAACTCCGCCTGTACCGTCACCCTGCGAACCATTACTCACAGACGCCGTGGATCAAAATTCCAACCCTGTGCACACTGTGTTACACCGTGTCACATTATACAGAAAATTGCGGCGCCCTTTTTTCGAGAACAGAAATAGAAGCCGCCATCGAAAATCGATAATGAAGCTCTTCGATTATTGGGACGAGACCTATTTTCTAATTGTAATACATTTATACGAATATAAAATTTGTTTCTTAGAGAAATTTTGTATTTCGACCACTGAAAGTATAAGAGAAAAATTCTTATTTATGGGATGTTCGATGCAATGACCAATTTACAGCTCGCGTAGATGCGATTTCAGCGTCAATAAAACGCAACGACGAATCAGTTTTCGATGGAACCATCGCGACGAAACAGCTCGCAGATGGCGTTCATTAATATTCAAAGAAATATGAATAAATATAACGTAGAGTAAAAACGGTTCCGACGGCTGTTTAATTATTGTCGAGGCAAGCAACGGCTATAAACCGTTACTTATCGAGCTGCAGGGCTAAAGGCGCAATCTTCGAGAATGAATTAAAGTTGAATTCGTTACCGACGAACGATGAAAATTTAGCGGGAGGGGGAACGCTTCCGTCCCTCGGATTCGTTTATTTGCGATTAACAGATGCGGCCGAGACTTACGGTTATCGAGAGATTCATTACAAATTGAAATCGATTCGAGCAGAGCTTTACGAGCGAACAGACGCCCCCAATGATCGGGAACTTTGCGAGGCAATATTTGAACGTTAAGTAGAATGAGAAATCGAGGCTGCGTAACTCGGTGGATTGATAAATGATTAACAGGCTATTGATCACGCCATTGCCATTGACACGGTTAGCCGTAAATTAGAGGAACGTTAGGCGAAGATCCAATTCATAATGATCCGGAAATTCCATCAGTTCACTTTAACATATTCTCTCCTAATATATATTAATATTCACAGTCCTCTTAATCCACGGAAATTTTAACTCTTTCATTCACCCTTTGCACTCGATTGACTCTATTACAACGCTGAAAATTATTACATCGCGTGCTAAAATAATTTCTACTTTATCAAATGTTTAAAAGACTGTTCTGGGTTATATGAAATGGAAATGTTACAAATCAGAGAAACAATTTTGGATTTCGAGTTCGGGTAACTTTCTCTACTACCTCGGATCCGAAAATTAAATAAGTTCCTATTTGTTCTACATAGTTTCGCGCCCTTTGTCCGCCACAATGAGGAAAATGCGGCCTACTTGTGTTACTATAACTCTGACCCGGTCATATGCACAGGACGGCGGACCTTGATGCCGAATGACCCACGGAACGCGTTGGAAAAACGCTCAGGCAAGTTCCGGAGCTCGCGGCGTGCATTCGAGTGAATAGAACATGAGGGCCGCTACGTAAGTTGTAACAGTCAGTTACACTTGAAATAAAACTGCATAGGGAAGCGTGTACGGAAGCTAATTTTTTCCCGAACGCGTTCAAGTTTCAAGCAAAGGGTCGGTGCCAGACGCGGGTGCTGTCACTTTCAGCTCGCGGGCCCTGCCGGCGGAGCCCAAACAGCTTTGGCTAGAAAAGTATCCGCAACGCGAGACAACTTTTCCGCAAGAAAACTTTCGGCCAGTCTGTAAAACGTAGCTGGTAAAGCCGCAGAAACTCCGCGTAAAGTAAGAAACCGACTTCAGATCGGGAAGCTGACTAGAACGACGACGACGACGACGACGACGACGTCACCGTTCCATAAACCGTTCGACTGACACTTTTCCCACGAGCAGAATGGACGCGATATTATAACGCGATGAAAACAATTTCGGAAGTTCCAACAATGAACCGTGGGAAACGAACATTGTTAGTCGCTTTCGGAGCGCGGCTCCTATTTCTTCTCCTCCGCGGACTCGTCCCGCGATTCTCTGCTTGTGCCCTATATATGGGCTCCGGTAAAAAGTAATCTGACTCGTCGGTTATTATAAATTATTGTAAACGAGGTGGTTACTAGACCGCGGATTTTTATACAGAATAAGAATCGGCCGCTTCAATTGAATAGAAAGCAAGCAGGAAGGTCATTCTTAACGAAGAAAATGATTAATTCACTTTATTGCGATCAAGGAAAAGAAATTCTCTTATATTAAAAAGACTAAATAATACATTAATAACAATAATATCAAAAGATCCGATACAATATGATACTGTTTGCGGCCAAAAATCTATAATAAATCCCGAACGCTAATGCCTGGCTTAATCAAATTTCATCTACTGATTGTCCGTCATTTTAATGCGTATACATTAACATAATACATTTCCGTATTATCTTTCATTCGATATGTTTTACTAGACAGAAATGCCTACATTTCTGTCTGTGCACCGAGGCTTCAACCGATCGATGCTCGTCGATTACTATCGGAATCGGCGTGTTCCGGTTCCGGTGAGTTTTCACCGGTCGAAACAGTGTCGGTGGAGCCGGTGTCGGCGATATTAAATGTAACCGGCGCGGCTGCAGACCCGGGCCAAGATGAAAGCATTTCCCTCTCGATAAATCGCAAGGGACACGTATCACCGAAGTTCCCGGCCCTCGGAACTCCGCGTTTACTGTGTTCCCGGCCGGGGAACTTCGCAAACATTAAAAGCTATTCCATTCGCGGCAGATCGGCTTCCGCGGGCGCCGCCGCTATTGGTGGGATATTTTTTAAAGAGCGATTTTCACAGCAGCCGCGCGCCCACTGTTGCCGAAGTGTCGTAAGAGGTACGCGATGACCGAGCCGAGGAAACGAGGTCACTGGATCATGAAAAGAAACGCTTGAACTTCCGCGAAAGTCCAATTCCCGCACTGTAATTTGCTTGGCTTCGTGTTCTGCGTTTCACGGCCCGCGAGCGAACAAACATCGCCGAGATAAGGATTTTGTCGCGGGTTCGAGCAATGTTGCCGATTGTTGCGTCGTTCTTTCGGTGGACAAGTATCTCCGGACGTTATTATTTACTTATTTACGCTAAGAATTCTTTTTCCAACCGATTGAGATTTTTCTAGGAGCTCTGAACGAGACTTAGAATCCTCATAGCAATGGCGAGATTGGATTTATTTAAATTTTATTTAGATTTTCAAATCTAAATTTTATTTAAATTTTTTATTACAATATACGCTTGAATGAAGAATTACCTTCCGAAAGATATACCTAGTTAAACTAAGCTCGACCGATTACTTAAAACAGCTACACTAATTCTACCCCAACACTGCCTCCACAGTGTATTTCTGACGCGTTCTTACCATACTAAATTGCAATTGTATCTGTCAGCATAAAACGTACAAAATTTGAGAGAAAGAGATTCTCCTAAAGCCTAACAGACAGGAACCGGTATTCATTGCACACACTCGCAATGTTGCAAGTCTCAGTATTTCTTGAAACTTTCCAGCAACATGTAGCTTCCGAAGTATCCCATCGGACCAGTCAACATCGAATATACACGGTGGAACTGCAGTAGAATGCACCTAAATTTTCCTAAACCAAAACACCCTAAAAATTGATCCTCTCACATCTTTCGACGCCAACATGTGGAATTTCGATATGAGAGTAGATGGTTTCCTCTGTTGCCTTCTCTCTCTTTCTCTCTCTTTCTATCTCTCTCTCCTTCTGGCCGCCAAACGCCGGCTCCATAAAAATAATATTGATCTCGGCGTTTCAGAGCCGGGTTCAAGAGGAGGAACTCGAGCCGCGCAATACTCATGCGGTTTCTATTGCTAGAATATCGTTGATATCCTACGATCATCCGGAGACACTTTCATGTCTCTGTTCCTCGGAAAAGAGCCCGGCCACCGCTCGCGATTTTTCATGTACCGAGAACATACATAGGTCACAGTTACCGTTTCCTTTTATTTCACTGCGGCGCAACTTCATGAACGTTCCCGGACAGATAATGCGCCTCTCTCTCTCCTAACATTTACCTCGAGTATCCCGCGTCATTGTTTATTATTGGACTGCGGATCTGTGCGAGAATTAACATTTTTACGAGCGATTCGATGGAGCGGCCGAAACTGCGCAAGACTTCGCGTTAAGTTCCGCTGGCGACGCTCGCCGCGTCGCTCGTGCCAGTCAAAACGTCTGTTTCGCTAACTTTAACCGCGATTTTTTGAAAAATCCACGAATCAACTATAGTTGGAAAGATGAACCCGCGGGAAATCGAAACGAACGTTTTTCAGAATTTTCGCGGAGAATTTCCATGGCCTTATTTGCGAAATTGATTACCATTGTCTTACGATTGATTTTGTCAATATAGCTTTGTTTAAGCATTTTTATAGCGTTCTTTGGTGTGACCATTAGCGTTTTTATATATTGTAAATCAGAAAGGTATTAATTACGAGAGCACACGTTTTTTAGGAACTCTTTTCAATACAATTTTCTAGAATTTTAACGACGAAGATTTTGTAACGATATTGCAATTGTAATTTAATATATAATGCAGTTTTGTTTTCTTACGTATTATAATTACATTATACGTATATTGTGAAATATGATCGTCGTTGCAGGAAATGTGCATGAAGAAGCAAACGTGGGAGTAATAGAAATGTGACACCTGAATGGTTCCCTTCAATTAGCGGAATATTTGATCGTGCCTGTTCGCGGAATTGTTATTATAAAATAATTGTTATTCGAGAACCTATGACGTCGAGAGTAGAGAACGAGAAACCATTTGGTTTCGCGTTACATTATGCAAGTATTCGCGTTAATGATCGCAATTTTTAACCAAATCTGATTTGTTTCTGTCGAGTGTTTAAACAATGATCCGGTTACCGTGTCGCGAAAAAGTGTTCCAACTATTTCCCGAACAAATGTATTAAAAATTGCATACGACATCTACAAAAGCGTATCATGTTCGAACGACTGTGACTACACGAAAAATTAAATGTTTCAAAATTCATTATAATGAACGTCGACCTAATTAAATCCTTTTAGAATAATAAATTGAATTTTATTCTCGTAACAAAATTGACAGTGCTATTTTTCATAATGTCAACGTTTCGTAAAAATCGATCGGAGTTTCATTTTTTATTAATTAGGATGAAATTACTGCGCGCCAGGGATTATTATTGTAAGCATACTTTCTCATTGTAATAATTATTACTCGATAAATTATAATTTAATACACGAGAAACATTGCGGAGCGTGATTTTATCGCGGCAAAATTTTTCGTAATCCTTTGAAACATCGCGAGAAATAATAACTTCGAAGCAGGACCGGTGCAACGCGATAGCATCGCGCCACATTTTTAGTAATCCTTCGAAATAATGCAATAAGTACTTAATAACGTCGACGTATAGCAATTTGGAATATTCGGTTGAAAAACGCAATCGATCGGGCCGGAGTTCCCGTTGGAATCTCTCGAAATAACGCGATAAGTAATTAACAACTTCGGTGCATTACGGCGGCGTAAAAATAGTAAATTCGAGGTGTAACATTCTGCTTAAAATAATAATTGATAACGGGGAAATGCGCTGCTCCGTTGAAATCTCCTCGGATAACGCGATAAGTAATTAACAACGTCGACGCTTTATGGCAGGGTAAAAATAGGAACTTGGGGGTCTAATACGCAATTTGAAAGCATAATTGATAGGGCGGAAGCATGCGTCGGAGCTTCCGTTCGAACTTCTCGAATTTTGCGCGCCGCTTCATATTTCAGGTCGGACGATTTCGTTTACACGCGTTTTATAAACTTTTCGATTAAAAGCGATTAAAATCCAATTCCTCGGACGTTTGGACGGGTGGCCGTTTGTTACATTCCAGCGTGCACACGTTCATTACCCCCGGATCCGTTTAACGAGATATTCCTCGCGTAATTTCAGCCGGTCAACACCGCGCAACTTAACAGAGATTACTTTGATAATGCGAGCGCCGCGCCGAGAGGAAGGCGTTGCACTTAAATAATTAACCTGCAAAATATTCACGCATACCTTCGTTAGCGTCGCGGATTCGTTCCTAGTTATCGCTCGCATTCTCTTCCCTTTCTACGATGACGTTCATGCTTCCCCCGGGTCTTGTTCATTAAAAAATATTTTCCACACTCGTTCCATTTTAGCACGGCCGGCGCCAACTTTCCCGCGATCTCGACAAAAAGTCCCGTTAACTATAGGCATCGCGGTAATTGAATGTCTCGAGTGCAAACATTCCCGTGAATTAATCGGACAGTTTTCGGAAAGAAGCGTTTAGGGACAGACATACTTTTGCTAACAAGTTCTAATATTCTGGCTCTCTAATTATATCGACATTATTTATATATATTATTCAATTATCAATTAATTAATCGAGGTACATTATGTGTTAGAGTGTATTAAAAAATATGTTGAAAATAAATATAACTAATTTGCGATTAAATCGATGGACTTTTTCGATATATCTTTTTATTATGCATCTTGAATTTAACAGTTTGATTAATTATTTGTGTTACAGTTAATAATAAAAAGACGTTCATAAAATCGACGTATCCATTATTTGTTACTTATTATTATTTACTTGTCTCCCAACGTGTTAAAAAAGGGAAGTTTCAGCGAACAATTTTAATACAGAAAAAATCCTTCACTTCGATTGCAACAAAGTAAAGAAAAATAATAGCTTCCTTCCTTAATTATTTAAATATCTTAAAAATAACAATCCTTGAAGATTTTAATCTTTTCGCTTTTTCGTCTGTCAGTTAACCAACTTTTTATAAATTTATAAATGAATCACCTATTTCTTTATAAGAAAACAATATCTGAAAGGTAATAACGCTCCTCGATTTCGTCTCCGAAATGATTTTAGATCGAAGTTGCACCATCCAAAATGAACGATGATGGCGCGGTAAAAATTCGTCGAACGAATGCCGGTATAATGAACCGAGGATGGCGCATTGGCCAGTGACATCAATTCTAATCCGATTGTTGCAGTCACTGCCCGATTATTTCCAATAATCTGTAGCTCGTACGTATGTAACGAACCGCAGCGTTCTCTGGCGCATCCAGTTTCCACTTATTGGCATTAATGGAGAGCCCCCGTGCACACAATTACAGTTGCAATGAATTTTACGAATTCATTTGTATTCATTCCCGTCTCTTCTGAATATCCGCATTACATTATCGCTGAGGATATGGCTATTGTAATTTTTTCAATGAAACGATCTCCAGGGAGTTGCGATATGAGTAAATATCCCACGCGGTGGAAATCGTTGCGTAAAGAAAATTCTACGCACTTTTAAGTTTATTTGCTTTTTATATATTTTGTGTAATATTATCTAGCTTTTCGCGCACTGTATAGCGTTTAGAAAATTAGCTGAGACTCGTAGAACTTTTGCGAGATTTGAATTTTTCCAAAAGAATTGTTCTTGATTTATTGAGAATATTAGATGAATTTTTATTTCATTTGTTGTTCATTAGAATTGATGTTGACACTTTCTGTTTTGCATAAAAATATGTAGCTTATTTGTTAGAGTAAGAAAGATGATCTTATGGAAAGAGAATAATTTGAATAAAGATATAAAAATTGATTGACGTCATTAGGAAATAAATTGTCTTTATAACCAGTTCATTCATATGACCCACAGTAATATCATTATTAAAAATATATATAGAATAACAATAGTAATCAAACACCTTCCAGGACGAAATGACTTTTTCGACTATAACAGTTAAATTAGGCTACAGAATGATTCCAAAAGTCCTTGCGAAAATAAAAATTGATTAGAATAATAAAAATTGAGAAACGATACTCTTATCTATCTATATGATACTCTTATCATATAACGAAGACTCAAACAATTTCACCTATCACGGTCACAATCTGAAAAAGCCGTCACTCGTCCAATTCGGAAAAAGATGTTCCGTCCGAAAAGGTATTATTAATATCATCGTCACTGACCGTGGGAAGAGGCGCCCAGAAAACACGCTTTAATTTCTAAAAGACAGTTTTCACTTTGAAGAAGCAAAAGTCAGCCAATTAGCCAATATCTGGGTGGCCTAGAAACCTTCAAAGTTAAAAAGAATCGAAATTTTTCAGGTTGCCGGTGCTCTTTGATCAGTGAATCAATCCGGCGTTTCATCAAAGTACGGGCCAGATGACGTGGGATCAATATACACCGCGGCAAAGGGTTAATGACTGGCCCACGTTGATTTATAAAGCCAACCATGGAATCGCAGGTATTCATATTTCTGTAAACGTGTTGCACAATTTAACAATTCCAAGACCCGACGTGACCGCCGCGCCATTGCATCTTTTTAGATGCAGATTATTGTGCACAATTACGTCTTTTCATATGCAAAAGCTAATGGCCGCGCGCGTGAGACTGCATCTTTTGTTATATAGAATCTAGTTCCCTGAGCTATTATGTTCATCCATATGCAATTAGCTCGTGATTATTCTGCTAGGCATGACTCAAAATACATTTTCCCGGTTGACCTTGATGAGCCGGTCAATTCGATCTGAAATCTATCGTCGGCGACCTTTGACATCTGTTTAAACTATTGTCATTTCTATACGGCAATCAATTTTTATCTTTTTTACGATTTCTTATCGTTTTATTTATAAATTTCTTCCTTCAACGTGATTTTTAAATTCCGTCACCCAGAGATTAAATAATCAAATAACAATATTTATGTTCTAAGTGAATTTCTTATTTTTATTCAATTTAAATTCTGAATTCTTTGAATAATAAAATATGCTTACGATCGTTTATCATTTTATTTGTGAATATCTCGCAACATAATTTTTAAAGGACGCCACCTGGAAACTAGATAAAATAACAATAATTATAGCACGATTTCAAACGGAGCATTAATCTGCTAACGAAAGTATTGAATACATGAATGTCGGAATAAACAACGTGTAATTTATGTTCCCTATTATACTTCAAATTTGATTTCACGGTGATTAAAAATTTGGCGTAAAATACAGCGTGCTAGAAATGACTTGGAAACGCAATCACTATGTCGCGTTAGTTCGTTGTCGCAGCAACTTCCAACTCGCGGGACGCGGTGAAATAAATTTTTTAACAAAGTTTAACGTTACACACGTGCGAAAATTAACATGGTAACGCCGACAACAAGGGGAATAAAATTTCACCTAATTTCCGCTTTAATAGAGCCGCGTCTAAAATTGCGAATTTCCATGAATTCCTGCGATACGCTAATAACAAAACACAAGTATTTGTTGAAATATTTAACTAAACCGCGCGCGCGCCTACGTGTCCCGCATCCACGGCCCGGCGAACTAAAAAAGAATGAACCGGGAAATTTTTACAGGTACAAAGTATAATAATATCGGCATGTTTGCAATTACCGCGCGGGCAACTTTTCAGCCGTGCTGAAATCTCATCTCGTTCCATTTTATCCAAATTTCGGGCGTACCTCCTCGCGCAACGAAATTTGAAGCTCCTTAATTTAAACATATTACTCCGGCTATACAATGTATAATAGAACACGCTGGCAGCTTCTGTGTAAAACGCAGACGCACCTAATTCCATTAGCATCGCCGAAAAGTATAAAAATCGTAGCATTGTTCCGATTTTTATTTCTTGCAGCGCTTCGCGGGAAGTTCGAACATTAAATTCCATTTGTTAACTATACGATTATATTCTTGTAACACAATAATATTATTTATGTATATGTAATAATAATAATTGTATTATTGGTTTCCATGACTTAATATTTATCGACTCTTGTCAATTATATCGTCGTCGCATTGTAAATTTTTCAAAAGCAAATGTCTATTGTATTTCTTTATTTTGTAAAGTCTAGAAATTTGCTTGTCAATTAATATTCACCTTGATATTAATGTTAATTTGTCAATTAATATTCGTTGCTGCGATGCTAGTTTTTGCGTTCTGCTGCTATAAATAATTTATTGTGTATATAGCACCTGTATCGACGATTAGATAATGCTCCAATTATAACAGAGATATTATTACAGCCTTTATTTATAACGCGTTTGTGAAATTGATAAAGTTATTGCAGAAATCTCGGGGGAACTGAACTGACACCGTGTGCAGACGCATTGTCCGCGAAGAGATCTTTTTACGAGCACCAGCTGCTATTGCTCTTTCACTGCGTTCGTTAATAACATTTTTGCGACTCCTGTCAGCTTACGTAATCTTATTTTCTTATGTTGTAAAGTCTTATGAATAGTAAAATGGGAAACCGAGGGGGATCACCGAAGAAAATTAATGTACGCCGTTGTTATCGTCGTCGGGCTATGCTTTTGAACGGAGCTGTACTTGTTAAAGTACTTTTTTTGCGATATATTATGACTCTCGATTATTGGTATTATTATTCTTATTATTAACAATATTTGACTCCGCGATTTCAATGATCAATGTAAACATATGTTGAACGTTGAGATGATTTTTTTATTAACACACTATGATAAATTACAAATGCTACACTATATTAAATTTAATGCAATAAAAATTTTAAAATACACTTTCTATGAAATTTAATGCACTAAAAAATTTAAAATATACATTTTATTAAATTTAATACACCAAAATTTAGGTATATAGATTTACATAAAATGAATTGTATACATCCTCGGATCTTGTCATATTTATTTTTCAATTACAATTATAATATAAAACGTAATAATTTTGTTAAAATATTTATCTTCGTTTACGAAGCGTGATTTCAATAACTACATCTTCCTAAGGACTTATGACAACGTTCATGTTCGAATCTTTGAACGAACGTCTCATAATCGATGATAGCTCATCATCGTCATCATCGTGCATAAATTAACGTAAGTGAATACTTGATGGAAGTCGTCCTGGACAAATAGAATCATTCAAATGACGTTACATAGCTTCAGCTGATTTTGCGAGCCCGTTATCATAACTTGACGCTGTGCTAACTTAATTAAAATTCTGGTCTTAAAACGCGCTTCAACAACTTCTCCGCTGAAGGAAAAAAATCTCGATGCCATTTACTTACTGCGAGCTTACCCTATCCCCTCCCCTCGTCATCATAAAAGAAGTTACAGTACTGACTGAGCTGCGTTCATACCTCGGCGAAAATATCATTTTACAGGAAGCCATGAAAAATTCAATTCTGCTGGGAATAAACGTGACTAATAAAATAATAGACCGCCATTGCTAGTATTGTAAAAAGACAGTGGCGCTAATTAGATAAAGCGAGCTGGGATACTTCTGTCCCATGAGAAACTCATGTTCATGCTATAACTAAAAATAAAAGCCATTGGAAATAATTAGTTTATATGTAAATAACTTCGATGTTCATCCAACTTATATTTACACTATTATATTATAATTTACTTTGACTTATATTTACACTATTTTATTATAACTCACTTTGACCTTATGATAAAAAAAATGAAAATTACCATAGCAAGATCATAAAAAAGTTTGCAAACACTGTTATGTCATTTGCAACCTAATGAACCTATTCAAGAAGGTAGTAAAGTATTTAACTTTTATTTGTTATAGGAAGACGACATTTAATTTGTATAAATATTCACGATCTATTATTATTAGTTTAACGAATAATTTAATAAATAATTTTGGGGAACGTATTGCAAGCTCTGCATGAATTTCGAACTTTCAAGTGCACTGTGACTTCACACACGCCTGTCTCCGTTTTTCTAACGCGTTTCTCGCGAAAGAGAAAATGCTTCCGGCCCAGTATCCACTAATATAATAGCCTAAACTTTAGCAACGCTGCGGAACATCCTCGTTAACTGATAAAACCTAATTCCTGCTTCCACCTTGGCAATTTCTGGTTCTCTACTGTTCAGACTGCCGTTACGTACGAGCGAAATTTCTCTTTTTGGGCTAGCATAGATGTCTCAAT
>CM052154.1:7396071-7409722 GCA_028455555.1 Augochlorella aurata | reverse complement strand
TGTATATTGTATACTCTATACTGTATACTATATATAGTATACTGTATGCTGTATATTAAATATTGTATATTATATATTCTACATTGTATATTATCTTTCACACTGTATATTATATATTTTACATTGCGAGCAACTATTTATTCGAATCAATAATTTTCCCTATAAATTTTCCCCCACCTTCCGACACTTCGCATTATACTTTCAACGAAACGATCAAAGCGATCATTGAGAAAGTACAATATTAATTTATACAAACACGAAACACGCATTTCACTGAAATGCTTGCATCATCGTTGGGCCCGCCTCCGCTATGATATTTCTGACACTTCGCTCGGCAGAATGTGCCGTGGCACACTTTCAGCAGCAGTCGCAAGCCCGGGTAATAAACAACGAAATATTTATCGATACTAATAGCGCGAGACAGAAGCCCGCATGGCAAACGGAGAAAAGAAGGTATTGTCCTGATGAAGAAGCTCCGGTAAGACAGCTCGGAGCGGAAGACCGTGTTCGTGTCGCAGTCGGGGCAAGATTCGAGCGTGCATATTTGATGTCTCGCTTCGGGATAATCTCAAGCATTTCAGAAGCAATTTATTCTTCCGACTAAAAGCCTTTAATGGCGTAGTCTGCATTTATAACGCTTCCTTACGACCAGTCCGAAATTGCGCGAGGAACTTTGAACAAAAGACGGGGCCGTTGCGATCGAGACTAACAGTTATCAGAAGTCCTAACCAACTCGGAACTCATTTACCTGTTTTGTTCCCCGACGAAATTTCGACGCGACTCTTTGTCGCATCTTGGGAGACGGTTTTTCAAACGCGACGGCGCGTCTCGTTCGTTCGCCGCGGCAATAGTGACGTTTCGAGTCCCATGATTTTTCAATTTCGGTCGGTAATTATGCTGTATGGTTAACAGCTTTATTTAGAATCATATTTAACATTATATCAATACCTTTATTTGCAATATTATTTGATATCGTATTAATATGTTTATTTGTAATTTTATTTAATATTATATTAATATTTCAATTTAAAATCGTCTTTAATATTATATTAATATCTTAATTTAAAATCATATTTAACATTATATTAATATCCTTATTTGCAATATTATTTGATATCGTATTACATCTTTATTTGTAATTTTATTTAATATTATATGAATATTTCAATTTAAAATCGTCTTTAATATTATATTAATATCTTACAATATAGTTTAATATTAGTATGTATATATTTAATATTATCATGTCGCTATTTAAAATAATATATTTATTCTTTAAACATGTTTAGAAAATTGTTGCCCCTGTAATTATTAAATAATAGTATATTGAGCAAAAAGTGTGCATTCATAACGTAAACTGAAATAAAAATATTTAAATACATGCTAAAATTGAAATTAATTACTGTTCATTTACAGAAATGTATACACGTATACTGATTTTTGTCAGTATTGTATAAAAATTCTTTTCGACGTCATGCAGCACGGTCGAGGTTACGATGGTTCCCGCCATAACTCTCGACGAAGCGGGATCAGTTTCGCAGGGAAATCGGTGCGCGCAGCGCTATTTGCATTCGCTAGGTTCGTTTTGTAGAAAAATCGGGACGCGGGAAGTCTATTTACATTCACGAAATTCATTGAGAAATAGATATTGCCTTATTTCACGCGCTGCAGGACGGATAGAAAACAAACATTGTTTTCCTTATCGATTTCTTGTCGCGCCACGGTAAGCGGCGAAGTTCAGGATCAACATTGTGGTTGATTCTGCGGTTCAATTTCTTCCACTTGCCCTGACTCCCGTCGCTTCATGAATTTTCTCGAAATTGAATCGTATTTCTCCGTGTAATTCGTTTCTTTGCTCAACGGTGCTACTTTATGACGGTTTTTCGACGAGAACTTCCGTGCCCGTGTAACTGTTCACTCGAAACAAAGAAAAAAGAAGTATAAAGGAGAACACTGCGGGACTTTTGTGCTTCCGCATTCGGCGTTCGTCGATATTTTATTGCATCTGGCAACATGCAAAACGACCGAAATATTTCTATTGTTTGGAAATCGCGTTTAGTCGAACACGTTGCGTTGTTATTTATTTTTTTCAGGCTACTGTCAATAGTAAATATTTTTCGTAGGAATATTTGGTCATTGATTGGTCTATCTATATTGTCAATCTATAGCAATTGATTAATTATTCAATAATGCGTTCGTTAGCTCTAATGAAAAGTTATTGTTGAAATCTATTAGATGAAATTAATGTTCCTGTGAAATTGATTAGAATATATAAGGAAATAATTATGTTACGGAAACGTATTAGAATTAAATTAGCAATAGATTTAATGATGACTATTATATATTCGTTTATGCGAATGTATATTCAATTATTCAAACATCAAAGAAATTTATAAATACTATAAATACCATAAATATCATAAATATCATAAATATCATAAATATCATAAATATCATAAAAATCATAAATACCATAAATATCATAAATATCATAAATATCATAAATACCATAAATACCATAAATACTATAAATACTATAAACACCACTGCATTCCAACCATTAAAACAATTATAGTAGAGAATACTCATTGAATCGAATTTATTAAACAAATTCCATATAAATGTGTCCCTATAATATCAATAATCGTGAATTAAAAAATGACAGAAATATGTCACAGTACCGCGTTCCATAAATCATGGTGTGAAATTAAAGTAGAAAGTTTTTATTTTGTATAAAAACTAATAAAATTGTAGCCGAGGCTCGTGCACGCAACAAATCGTTCGAAGCGCCGATAAATATGCAATAAAAGTGCATGTTTGGTGGTGTTTCACTGCACGCGGATTTGGCAGGATAGATCAGTTTACGGACATTTTAGGCGCGATAAAAATGATGCGAATACAGCGATGGAGTTTCCTGAGATGTATCTGAAAGTGGTACCATAAATACGATCGAAAATTGGATGCGAAATACTGAGGCGTCCTATCCGTTCAGAGCGGAATATAGAAAACGGTATCGTTGCATTACGCTGGCCATCAGAGTTTCCGATTGCACTGGACAATTAGTGCAAAGTATGCTTAAACGTTACAACGCAATAATAGCGTGACGATGTTCTAAATGCGCTTCCAATCTTGTTCATTGTACACTTAACAAGATTTATAGGTGCATTGTGGATGAAAATTGTGATATAATTTGTATCTGTAATCATAATTTATGTTTGTGACCATGATGTGTATCTGTAATCATAATTTATGGCTGTAGTCATAACTGATCGCTGTAGACATAATTTATACCTGTAATTATAGTTTATATCGGTAATTATAATTTATACCTGTAATTACTGCTTATATCGTCAATCATAATTTATAGTTGTAGTCATAATTTATATTTCTAATCATAATTTATACCTGTAATCGCAATTTATAGGTGCATTATAGATATAAATTGCAATTATAGGTATAAATCATAATTACAAATATAAAGTATGATTATACATATAAATTATGATTACAGATGTAAACTATGATTATCCATATCAATTATGATTATCAGACATAAATCATGACTACAGATATAAATTATGATTACAGATATAAATCATAATTACAAATATAAGTTATGATTACAGATATTTATGCACAACGAATCTCGCAACGTGACGATTTATTATTATTACATATAAACGAATGATTACGTGAAAAATCATTTAAAGCGAACGTTTTTTGGTACGGAGAGGATCACGTGATGCAATTTTTCTCATGTCAGGTCGCAGCAAGTCGTTCGATAAGGATTTTCTAGGAACAATTGTTTCGATTCGTTTTGAAACTTCGTAGAATTTTTCGACATTTTTGAACGGAAATATTGAAATTCTTGTTTTGAAACATTCGATACCATTTCATACTGCAGGCCATAACAATTTCTCTTGGAATAGAGGAAACCGTATTATTAGTCTCAAGAGTATTTTTCCAATTGCGATACGAAGAGAATGCAGTTTCTGCACTTGGTCGACATTTATTTCAATGCCACTTTTCAAATCCATTGTCAACCGCAATATTTCCCACCGTAGTAACAATTGCGTTCGACCAGATTTGTTCCACGGTTCAACCATTTATTATTTATCTTTATTATTCTATAACGTTATTATTCCTTAATTTTATTATTCTTTTAATTTTATTATATCGAACTGCTTCCGACATCGCGTCTACAAAAAAGCTTTCCTCATTATTACACCATGAATTTTTGCGCAAAATAAAAATTGTCTACAGAATTGCAAGACACAGATTATAATAATTTCTCCAGATTGAAGATGACAGGAGATTTCTAAATACCTTTGAATTCTCAACTATTTCGAATCGAAACTGCTCATTTTTGCCACGAACGCACGAGATCCGCAGTTCACTTATTACACGCGCAGCAAAAATAAAAATTGCATTACCGCGAGCCAAACTTGCCGCACTGGTCGTTCCTTTTTTTCCGAGGAAATGAAACCCATGAAACGAGGTTTATGAGGCGATATCCGCGGCTGTCTCTCGAAATCAAGCGCGACCGGGGTCGGAAAACTTCGGACATTAAACCCATGTAAAACTGAACCGCGGGATTTCGAGAGAGGGGGCTCGTCTTTGCGTCGAATTTCCGAAATCGCTAGAGGAAACAGCTGCGAATGTGGCCCGGCTGGATGAAATTCAAATGTCGAGAGGGGTCCCACTCGACCCGCCGGAAAGAGAGCTAAGAATATGCGGATGCCAGTTTCTGTTCCGCGACCACTGTGCGATCGAGTAGGGGATAACAAACAGTGTCAGTGGGACGCATTGGCAGCAAGTAACAGAATCGTTATCACAGGGTGAAATAAGGTAAGACCTATTAAGCAAGGCTGGGGTAGTTTTGAAATAATTTTATATATAATATTATAGAATAGTGGACGTTGAAATACGCGCCTAAATAATCCACTTAATGAAGTCCGTACTACTTGGAAATATTATTTCGTTGAATGTTTGAATTATGAGAGACTACTATTTACTATTTATTTAATACTATTTAAAATAGAAATTTATTAGTCGAGTTATTTAATTTATTACTCAAGATATTTAATTTATTACTTAGTTACTCAGTTAGTTCAAAATCAAAGAGACAATAAAATACCGTTCATTAAAAACAAATTAATACATTTGATAAAAATATCGTTAAATATCACATCCTCACGTTGTTAATAATGAACGAGAATTTTTTAATTCAATGTTCCATCTACGTTTAATACAAGCAATGGTGTCTGCATTATTTCTAAAAATTCTCATTGGCGCACGGAATATTTTACATATTTATTAATGCTTTAAACCAGGTGGTTTTTTTAGCATATATTATAGATGGAAGAGAAAACTGTTCGGAGAAGCAGAAACAAAATTTGTCAATTTTAGTACTTGCATTGTTTTGTAAAAACGAGTTTGTTCTCAATTAAAGATGGTGGAAAATCGCAGCTTTCCACGAGTTTCGAGGAGAAACTGTGTGAGAAATCCCGAGATTTTGACATGTTTCAATGCCTGTAGACGACAGGACGGTACCGAAGGGTGGCCAGAGGGTGGCCGGAGGACGGTCGAGGGGATTACCAATGGCGAGAGGACGGGAACGAGATTTTTGTCGGTCGCAGGGAACACGAAGCCTTGGCGTAACGCCACGCAAACGAATATTGCCAATAAACTGCCAATCCAATTTACCTACGCAGGAAATGCCGCTGTTCATTGTTCCGGGTAACTTCGACTTTTCATCAACCTTCATTTCATATCCGCCCATTCCCTCTTCCCCGAGTCCGACAAACTATCCCCCCACCCCGATCATCAGATCTGCGGGCTCGCCGCTTCCTCTGTTAATTGTTCGCGAATGAAATTGTTAAGACGGCTTTCTGCTCCCGTGATTTGCTGCGGGGCGCAGCCCTTAATCACTTTTCGATTGTTCAGCACGGTAGCGCTGGACTTGAATCTGATCTGATGAATATTCGAGATCCGGCGAAACTTGGGATACCAATCTTTTATGATTTTATATCTGGGGTTAGTGGCGGTGTTACTTTGTTGTTACCAAAGGCAGGATTCTATGCATTTGTAACAGAATCGAGCATGTGTATTATCTATCGTTATTTAACAGCGTTGAAATGAAAATTTGAAACTGAAAGACGAAGACAACTGGAATTGAAGATTTAAGACTTGTACACAGAATAATGTGTCTGCAATTAGAATTCAAAATTTGAAACTAGATGAAACAATGCGTGCACAATTACAATTAAATATTTGAAACTAACAAATGGAATAATGTAGGATTAGCTCCGCCCCCTTTGGATTTAAGCCTCCGCTTTTGGGTTTGGCCCCGCCCCTGAGCGGTAAGCCTCACCTCCTGTGGGATAGGCTCCGCCCCCTTTAGGATTATAGATCAGTCACGTTATAGATTAGCCACGATTTCTTGGCATTCCATTCGTGTTTACTGAAGACGGAAGACAATGAAACGTAGTGTAATGAATGTTAAACAAACTCGTAACGATGAACATATAATAAATAAATAAGTTAGAGATTCGATAAAGTAAGGGACGCTGTAAACCTATTCCTATATATATTTTGCCTTAAATATGTTTCAAATATTTAAAAAAAGTGTTTTTAAAACATTAAAAATATTTTTGTAATGTTTAAAAATATTTTTGAAAAATCATGCGAACGAACAATGGTGATATGAAACTGGAAAAGCGAAGTATGTTTTACGATGAAAGAACTCTGCCTCCATCGGGAGACGAATTTGATAATTACAGGACAGTTGAGCCTAAGGGCGGTTTTGGCAATTCGAATCGGCTAGGCCCTTTACTCTTCAGAATAATCCAATTGTTTCGGACAACGTTTCCGCCGCGAATTGATACAAGCCCTGCGAAATATTTCGGGCAAATAAACTAGGGAGTGCATGTAACACGTATAGGTGGCACTGCGTGAGATTGCAGGAGATTAGTTTAGATTAGAGTCCCGCCAAGTGGATGTTCGTAGTTTCTATGCTAACTGCCGGCCTAAATGCATATCTCACTGCAGCTACAGGATATCTGTACCCTTCCTTCTGCTCCTGTTGCCTTCTACCTCAACGAGCAACGCAGAACAAAAGCCTCTGTAACATCTACTAATCCAGATCTTCTAATATTCTGTCGTCCGAAAATAGATTGCGGTTTTGGCACGTGGCACCCGGGTCAGTTTCATTTCGAGTAACTTTATTGTAGGTCAGATAAGTCCTCTAACGATTTGCATAAAAAGTTTACCCACGTGATACGAGGTCCTTTGTTTTACAGGACAGATATCTGGAATATTTGGGAATAATATGCGATTGAGAATGATCATTCGTTGCACCTGTGAAATTAATATTGTGTATAGATTTTACTGTGTTGTGTTCTATTTTATATTAATATGAATTACGTACTATTTTTATATTAATATGAATTAGATACTATTTGTATATTAGTATGAATTAGGTACTATATTTATATTAATATAAATTAGGTACTATGAAGATTAATTGAAGATGTCTGGTGTACAAATATTTTAAATATAAACTAGTATTAACTTTGATTAATATAATGCATAATACTAGTGTTTAGAAGTGCTTCTACACAATTATTAACTTACATTTCTAGAGAATTATTAACAAAATAGAATTGGCTTTCTAATAATAACAATAAGACTCTTAATTATGGAGTTCGTTCATAAAATTTTGTTTAAGTAGGTGTAGCAATTTTGTCATTTTTCAATTGAATTTACAAGGAGGTGACTGATTGAACGAGCCACGTACAGGTTACAAGCTGAAGCATATCTGACACGAATACATCATTCTTCGCGTGTCGGTGATGTTTGTTCGGGAAAATATTTGACAGCTATTTCTTTTTACTGACATTCGTTCTTGTTGAAGGGATATGAACATACAAAAATGCTGGCAAATAGGAGCACGCGTTTTCCAATGTTTTGACAAATAGACCGTGCACGTGTCCCTTTTTCGTTTTTAAACTGAACGAGCTGCAAAAATCAGAAATATGAAAAATTTTCGAACAAACGTATAAACAATAATTAATAGCACGGTGTACGTTTATTCTTTCGTATGCTCTGTTCGCAATATTTTGTGAATTACTTTTTCGAGATAATCGATTTATTAGACTGAGGATTTTTATGCGAAATAAAAATTTATCTCGTCGATTTTATAAAACAGAAATTAGATGAAAATGTATTTATTCTTTTAATGATGTTAATGAAACAGTTTTGTAAATTCTTTTTGGGTCACCGCTGCTCGACGCTTTCTTTGTCCGTTTCTGCTATAAATGCGTAAAAAATCCGCAGTCTAGTAATAAACAAAGGGAGCACGTTTACTTGGAGAAAATCTCGACGCAGATTCGAAGGGAATCTCCGACAAACAAACTCCTTTGTATCGTGTGCCAAAGCATATCCGAAGACTACAGGAAACAAACGTAATTTGCAGCGCCTTAAAATTCCAAGCACAGAAGAAGCTAGAACTGATATCGCGCTCCAACAAATATCTCCCTCGATGATGCAGTAAAAGTGCATCGCACGTACAACACAAACCCCATTTCTTTTGCTTAATTTTCCAACCAGTCGGATTACTGGTTTGCTTTCGTTTCCCTTCCGCTCCTCATCGGGATGTGTACGCTTCTGATAGAGATACTCTTCGATCTAGCGAGACACTGTTCTAAGCGCCGGATTGTCGATAATTTGTTCCTCGAACGTTCTCAGAAAAATCCCAACTACGTAATTCAACCATATTTTCTTCCTTAACAATTTAATTGTCGCGCCCGCCACCTCGAAAATTTGATAATATTACTTTGTTTAACATAGGATTTGCGGAGCACTGAAAACCGCTATTATCTATTAATTTATAAAAGTGACACACACACACATATATATATAATAAATAACATAATATAAATAATGTAAATGTAATAAATAATAAATGTATCTTTAGAATCTAAGTAAATCTAGTAAATTAAAAAATTTCTATAAAGCTAGTGTTAATGAAATTCAAATTGACTTTTGAACATACTAATCAAATACAGGAAGATATGATAAATTATGAAAATTAAAATCCTATTATATTTTATTCGATCGTTATTAATATGATTTATTAATTCGTGTAGGTTGCACTATAGGGTCGGCATTCAGCGAGTGCAAAGATCAGTGTTCGCGTTATTGCTTGCACTTCGAGCCATTAGGTTGTTCCACGAGGCTAGCGATACGAATATCATCGGAACAAAGATCCGATTTAACAAAATAAATCCTTTCACGGTTCATTTGCGATCTCCTCTTCCTTTATAAGTTCATTGGAAAGTTTCTCCGACTGAATATTTTACTTAAAAGTTTTTCCTTGTTCGGAACTTCTCGACCTTCCGCTAAAATCACAGCTTAATTCTTTAAGCATTTCTACTTTTGCAAAATCTTTTTGCTGAACGCACGATTCCCACCACGCCGAGCTCCGGTTATTTTTCTGATCCCGGGCTGGGAATTCTAATTAGCCTCCGACAATTTTCACGGGGAAAATATCGGATGTGGAACGTCGGACTCGGATAATTTGTTTGTATCAGGGAGGGATTTTAATGAAATCTCATAATTGTTCGTTTGAACAGGTCGGTAAAACGTATTATAAAATAATCTGTTCGATCTTTCTTTAAATAATCAAATTCTAGTCAACTTAATTTCCAAAAAAGAAGGATTACTTTAAAGTGCCGTAACTTTGCGAGAAAAAATCGCAGCCGCGTTTCTTTTTTTTTAAATTAAAGAGAAAGGATCATGTTATATTTTACTACAAACGGCATCCCCGAAGAAAATTACACCAAGTCCGTGCATTTCGTCAAACTTGGCAATTTTCAACGCGACAAACATGTGCTTATATTTAAATAATTACAGTGACGAGGATGCGTCGAAGTTAAAATAAAAAAACAGTATCTCAAAGTAGAAGATTCAAGCTTTAATTTCAATAAAAGATTATTATCCAACGATAACTTTTCGCGGAGTTACCGTCGGCGGAATTCGGCCAATTTCTATCCAAAGTCCGCGTTATACTTTACCCGAGCAGGCCGCCATTTTAATACTAATTTCCCAGTGACAATGCGCCGGGATCAAGACAATTTCGCGAGTCCAACGAAGATTAATCTCCCCCTGGTACAACTATTTCCCTCCCTACAGCCGCGAGGTAATCAATTTTTCCGGTGGAATGCAAACCCCGGTTCCGCCGGCGACGAAATTAATCTGTGAAATACTAACTAATTCACCTAGTCGGTCGTTCCTTGGTATTTGGGCTCGGAGACAAGTTTCCGCGCGAAGTTTCGCCCGGTGACTGAGAAAAAACGCGGCGTAAAATCGCGGGACTTCATAGTTTCGGGCGGGCGAGTGGGTCGGGGGCCCGGGCTCCTCACTCGACTGATTAAATCCTCCATTGTCGTAGTCCGGGGGCTCGTCCGTTCCATTTTTCGATCCGGATCCCCGGCATCGTAATTAATATTTCAATCCGAGACGGTTCGAATCCGGGAACAGCTCGCCGAGCAGATCACCGTCAAGACGGACGGGTTAATTGCGTTTGGTTCTCGCGGGAGGAGACGGCAGCCTTGTTCCGCGACCGGATCCCGAGTTTCGAAGGAAAGCCGGGCAGAAGTTATCGTATTTACATCGGACCAATGAACCTCCCTGGGATTCCCATCGAAAGAGGACGCCGTCAAACGTCCTTTGACGCACCACCTGATTCCATTTCCTGAGATACGCAGGTCTCGGCCTCGTTTGTCGGAATGTTCTGCATGGAATCCGCGATATCAAAGACCACGGAATTCCGGGTAAGCTGCTGGCTGTATTTTTACGGTTTGATTACGTAGTTCGAGTCGCTTACGGTGCTTCCGTGGTTATCCCGCGGATATTGTGCACTGGCCGTGCAGTATGGTGTTCCATCGTCTCTGGCTTTGATGCCGGCGGAACAACGAAGAATATTATGATTCCCCGCGAAGAACCCGCCGGCGTCCATTACCGTTGCCCCAACGATGGAATACGAATGAAATTGGTTCCTAACTAAGGACCGGATGAACAGTGGGCCTTTCACGCCTAACCAACTTTGATAATTACTATCTCTTAAACGAAGCAACTTGGTACCGCGTTGATATTATCAATCATTGGACTGCGGTCACCACTTTTGTGTTCAATTAAGCGAACTCGTTAACTCTCGGTAAATTAAATGAATCACTTAATTAAATAAATGAAATCAATTAAATAAATTATTATTATTGAATGAGTAAATAGATTTCAGAATCTATTATAATATCAGTTAAACCAGCATTTGATTAAAACAGGTGTTCGTATTCTCGAGAAAATACGATCCTTTACGGCCCGGCTGCAAATAATTTTAAATATTCTTTTATTCATGAAATCACAGATCGAATTGGTTTCAGCGGTTTCATTCTGAATGTTTCGCATTCGCCGATTGATTCGTGACTGGGCGATTCATACAAATTCGATTTATGCTATCTAGTTATTCCCTAAACCAATCGAATGTGAATAAAATTTAATCAGTCAGGAATTTCAATGTTCATACATAACATTCTACGTTTTGGTTACCTTTTATTTAATTTCACTGGCACTTTTATCCGATGATCGAAGTTTTATTAATAATAGATAATTATGTATTAATAATATATTAATAATAAACGGAATATATTAGCAATAAATAGAATATACTAATAATAAATAGAATATATTAATAATAAATAGAATATATTAATAATAAATATAATGTATTAATAATAAATAGAACATGTTAATAACAAATCGAATATATTAATGATAAATATAATATATTAATAATAAATCGAATATATTAATAATAAATAGAACGAAACACTAAGGAATAGTACTACTGATACCGCATCGAAACGGGAATCGTTTAAAGTTCTTCGAATTTTGACCTCACCTTGAAACAATTTCATTCCATCGAAATAAAATTTCACCTATGAAAAAATTCACCTGCGCATAATCCCTAACGTGCTCCTCTGCCTTGCCGCTGACAGAAACGACTGTCCGTGCGTTCCGTTTGTTTCTGCTGCAAACCCGGAAATATTTCGGTTGCTTGCGTGCCCGCTGTTTTTCTTTCTCTGTATCCTGACATTTTTATCCCACGCGAATAAATTCATTATTAATTAACTGCAGACATACGGATATGGAAGTTCATATTTTTCTAGACGCTACGAAAAACGGGAGTGAAAATTCGCTGCGCCTGTCAACAATCCCAGTGCAACGAAAATGGGACGAAAACTTCGTTGACGCGAAAGTTCTTCGGACTGACCATTAATTTCCTTCTTCAACGGAAAAATTCTGCATGGCAGAAATAAAATACAAATGCTATAGGTTCTTGCTAACGTGCCCGTTTCTTTGCATTTTACAAATCTGCATTCGCATGCGGACACCGGTGTCGCTGCTTTTTAGTATCTGAATAATATCCTGCTACGATATTTTAATCGCTCTAAACGCTGCGATCTCAATATTAATATACTTCAACGATGATTAAAATTGACAAAATTGAAATCGAAGTAGTTTATTTAATACCGATAATAATTTATTTGTTCTATAATAACGTGTCAGACCTGTCGCGTAGATCTTGAATATGAGCTAATAAATATGAATGTTATTTAGGTACGTTAAATCGGAATAATGTTTAACCTCCTGTCGTCGATATTTAAACAATCGAGTAAATGTTAGGAAATATTAAATATTAATAATCCTTTTCACATAGCAATTTATTACTGACAATATCCTCGCGTTTTGCGGATTTTAATATACATGTATAAGTTAGGAGTATATAACAGCGAAAAATTAATTAAACAATCCATCGATTGGCAAAGCGCGAACTGATATATAATGTTCGATCGCCACGAAGAATCGTCAAAATTGTATCATTCTTCAAACGATTGACGCACACTGTTACACCGTCGACGTAAATCAATGGAGAATGGAGGTCCGCGAGGGTTCCCGCGAATTTCCAAAAGGCAAGATAAGAAAAAAGAATGGTTCCGCCGGCGAAGTGGGTGGCACGGTTATCCAGTTATTGACGTAACGGACGCCATGAATAAAACAGCTGCTCGATAATAGAAACGTAGCCATAAACAGGGACATTCGCCTTACACGTAACCGTGTTCCAATTGATTCGTTGTATTTCAGCCGGCCCTTGAATGCATAAAATCCGCAATCTGGTTATCGGAATTGCTTACCGTGATTTCGGCTTTTATCTGGCGGAACGGCGCGATACATCGCCTCTGTCAGCCGGCGGAAATTTATCAGCGCAGCCGGGGCCCGGCTTACGCACGATTACCGAAGATGGAACGTTTTTATTAGTAAGCGTTTAGAGGCGCCGCCGATGATTCCACCGATCAATTCGAGAGCTCTTTCGCCGTCGGGGGAGGAGAGGAAAAAAGGCCGGCGTTTCTGCGGCTCTCCATCATTCATGATCTTTGTTGTATTGCCGACACAATCGCAACTCACATCGCCGGATATCACGGGGCCGAAGGAATATCGAAACGCGGCTCGACGGAATACCAAATTTCTAATGAAATTTCATAAATCTTCTTTTTCCGCCTGTCGAACGCTGGCGACTGCGTTTCGCTTAGTA
>CM052154.1:7369894-7387232 GCA_028455555.1 Augochlorella aurata | reverse complement strand
GCAGACGAAACGAAATAATATTCGAGATTAGTTACCGCAAGAACTTCCAGTGCAACTGTTACAATAGTCGGAGCAATAAAAAGTCGCATAAAGTCGAGAGGCATCCTCGTTTTATCAGGAACATAATATCTTCAATTTAATGGGTCGACGATCCATAATTCAGGCAATAAAAATGATCGCAGAAAGTTCGAGAGTGTAACGATCGCTACGAGCTAGCAACGGATCGCGAACTTTATCAACTATCCCGGAAGATTCTATTCGAGAACGTTGTGCATATTCATGGCTGCTGTAAATGCATAGAATTTGCGATCTGTTGACCACATATTAAAATGTCCTCGATCAACTGTACAAATTCAAATTAATTCAGTGGCTCTCTCTCTCTCTCTCTCTCTCTCTCTCTCTCTCTCTATCTATCTCCCTCTCTCTCTCTCTCTCTCTCTCTCTATCTATCTATCTATCTATCTATCTCTCTCTCTCGTTGCTCGCGGTCTCCTTCTTCTTCTCGCGTTGATTCGATCGTTCCTCGTTTGTCATCGACATGGAAATGCAAAAATATCCGTCGACCGACCAAGTGAACGGACCGCGTGTTTGACTACCATGAACTGACAGCACGGGCTCTCTGTCAGTTATACCAAGTATCGTTTCCCTTTTTCCCGTTACGCCCTCTTCCCTCCGCGGTTCGTTTGCATACCGAGGGACCGCATTGAATAAGAAACGGATCTTGCAGAAATTATTGTATCGATCACGCTATCGAGGACTTCCTCGGCCGCATCTCTCGAGAAGCTGTTGAACTATTTGGTTATGATCTCGTCGCCGGCCGTTCGCCGCGTCAAGAATGCAATCAGGTACGGTCAATCCGGCGATTTCAATTTCATGGAACCATGTTTTATCGGCCAACGATATCTAATATGATACACGCCGGTCAAACGTACGTATTTGCCAGCGCAAATAGCATTATCGCGACGGGGATCCTGTTTGTAGTCGTCGGGATTGCGAAAAATTATCATCGGAATCCTCTGATTTTTAATTTACTTATTAATGGACATTTTGTTAATTAATTATTGATTTAATTATTAACGGATTCACGATTTTCAGATTAGAACTTGTGACAGATCGTGCTGCTGTTTAACAAGGTTAGAATCGGGTAATCTTCACGATGACAGTGGAACGATATTATCGCTAATAAATTAAATTAATAAAAGACTCAATTTTTAATTATATAAATATATATAAACACATCACGAAAATTTATTTTGTCTTTTCAATGTTCTAAAGTTCCAGAAGCGGTTTACGTATTTACGTCCCTTAAAAATTCAGTTCAGTTTATCTTGCAGTATAATTATTAATCGATAAATCAAACGTGTATTACGCTTCTTTTTAAACATAAATACCTGTAAGAAGAATATCGACTGTCTACGTAGATAGCCTATTCGATTGACATCGGAACACTCGGTTCATCGTTCAGAAAGCGTGGAAAGTTTAATAAATCCGGGTGCGATTATAAAACTCGGCAGACGGGATTTGAATTATATCGCTAGACTCGCAATTCCGGAGACTATCTGAGATTTCGCATTGATTAATTCTAGGGAGTAAATTCCCACAAAGCCCGCCATTACGGTTAATAGGCTGTAAATACACGCAGATGCGTGGGGAACGTGGTGGATCATACATATGCGTCGCATTCTGTTGGTTTCTGTTATTTTGGGCACGCCATTTCCGGGCCTGTCGAGGTTCGTTATAAATTAACATTAAAATACATAGCACATTCTTACGTGTACGATGCAATTATTAAAAATATTTTTCAGTGAAGACACATATGTTTATAAATTTGTAATCGGTTGGTAAAGTGTCGAGGAGAAGGGACATTAATTTTCTGAAAATCGATAAATAGGAGCTAAAAGGGAATGCACTCATATTTATTGAAAATATTAACGAAGTAACATGTTAGCAGAAATTAAGAAATTTAAGTACTATTGATTAAGAATATTAGGAAAATAACATTTTAACATAAAATTAAAAAATAGAACTGCTAGTTATCAAAAATATTAAGAAAATAGCATTCTAACTTTGAGAAGTCAAATTGTTATTTATTAACAAATATTAAGAAGATCAGTTTTAACATAATTAAGAAATACAATTGCTACTTATAAAAAAAATAGAATCGCTACTTATCAAAGAAATATTAAGAAGATAAGGTCGTTTGAAGATCGAAATATCGCGGTTCGCCATTAAAACGGCGAAAGCTCTCCAGCGTCGCGTTCGACGTGTCGATTTTTCCGAGGATCGCGTAAAATCCGGTGTCTAATAATGAGAGAGTTTAACGAGATTTCGCGAGAGCAATCATCGAACTGGGACACCGAATTTCCGAGAAACGGCGCGGCGCACGATAACGTGGTGGGCGCAAGTAAACGTGGATGCGTGCGGCGAGCAGTGAATCATACATATGCACCACCTTGTGTGTATCCTTCTCTTCGATTCCAGTTAACTTGGATCACGAGCTCGGCATGCCGATGTTACCGGTCACGGTTCCCGAGGGTTCGTCCTGCAATTTAAATGACTGCGACACGCAGCAAATGTCTCCCGGGGTTGGGCAACAACAGCAGCTAACCCGCAGCCTGGTCTCGGTTGGTTCCAGTGTCTGCCGAATATGTCACACAAATACGTCCAAGGAGCCGCTCATTTCGCCTTGTAGGTAAATGTATAATCGTCATTCCCACGACCCTTGTCTGGCCGGCCGTCCCCTCGACACGTTCACAGCCCCGCACTTCGGTCGCCGCCGTTTCAACGCGTCCCGACACCATGCGAATTCCATTTAACTGCGTTTGGTCAAGAGTTACGCGAGCAAAATGCACGATCGCGCGGACGCTTCGCGCGGTTCGAACATTTAACGATCAGGATTCTTCGCAGTTTTGGCACGTGTTTGCACGCGGAATGTTGTAGTTAATTACTGACGTTCCAACTGCGGTTTTTTAATTGCTCATTTTAAATCGAATATCTTGACGAATCCATCGAATCCATCCAATTGTAATTATTATAATCCGTCAAATTGTTTAGGTGAACATGATGTGACAAGTTTGTTTGAAATTGTTACACAGGTTACGCTGATGGAGTTGACTCATTTTCCAAAAATGATTTGAATAGTGGCATGTCTTCTTTTATCTGAATACTATTATATTAAATAGCTCTGTGCTTTCTTTTCACGAAGTACTATGATACTTATTGCATTCGTGTCCTCTTTTCATTAGATACAATGAAACTTGATAATTCTCATTAAATACAGTGGAACTTAACAATTTTTATCCAGCAAAATGAAACTTAATTTCCATGTTTTCTTTTCACCGAATACCATGAAACTCAAGTTCCACGTCCTCCATTTCAACGAATACCCACGTCACTTACCAATTTCATATTTTCTCGTGGCGCTCAGCACGAAACGAATACTATGAAATTTAATACGTTGATTAAATCCCACACTGTCTGACAGCGTGGCCACACGCGCTCATTGTATAATTCCCGGGTCATATATTATTGGAAAGTCGGGCAAGTCATACAACGCAGAATAAGCATGTCCGAGTCGAGATCAATTACACTGAATTATTGAAACAAATCCTTGCAAAACAATAATCTAGGATTTATCGGGCACGGCAATATCAAACACGCCAGTCTGTTGACAAATGTATTACATTTCGGTAATACGTTGTTTGAACGTAACGAACTAATAACGCGACAAACAGCGTGCTTACAGAAACATTAATCGCGAGTTCGATCCGCGATACTAAGCTCTATTAGGTGTAACCGTGTGTGGACTGTAAGTTCCGTCGAATCTCGTTAATGCTGTGACGAAATGCGGCAAACGTGTTTTCCATATTCGGATCACAGAAAATCCTTGGGGAATCCGCGGGAAGCGATGTAATATCTCGTTGCAAGGATTTCGTGCAGAAATGCGGATGTTAATGCAAATTTTTGTTTCCATCGATTTGTTCCGACGCGTTGCAATTGTTATATTTTAAAGAAAGAGCTGACTTTCGAGTGCAGCTGACGTAATTCTTATTTTCGGAGTGCTATCGATCGATTTTTCAAATTTACAATTTACGATTTAATCCTAAATTCCAGTCTTTCCAATCTTTCAATTGCAATAATAATCATAATCATAATTCGAATAACAATCGCAATTATAATTCGAATAATAATCACAATTACAATTCGAATGAAATATTCGACTGAAAGCAATTAATCCATACAGTCATTTCAGACAAATATTTATTCGAAACAATCAGAATAATATCCAATTCTCTGTGATATATTATCAAAGTTTATTATTATTAAATAAAGACCCCGTGGGACCCGTGTCTCGTGGTTCAGTCTCGTCCCTCACCGCGACACTTCGCTCTGAATTCCGGTATCGGCTTTAATCGTGCAGTCGTGACGCGACTGTAACGTCCTTCTTACGGGCTGCAGTACGTCAAGCTTAACAATAGAAACAAATGTTGCACCTTAGTTTCAATTGCGGTCTCGGTTGCGCGGAGAAACACATTTTCCCGGCGAGTCGCAACTTTACTACCGGCCATTCTTAATCGAATTAAGAGTTCGTTACGTTGCTTCACGGTTTTAATTTCAGCCCTCGACCCCCCCGAAGTTAAAAGAGGCGGCCGCAGTCTTTTCAATATACGAATAAAAAGCTCAGCGGCGTGTCGCGACTAGAGCCTTTATTTCCCTCCCTTCTGTTTTTCGCCTCTTTTCATGTAATTTTTCTTTTACTCCGTCCCACCCCCGGCCCTCCTTACCGCGCCGTCCGTTCTCCTTTTGCTTCTCTTTCGCTCGTCTATTTCCCGCGCCGCGTCGACCCGCGTCCCATGCCATCCGACTTATTCTTCCTGTTTCTGTCTTTTCTCACTGTCTATGTCCTTTCCGCGGGCAACTTAATACTCGGGGTCCTCGCGAGAATTCCCGGCGAACGATATGCGTATCGCCTGACCCATTTCCCATCGCACCCGTTCCACAGTTTCATCACCAACCACTATACACACAGCTACACCGTCGGCCTCGCGACAAATATTACACCCTCGGACTTGTGTTTATCGCGGCTTCCGCCCGGTTTGCTGAAGATTTCGCTGCTGGTTGCAACAAATAGCCGCTGCCGGCTTTTACGGATCGCGTATGCGTTATGCAAGGCGTAGAAGGAATTTCGCATTCTGACGTCCCGAGGCGCAGGGATCAAACGATTGTTTGTATGCACTGGGGGACGCGACTTTTGGCTGGTGTTTTAATAGTGATCAAAGCCAGGATACAATATGTGTTGCTTTACGACAAGAATTTCTCCTAGAAATATTTTTATAGTATCAAGAATTATATATTCTTGAATTCTCGTAAATAAAAATATTAAATTCTATATAAATGTTACTACTAAGTTAATCACTGATTTCATCCAGTCACTGAAAAATTGTGTATTTATTTCGTCTATTCGTCGATAAATTGTTTATTGATTTCATCTACTCGCTGAAAAATGCTGTATTAATTTCACCTGCTCGCTGATGACATGATTAAGGAAAAACGATCTGTGGAATGTAATACGAAATGTGATACTAAAAAATTGATCATATTCCGCAGAGTGCATGCTATGAAACTTCAGCAGCGTTTTGTAAAATTTCACGTATTTCCAACGGTTTCAGACCCGTTTAGCAAAGTCTCAATCCGCATTCGTTATTCTCTCCTCGAAGCGTCTTCGAATCTCGCTTCTAATTTGTCGCTACATTGAAATCCAACTACAGGAATTCGTCCCACATTGAATTTCAAACGCTTCAATTTTTCCACATTGTAGCTTCAATTGTGGCCTTTGACATAGGAGAAAACTATTCCAGCGTCGATATAAGAGGAAACAATTGCTTCCTTACTTTTCTTCGATGTAAATTGTCTGCATCGGAAACTTCGTCTTCTTTTTGAAAAAAAAATAGCGTCTTCGTCGAACATAAACCACTTTTTCAATATTGCACCTTGGACTATTGACCTTTGCAGATATTCTTTTTTGTATTATTAAGCGTTGCAAAAATGCTTAATATATTTAATATGTAAAAGTATGTAAATATTTGATCGAGTGCATTGTAACAACTTACACATTTGTAAAATATATAGACATATAATTAGATAATATAATATAATATATAATATATTATATATATTATTATTATATATTAATAGAGTTAAGTAAATTTGTCACTAATTTGGTCACTTTTATTTAACAGTTATTTAAGGAATAAAAGTTGCAGCATATATTAATTAATTAATTAATTATAGCATATATCAAACTAATATTATAGTATATATTATTTTATATTCTATATTATATTAGTATATATATATATTATATTTTGGAATTGGTTTCAAAAATTTCTTTGACCATTTATATCTTTAATATTGATCAAATATAGTAGTGTTACAAAAACGATGATTCTACGCGCACTAGTATTTTTTGCAGCAGCTGGTTTCAAGCAGACATCGCTAAACCACCTAGGGTTGATTATCCTTCCTACTAGGTTTATTCTTATTTTCCTTTCCTCCCTCGTTCTCTGCGTTTTTCCTGTTGTCCTACGAGGCAAAGCTGATACTACAAAAGACTCTTTACGGAAAAGGAGGAAAGCAGGGATTGTGAAAGGAATGCACCCTGTTCAATCAGGAGCTTATTCAGTGCAATTTGTACTTATTTAGCCGGCGTATCGCAGAAGTAGTGTGCTCAAATTTTTGCATTCAATCCATCGCTCGTTCTCCGAATGATATCAATTTTTCCACAAAGCTTCGTCCGAAAATATGAATACCAACATTTAATTCTCATTATTCGCATATTCGCTCGAATTTCCAACCTTGGCTTCCACGTTTCAACTAATTTACAATTTTGCAAATTTTAAGTGCTTTTTCAAATTCTCTAATATGTTTTAGGTAACTTATAATCTTAGAAATTGTAACTTTTATTTTAGCTTCTTACCTTCTCGAGCATGTTTTAATTATTTTCCACCCGTCAGTGCTTATTTAACTATCATCTCGCTGTCTCTAATCTCCTAGGCGAGACTACTGTCTCGCCTAATCTCGAGGCGGAAATTATTAGAGATACAAGCTGAATAAGCATACCTGGACGATTAGAAGTAAATGCAAGCGTTAATAATAATGGACGGAATGTTAGCAAAAGAAGACAGCATTCGTTACACAGACCTGGCACTCGTTTGCAACTGCAGCATATATTAATGATCTGTCAATGCCAGTAGAAGCAGCGAATTTACATATTTGGCAGCGCGTGTCGCTCCGAGTAGATGGAGTTCCGAGTCATTTTTCACGAGAGCTTCTACTGGACCGAAAATATCCATATCACGTATGCAGCAGCCCAATTGCATTGCTATCATGCCCGCTCGATCTTAACGTAGTCGTGCCAAACACGTAATACTAACTAACTTCAGCACCTCGCAACGGTATTACACGGAATAGGCTGAGTTTACATCATTACACGTTGCGAATAACAATTACAGGAGGTCGCCGGAAAGGCTGCTGAATATGCAACTTTTAACCTGCCTGATTCAGGTTAATGGCGACGTTTGCTTAAAATTCACAGAACTATTTACACTAAGCATTGTATTAGAATTGGACATTATCTGGTTGTTTCGAATAAATATATATATCCAAGAGAATTCTTTTATTTATTTCATTCGAATAATTCATCATAAATTATTCTATCTATTTATTCGAATTTGTTCTATTTATTTATTCTTTATCGAATAATTTTTCACTTGAATAATATTTTATTTGAATAATTTGAAAAATTCTCTATTGAAATAAAAATTTATTCAGATAAATGTTTATTTGATTGAATATTTATTCGATCCGTCGAATGCAATTTATTGTTTATTTTTAAAAAATTGCACGAATTTCAGAGAAACGAACTTGTATTTTTTAACATAATTGTTCTTGCGAAAGGGTATTTCTGTTTTGACTTCACGGCTTTTGGAACCTGTCAAATCGGTGCAGAGAAAGGAGAGAGCGTTTCTAGAAAAAATTGGATGCTCAACAGCAATTCCGTTATTGTTCACTTTGTTCGCGTTATCACGTGGAATCATTTTTTCCTGCCACCTGTGGCTGGACACTCTGTATGGGCGATAGGCTCGTCATATGACACTCGAGTGTCCGCCATTTTGAGGAGCCGCTGCTGATGGGCCGACACGATGAAAACAACGTTCGGCTTTGAAAGCAGTCAAACATAAGCTCTTAACGAACGTCGGCCGTGACAATATCATAGTGAGCATTTTGATCTCTGTTGAACAGTCGCGATTTGACATTGCAATCCGTGTCTCGGGA
This sequence comes from Augochlorella aurata, assembly GCA_028455555.1. Taxonomy (NCBI): domain Eukaryota; kingdom Metazoa; phylum Arthropoda; class Insecta; order Hymenoptera; family Halictidae; genus Augochlorella; species Augochlorella aurata. The sequence goes on along the minus strand of CM052154.1, from coordinate 7,378,898 downwards.
AATGTTGCTCCACAAATGCTACCAACGCCGCGCGTTCCCGATATTTATGGTCGAACAGTTCCTGCGCCGTATAAAAAGCTAACGAAAATAGTTGCACTGTTTCAGTTCCTCGTCGGTTGTAAAAACGTAGGAAAGTTGCGCGCGCGCATACATTACACGTTGACTGTTCCTCAAATTTCAATGCGGTTTTATCGGCTCGCGGGGTGGCTTTGCAAAGTTTCTGTCAAAAATCTCCTGATTACGAATTTTGAAAATTTTACTTCGCTAGCTTTATACATTCAGATGACATGTAAAAATGTATAGAATTCTTTAAACCGTGATTTTAACTATATTAGGCGTAATTATTATAATTTAAGGAGGAGCTCCTATTGACGACTAAAATACAATAGAATGATGTTCTTTCAATGTGTAAATTTTTTGACGGAATTCGTAAATTAAAAATATATTTTTTTTTAATTCAAGGTAGTAAAGTTATTTATTACGAGTTTTATTTTATATAGATATTAATAAAAGGTTCAGTAAAAGATTTAGTATACTAAGTCGTGTTCTTTATTTATTATTATTCTCTTTTTTATGCTCTTCATGATCTAAATCTCTTTTTCATTAATATATGTAGTTTATTTTTATGTAAACTTAGAATTAAATCATTGAGACACTAAAAATATTATTTATTTTTCCATAAGATATGGAGCAACGTAATGTGAGAATTTAAAGAAAATGATGGTACAATTGTTATGGTCTCCTTTGTCATTCATATTCTTTAAACCGTTCAATATTCTTCAATGAGAATCGTCAACTGTATAATAAAAGGAAATATTAGTTTACAATACATGGCAAAATACTTCGATTCACTTGCACGTTTTTCTACTGCTACTAAACAATCTTTTATCAATGCAACAATGATTTATTTATGTTACGCAGATGCAAAGGAACACTGGCCTACGTGCATCTCGCCTGTTTGGAAAGATGGTTGAACCAGACTTCGCGTTCCTATTGCGAACTCTGCCATTATCATTTCAATGTTGTCGAGACACAACGATATCGATTGTAAGTTCGTTTGAAAGATTTAATATTTTATAACGTAGCATCGATTTCCTTGTAAAAAGTTATAATTTCATTCGTAGCTGCTATCGCTTGTCCGATATACGAATAACAATTGAGAAAATGGTAATCGTTATAATAATAATTGTTATTCGATAGATCGTTCCACGATATGTTTCATATCGTTTGACAATTAGATTCACTGATATTCCCTTGTAATAGAATCCATAAAATTCAATTTGTTTTCGACTTGCATAGTGATTACTTTTATGGGAACCTTCAGGCCAGAATCGTTAAGAATATGGATTAGCCATCCGAGGAATCGTAGGAACATGCAGTCAGATTTGCTTATCTTCACTCTACTTTCCATTGTTACGGCGGGCATGGTAACTGTTTGTCTCTTAGGTGAGTGTGCTAATTAATAAATCGACGATATTCAATTTTAGCCTTCTTAAATTTCTACTGTAGAAATTTAACTCTAAATTTCTCATAGCAGTTTAATTTTAATTGTAAATTTTTCACAGCAATTTAATTTTATTGTAAATTTTGTTACGGTAATTTAATTTAATTCTAAACTTTGTACAGCAATTTAATTTAATTCTAAATCTTTTATGGTAATTCAATTTAATCCTAAATTTTGTATACAAATTTAATTTAACTCTTGCTTAATTCGATTATCAAATTTATATAATTTATATTTATACAATGTGGTTTTATGTTAGATGAGTAAGACACATAATTATTTTCATTTGTTCTTTAACGGACAGCTAGTAATTTTAATTATTGTCAAATAGAATTTAAGTCATTGACAATAGAAAAGTTATTGTGTATTAAATTCTATATTATATTATTCATTTTCGAAATCATCTCTATTAATATTAATCGAGTATTTGCGTAAAACAGTGTCAAATCCGTCACTTTTAACAACTGTCAATAATTTAATATTGTCGTATTACGATAGAATTTCCATTTATATTGACAAAGAATTTTTAACAATAGTTTGCGTTGTAACGCAGGTATGCAGTATTTCGTTATCGAGGGGAAGAAAATTGGCATTTCGAGGCACTGGACGATCAGAGCTATATGGTTTTTCTTAACCATCGTCGTGGCTGGCTACATTACAACGGTATATTCATTAGGAAAAGTAATTACGCTTATAATCTTCCTTGATATTATCTAATATTGCTACTAATTTTCCATTACTCACTCGTGACAAATGTAAAATTCTGCTACCTTCGATCCTCTAAAAGACAATGCAATACAAAAACAATTTACAACTATATTCACGAGTATCAAACAATAATTACCACGACCAATAACAATTGAGAATTTTCCAGAAAATAAGTTAATCACAACGCATACTGCATCGGTTCACTTCAATATTTATTGATAATATATACATGCAATATTTAATTCTTACATATTTATTAATATACGAATTATATTACACAATGATCAAACAGTGGAAATTAATGCATTTATATTCCACAAGGTTGTTTACACAGCAAAGTAGTATGCATCGCATATTACAAAGCATTAACACACGTAAAGGGAACTTGATTAAAATTCAATTTCCGTTTTATCAATAAAGCCAGCATTTGCAAATCGTTAACCAATTATAACAAAACTGCATATTTTGATCCACTTGATCCTGTTCATTTAATCCCACCCCCGTTCCATAAATCCTTTAATTTTGAAGTCAATATCAAATCAACGCGCCTTCGCGATGGTCCATTTGCAAAAATGTGCACAATTGTTAATACACTCGATGTTGAGTTTCTTCCGCTAATTTTGTTCAATAAAATTCAAATAAATTTCCAATAATTCAATAAAATTCTTTAACATTTCACTACCGTTTTCGTTTCCCATTTTCGTTGTTCATATGTTTCATGATATCCAACATACCCTCCTCGTAAAACATTAAAATAATTTTATCAAACGAAAGTTACGGTCTCTCTGATTATTACGCTATGCACTGCGACCTCGAATACCAACGCGAATAAAATTAATACGAATACTTTCACGTAAAACACGAGACTGAGAACGTCAGAATTTATATCAAGTTACCTTATTGCGTTTATAAATAGATCTCTTTCGTTGACAGTCGTCCTTTTTTTTAATAATAATTTCCTTCATAGAACCAGAACACTTTTGTTTCTGATATGCATATTTCTACTTCTAGATTCTTGTAGCAGACAACTATTGAATTACATAAAAATTTGGCTGTTTACTTTTATGTAAATGTTATAATACGGTTAATATTAATTTTCGCATGAACCTAGTTTCGTTCCAAACTGCATCCCCCATTTCCAATGATTAATTCAATAATTTTTTAATTGATCAATCTAATATCAATTTAACTCGCTCCCCCGCCAATAAATCCAAACAACTATCTAATTGCATCGACATTTAGTTTATTTTTAAGTGAATATTCCGATACAGTTGATATTAATTGTTCTAGTTTTGTTCCAAATTGCGTCCCCCATTTCCAATGCTTAGTTCGATAATATTTTAATTGAGCAATTTAATATCAATTTAGCTCGTTCTCGCGCCAATAAATCTAGAAATTATATAAAAATCTCGCGGTTTATTTGGAAGTAAATGCTCCATAATATCGCTGACATTAATTTTCTTGCGCGGACCTTATTCCGTTCGAAATTACATCCCCTATTTCACCGTCGTTTTGCCGTCACGGTGTATTCTCGCCGCAGCTGACCACGCAGAATCGTGTAAGTACCGAACAGGAATCGCATTGTAACGAAACATATTTAACCCGAGTTCGTTGCGCCCCAAGAGACGGATCGTGTTCTTGCAATTAACTGGCCGACTGCTGCTGGCACGCAGAGATTAGCTTCGCAAGTAAAGCGTAAATCTGATTATAAATCCGCCGTTAGTTGGGCGGTGTAATATCGGGCCGCAGCACACGGAAATCCCTGTTTTCAAATTCGGCGTTCTTCCAGCCGGTTTCCGCGCGCTGAAACGCCGTTCGTTTGCAAAATAATTCCCCGAAATTGGCCGTTGGTTTCGACTCGCCTCCGTCACGTGTCGTTTGCTCGGGATTGTGCGCGATTTCTGTTCGGTATAATTTTCCAACGGCCACGTTGCGTCAGAGGAAATTGGATCTGCAACGGGATTGTATATTTCTACAGTCGGACTTACACACGGCGATTATATTTCATAGATTCCTTTGACGAAAACAATGGCCGCTCGGTGCGCTTATACGTCCGTCGATCAATGCCGCCAGGATATTGAAAGGATCTGCCAATTAATAGGAATATGATGCATCAGATCAAGTTTCCCTCGGTCTTTGTTAAGGAAACGCATCACTTTTTCCCACAATAATTTACGAACTTTCACGAATTTCTATGCAATTATTGGTATGCTCCTTTGTTTCTCAAAAGCGAAACGTATAAATTGACGAGGTATAATGGCGTATTTTAAATCGTGCGTGCACGCGAGAATTTTTATAATGGTCCAGTTAATATTTAATAATGGCTGGGAATAACAGCTGTAAATATTCCTCCTCGATTCATTTAGCGGAAAACATATTTCTCATATTTTTCTATAGATGGTTGAAAAATATTTCCACGGTTGAATTTATTCACAATTATTGATTATACAAAATATTTATAGAATATTTACTGTATATTTATGAAATATATATCGCACAAAATATTCATGGAATATTTATAGAACAAAATAACAGAGCGAATCAATCTAGCAACTCGATTGAACAACAAAGTGCATGCAACGTTCCCCGAATAATGCCGGCATAATTTCCAAGTCGCGTAATAATTTTGTAACAATTTCAACGAGTCGTTTCAATGAGAAATTTATCCGACAAGGTGGCAGCACTTCTCCGTGTGTTAATTAGAAAGAAAAGGGCTCGGTCTTGACCAACTGTACCGCACGGAAAAAGTCATGGCCGGGGTATTATTTCACTTAACATTTTTATCGTCGGTTCTCGAGCCACCCACGTTTACAGGCCACAATGGAAAGTAATACAGTCCCTAACAAGTTCCGTAAACGACCTTCCGTAATCCAAAGTTTGGAGTTTTTTATGTCGGCTGTGAATAGACCTTTTTCGCGAATGCATTCAAGACGTATTCTTCCCGCGAGTAATCCTCTTAATGGTATCGCGGTTCCCTGCTCTTTCTGTTTTTTCCTCTCCCCTTCTTCTCCTTTTTCTTTCTCTTTTTTGGGGGCGGTGAGGAGGGGGTGGGGTGGACGGGAGCAGGGAGAAACTTTAAATCCATCTGGTACATCCGCGAGGTGGTCAGGCAGAAACTTGAAACTTGCCACCTTTGTTTTCATCAAGCCCTGACGGTACTTCATTTAAATATGCAGACATTTTCGCGCGCGCGGCCCACCGTCGCGGTGTCCCGAGAATAATGAAACTCGTTTCGCCTGTCTTTTCAAAAATTAGGAAGCTGTAATATTATAATGCCCGCGCGGAGCACTTTTTATTTGGACGGCTCTCCGCGGCGCCGTCCGTCTTCCTCCGCCGCGCAACAGAAAAATTTCGTTTACTTCGAACAATAAGCGAGAAATTAAGTCGCAACTTTAAAATTCACCTCGCCGCGGAACGCTTCCGTTAAATTATTTCACGGCCGCCGGCAGCTGTATTTCACCGTAACGTTATTTATCTTGCGATGAATTTTAAAATTGGTGAAAATTCTATTAGGGCGGAACAATACGCTGCCACGCATCCCCCCCGTCCACTCTCGGATCATTAAAAGTGTATTCAAACCCCGTCGGGGAAGGACTTTAATTCTTAGAAAGTGAGGAATTATTTTTCCGAGGAATTCGCCTCGGCTTTCTGAACGGAGTTCTTCGTTTTACTGCGGCGTTATTCAACGAACGTTCGTATTTATCCGATATTGCTACGCTGAACCGTTGCGAGAACTCGAGAAATTATTCGAACGGAGCGAAGTCGGTTCTGTTCGAAATATACATATATCGATACTTTCCAAATTAGACCAATTAACCATAAGCGTGTTAGTCAATATGACTTTTATAAAATATGGTATGTAATAAAGAATATTAAAGTATATATACTTCTTAACCAGATAGCTGTTTTTGACAAGTATACTCGTCAAATAAAATTAATCATATTAAATTAAGACAATCGCGTTAAATTCAATTAACCTTATCAGGACAAAGTAATCTTATAAAATCAAGTTAATATTATTAAATTCAATAAACTATATAAAAATAAATTAATCTTACTAAATGCAATTAATCGTACTAAATTAAATTAACCATATTAAATTCAGTAAACCGTATGGATTAATTTTTAAAAAAATTAAATGAACGTTAAATTAAATCATTCTCTCCACATCACTTGCCGAAATCGTCAAGGATTTATGCCATTTTAAATACTTTCCAGAGTCACTGTGCCTGTCACATCTTCCCCATACGTTGTCCAGCATGCAAATGCACTCGGACTTTACATATTTCGCATTCCGTGATATTTTAAACGCATAAACACGCGGAACGAGAACAATAACGACCAATAAATTTATTCAGTAGCCGGGGCTGGCTTCTCACTTCCGCAACGGGACACGTGTAGCAATCGTTACCACCGGAAAGCTGAACCGCCATTTTGCTGCCGGTGGTTGTGGAATTTTTAACCGCGCGAGGGGGTGTCGGATGTTTCGATCTAGGAATAAAAATATGGAATTTCAGCCGGGAACCGGCATATTCGACAATAGCTCGGGGGCGGGTATAGGTCAGCAGTTATATTGTTGCATCCCCGCGACTGTCTTTCTTGGTTTATGTTTATGCGGCTCACCCGACCCAGATAGCAGCCTGCCCCGAAGCAGATGCACGCTGATGCACGCGGCGCGAGAGACAGGTGAGCCGGCATGCAGGACTGCGGGGCTACCGCAAACGGTGCTATCTTCGGAAATATTTAAAATGGTGAATCGGGCACTGCAGACAAGAGCATTGTTTTTAACTTATTTCTTCCGAGCATCGAGGTTCTTTCGATATTGTCTATCTTAATAGTTAGAGGCCGAAAACGAATAAAAATTGAATTATTTATTTAGCGAATCAGTTTACTATAATTCCAAGTCAATGCAAGTCAGTGCAAGTCGATGCAAGTCGATGCAAGTCTAAAAAGAATTAACTTGTGGATAATAAAGATGAATTGGAAGTTCTGCAAAATGTGATAGCATAAAAGATTACTATAACTCTATTATGAAAGCCATTTTCAAGCTTTAAAATAATGAAAAAGATCGAATAGAATATTAATAATATTGTATAAAATATATAATATTCTATAAAATATTAATAACATAATATTCTATAAAATATTAATAACATAATATTCTATAAAATATTAATAATATATAATATTAAATAAAATATTAATAGCATATATTGTATAGTATATGTTGATTTATACGACTTTTTCAACTAAGACCGGTTGATTACGTGATCCACGATTTCCCGTTAGGCGGAGCTCCGAGATCTGTTCGTGCAACATCATTAGTCATAAATCATGCGCGACGGCGCGAGAAATTTTTGGCCGGAATCGTTCTAATATTTTCGTGCTGGATGTTGGGACCGCGAGTGTCCATACCGGTTTCGATTTGCATTTATACGATGTAGTTTTAAAGTTGATGGATAGTTTCAATTTCGTTGCTTGTAACAACCAATCCGTTTTACATAGTTGCGTGCCCGGTTTCCCGTCGACCGCGACGCGATGGATGTTATAGAAAAGATTTCCTATAAGGGCCGGGCCATCGTTTTAATAACGGGAATGCGACAATAACGGAGCCGCCCCGGCGAATAACTTAATTTAGAGGAAAATAAGTTGGGGCGCGGGCAAGGAAGAGATAAATTCTGAAATTTTATAAAACATCTTTATGACGAAGCCCGGAGGAATAATGAAGGACCCCGGGAGAATATTGATGCGGGAACTATCGGAACGAAGTTCAAAAGATCAGCGTTGAAGGGTGCTTAATAGAGGCATGACAAGTTGCCTTTATGCGCCATCGTAGTAACGTCAATCAGCGTTTGTGAAACTCGGTTTTATCCGACCCAACTGCGTTACGATATTTCCTAGATTTCACTTTCCGCATTTTCTCGGTATTTCCCGATTTAATGCACCCCTTTCGAACATCTGTCATCCGGCAGCAGAGAAGACGTTAAAACGTCGTCCGATATTTCTTTGTCGTTATTCGAACGTGTGCTTCGAGGAAGATACTGTCAGGAAGTTGTTAGTACGATGTGTTCGGTCGCGCGGGGTCCGAGATATATTAACATTTGATTTAATAGGATTAAATTTATTTAAAAAGTTGCAGGGTTGTTTTAATCGAGAAAATTTCACCTTTTTATTAGTATTTTAACGTATGCTTGAAGAAGGTACTGTCACAAAATTGTTTACTCATATAAAGACCAAGAAATATTAACTTTTGCTTCAACAGGATTAAATCTATTTTAAAAATTGCAGGGTTGATTTGATATTGTTTTGTTGCTATTTTAACGTGTGCTTCGAAAAAAGTACCGTCATAAAATTTTTACAATAAATTATTTGCTCGCATAAAGTGCAAGAAATATTAACTGTAACAGGATTAAACCTATTTAAAAAATTGCACGGCTGCTTTGATCAAGAAAATTCCACCTTGAAACGCTTCCATATTTTTTTGCTACTATTTGAACGCGTGCTTGAAAGTGGACGCTGTCACAAAATTGCTAGAATAAATTTTTTACTCCTCTAAAGGTCAAGAAGTATGTATTAACTTTAGCTTTAATAGTACTAAACCTATTTAAAAAGTTGGAAAGTTGCTTTAATCAAGAAAATTCCAGCTTGGGTCGCTCCCATACTTTTTGCTACCGTTTTAACGTGCGCTTGGAAGCAAATACTGTCACTAAATTGTTAAAATAAATTGTTTATTCATATCGATTCATATTTTCAAGCGAGAATTCATTGTAAAAATTCTCACAGTCGCTAACA
>CM052154.1:7350826-7369794 GCA_028455555.1 Augochlorella aurata | reverse complement strand
CCGCGAACATTGTTGCGCAGACCTTGGTTCTTAAATGACGCTATAAATCGCGCGGCCATTTCTGTCGTGAATACTTGATTGTCCCACGAAAAGTTCACCGTTGCCTCCGAAGCTGTTCGCGCTGGGAATAAAGTATTATATATTATGACAGAGCATTTCCCAAGTCGTTGCACCTGAGTATCTGCTGAGAGCACGTCAGTCGTAACAAAGTATACTTATATTAGGCTGTTGTGTGATAGATTTTTAACCATTTTTTTTTACGGACACGGTTTGCTAGACGAAGACGGCGCAGTATATTATATATAATTATATATAATTATATATACTTATATATTAGCAAATATTATTACATATTTTTATATATTTTTAGACGTTATTACATATTATTACATATTATTACATATTACTAAATATCACTGCGTATTACTGCATGTTGGTATATTATAATTACAAATTATAATTACATTCCTTCCATTTTATAATTACGTACCACTCATTTATGCAAAACATACAAATAGGTATACGCAAATAAAATGTCTCTTATATTAAAAAAACATAAGATAGTATAATTTAGAGTAATAGAATTTGGAAAAATAAAAAATAGAATTTTGAAGAATATAAGATAGTATTATATAAGTGGCATGACGCGTAAAGCGTAACGTGAATTATGTCTTCTCTATTGGTCCCTTCTGGCTATGGTAAAACACGTTTTAATCCCTTAAAATCTACGGTCGACTACTGTTTTAAAGATTGCACCATTCCAGTTATTAAAATGTCTCGTATATTGCATTCATGTATCATATATCCCTTTTATGTGCGTCCCCTGCATCCTTCCTATTTTAAAGTCATTTACGGATTCGATATGTCCTCGAAAACTGCAATCGATGTACTGAAAACGATATCATACCGAATCGCCGCAAAAAGGATTTTTGAGTTTGCAAATGTTGCATGAAAAAAAAGATTTCAATCGACGAACGAGTATCGACCGGAACAGTGCACTTTTTTTCCAAGACTGAAACGCGATTGTTCTTCCTCCCTCTGTTTACATTAAACGGCCGCAGTCAATCCCCATACGCTAAAAGCTGGGTCATCAGTAAACAATTTTGGTGCAACGATGTGCACGGTCATCGATTCCTCTGTACGCGTGTTGATAGAAGAACGATCGATCTAACAAGACAGTCAGCGTTTCTAGATAAAATGATTTCGAATTCGCTGGGAAACATTGCAGGCATTTTTGCATCTGATTATCCTATAAATTACACTCGACGTACGAATTTCTAATTTGTTATTTGCAATCTGTAAAATCGGGCGACATGATTCCGAACGATTACTTTTCTAAAGGTCAACTTTTGTATTTTTTTATTGCACATGCGATTATATTTGCTCGGTTATTAATAAATAAAAAATAAATGCGCACTGGAAATTTCATCGAAACTTTGAAATCTCGTCGAATTACGTTTATGGCACGCTTATTAAATGTACCAAACAGTGTTAATTGTGAAACGCAAAACTTCTAGCACTGTAGTTTATGTTCCTACATGCAATAGTTGTTGGTACAATTCTCATTAAATGGCCTTTGAAGGTGCATTAGATTTTCTCCAAAGAGCCGCCATCAACAGCTTAATTTATAAGCACCCTGTTAGTAAATTAACAACGGTCCCTGTGATTTGCCATTCTCGTTTTATTAATTAAATAGGTCATTTTGTAGATTGCCTCTTGAATAGAACTATGGCCACCGGACATTGGTACGCGTTCCTCCATTACAAGCTATTTTATAAACCATAGAACAAGAATAAAGTTTCTTAGCTCAACTAGAATATCTTTTTAACTAATAGTTAAAAATTATTAAATTTATATATTTATATAATATTTAAATTATTAAATTATTATTAAATTCAATTACTATGAAATTAAACTGCGTGAAGTCATGCACCCACTGTTTTTCTCTTTTTAGAATTTACTGCCTCGGACTATTAAAATATTTCTATTTGTTCGCGGATTACAATAGAAACGGCGTACTACGGGAAAACCGGGAAGTCTTTTTGACCGAGCTAATATTAAGGGAATTCTTCCTGCTGTCGGTATGCTTTGTTGAATCCTTTGCATTGATACACAGAGTGCAACACTTCGGCCCCTGGGGAATCAAAGAGGGCTGGTCACGGTTTCTTTAAGCGAAATTGCAGTCTACGTCTGATACGGATAAATCAGATTTGATGCGACACGTTGTAGTGTCCGTTCAATCATTCATTCCGCTGTGTATTTCCATATTTTATTAACTAGACCCTAGACATTTTTATTATTTATTTTTACTATATTATTAAATGTCTAGACCCTACACTATAAATTCAATTTCTAGTACAAATAATTTTGATGTATAGAAACAATTGATAAGATTTTTATAAGATCATAAAATTATATAATATTCTTCAGAGAATAAAGAAAATGATTCCCTCGTAAATCATAAACAAATCTGCAAAAATTGAAATAATTATTCGTATTAAAACTTATATCGTAATTAATGTGAATTAATTAAGTTAAATCAGTAATTTAATTTCATTGTTCCCAAAGGTTTCTAAATAATGTTTCTAAATATTTCCAGATATTTCCGAGCAATGTTTCCAATCGTGTCTAAACATTTCTAAACGATCCTAGACAATATCTGCACGGTCGAGAGCAGAGCGTTGCCGTCAAACTTATATTTCCACTGACGGAAAAAGAGATACTGATAATTTAATAGCTCGGGCGGCAAATTGCAGGAGCCGAAAGCCCGCGAACAATCGAGTATCAAATTCGATTGTTCGCGCGGGAAGGTGTTAGCGCGCGCGTGCCAATGGAATTGTTTGGAAACGCGTTTTGTTTTCCGTGCGTCGAACGAATGCATTTTCTATCGGCGAAATATTGTAGCCAGAATTCCGAATGGTTAACTAATATTCAGCGCCGTTGCACCGTAACTTTATTTTTGTTCGTGCAGCAAGGTCGGAACGTTTTGGGGAGCATTAATGGCGTCGATCCCGGCCGAGCCGGAACAAACGGCGGACATCATAAAATTCTTCCGTGGACAAGAATCCGCGAGCGTGATTAAACGAGTGCTCGATCAATAACAGATTCTTTTTATTGTTGCCGCGCCACGCGGCGCTCTCGGTTTTTATGCAAATACGGGAATTATGCATTAGCAACGTCGCCGATGTTCGTTTCGACTCCCGGCCGTTTAGTCGCGAAAATAATTCGCCGCGCATGAAATTCCGGCGCGGCGGCCGCGGTTTTTCATTACACGCCGCGACGTTTATCATTGAAATATTCCTGTCGAAATTGTATTCTCTCGTTCCGCCGCGACTAAATAAATATCTAACGGCACAGAAAAATCACGGCCGTACGCTGCGATCATTATAAAATGATTTCGCCCTAATGGGTTTATGTGCCCCGACCGTGGCCAGTGTATTTTATAATTGAATAGTCGATCGGCGGGTTTCAACAACGGGCTGCGAGATATGTACGTCGCGGCTGATTGGAATTACACGCAGGATGCGCCTCATGAACAATTGCAACATTTTAAAAGACTTCCTTCGACAAGCGGTTCTAAAGATAATCTTGTTTTAATTTTTATTACTAGCTTGATACCTATATTGTTTAGCAATATGTTTCAAGAAGTCTGACATTTTTAAAATTATTATTTTATAGTATGCAACTTGTACCGACTAAACACTATGGAGATGAGCAGTCACGTACAAGACACTCATATAATTTGTTCTCTTAATTCGTGAACGCATCTGAAGAAAATAACGTGAGACAGATCAAGCGGAAATGCAATCTAATTAAAAATATAATAACAAATATAATATAATAGAATAAATTTTATAGACATAATGAAATAGACAATTAACCAGCCAGAATAATGTATAACGACTAAAATACTCGACCAAAAGGAATTCATTCGGATGATTGTCTCCGAAAGAATCCGAATAATGCCGGAGTCTGACTCGTAATAAACTTTCTGTCGACTTTTCAATGAAGGATTCGCGTTGGAACTCGGCCGAATAAACGCGGAGAACATCAAAGAAATTTAAAAGACCGGGCGGCGGAGAAGTTGCCGGAGAAGTTCGAGCTTAGCACCTGAAGGACCGAGGAGTATTATCTACGACCTAACATTCGATTGGGCCGAATGAATCATTTAACCCTAGTTTTCGAAGAAGGATCAGGGAGCAGCAAGATTAATCGAAACGCGGAACCTAAGACTGATTTCTTTCTGCACGCGATCCATCTAGATTGGAAAAGTTTCCACTTTTACTTTATTGTCGGATAGCTGCACGAAGATCGACGTTCGCCTAACGTCCCCGATAGCTCCACGCTGCTCCAGTTCGCCGCCTCGAACTGTCCCTTCGCCCTTCTTACAACGGAATAACGACTTCGTTCAGTGTACGCGCGGAAATCAAAAGACGGCGGGAAGAATTACCGCTTTTAGAAAATGTCCGCCATGAGATATTGGCCGGCCAGATATCGGCGTAATAACGTCGTGCCTTTTCACTGCACTACATTGTGCTTCAAGTTCGTTTTCCGTTTCACTACGCTCGCTCTTCGTTTTCTTCTCCTCTTCTTTTTCTTCCTCGTCCTCGCCGCTTTTTATTTCTTCGTCCTCCTATTTTTCCTCTTGGCGAACGAAAACCACCGAAAATATAACAATGGGCCGAAACGCCGCCGCCGCGGATATGAAATTCGGGGAATAAAAGTCCGTATGCAGCCCCGTTTACAGACCTTTAGTGGAAACATTTAACTACGCGGATTCACGCGGTGCCCCCGCGTTTACATTTCGCGCTCTGGCCGCCGCGTTCTTGAGCCTGCGAGTCCGAATATGTTCTCTGTGCTTCTGTATCGCTGAAGCGGAGTCGCTAATAAATTGCAAGAGATAATGCGTTTTTTCGCGGGTATATAAAACCAGCGGAGAATTTGCAGTCATTTTTTATACACGGTAGATTTATGAATATATATCATATTTGGAATACTTTGTTTTCTAATCGCGATCGTTTACCACAATGATAATTGTCCAGACATAGGTAAAATAGATACGATAGATACTTTCTGTTAAAATCGTAATTGAGTGATGTTACAGGAAAAGATAACAAGACCGCGTTCATCAAGCTGTTACAGTTTTTCACGACGTCCAAAACGCGTACGACTGAAAAATACACCGTCCACATTGTCGGCATAAACTCGAACGAAAAAGTTGAGAAAACGTAATTTTTTTCATGCTGCGCACCACTCCATCGAACTGTTATTTTTGCAAGGCATTGTTCGCATATTGTCCGACAAACTAGTTCCCCTAACATCTGAAAAACAGTCAACTCGTTTGCTCCAATTTCGGAGCAAAGGTTTTAGAACGCGTTCACATATATTTGTCAACTGCCACGAATCTCAAAGAATTAGAAATTGTTAGAAGCGCATAGCGCAAAGTGAATCGTGTTAAATAAATCACGAGGTGGAGAAACGTTGTTGCCGCAACGGAATAACATTGTCAAAAATGTTAGAGCTGCGGGGAATCGCTGCGCAGCAAAGTATCGAATAACGGTGGGTATCTGTTGCAGTATCTAAATACGAGATTGTGCAATTTCGTTCCGCGTATGGAACGCTCGATATTAATGCACGTATCATTTTCCGGAGATATTGCATTTCTCCGAATCGAGTAACGAAATATATTTATTAAAATATTTCACGGAAAACTGCAACGGAAGGAGCCTGCCACATTACTCCACACTTTCTAATTTTATTTCGCGTTTTGAAATCGTTCCTGTCGACATACAAATTTGAAAATGGTATATTTGAGAACAAATTTAGAAAATAAACTATGGAGAAATCATTTTACATTGTATCATCTTTGTTCAAATTGATTGTTTTACGGACGAAGTCCTGCGCGACTCAATTTTTACACGATTATTCGGATAAATGATTCGGATAAATAATTATTCGAATAAATGATTGGGACAAATGATTGTTCGAATATTATTCAGATTAGATTATTTTGTGAAATTGTTATTCAGATTTTTAGATCAGATGTTTATTCGCTAGCGTCGGATAAAATTCGTTCGACTTTACCTGAGATCCGTCATTCGATTAAAATTCTAGCCAACTCTGAGTGGGATTGCGAGTTGAACATAACTTCGTAAACGCACTCATGGAAATATACGGGGATCGGTAGAGCGTTAATTTGTCGTGCTGCCTGAATGCGATCGAAAACAAGATACCGAACGACCCTTCGAATGAAAAACATCAAACTGGCCGAGCAGTAGCCGCTACTCGAATTCTCTTGCGCGAAACCGGCTGAAAAGTTCGACTCCGCGCTTCATAACTCGGCAGCCAATGCGTGAGAAATGGCTGGGGCCAATTGATTCCGCACAAATCAGTCAATACGTCCCACTTTTTGAGTATACTGTCCAAACGATTTGCTATTATCGAGTTGTTCACCGATGGAAACATTCCGCCCGTGGACATTTATCGCGAGCCGTGCAACCTGATCAATGCGCAACAAACGATAAACGCCACGGTTTATGCAAGAGAAGATATAAAGGGGAGTTCGAAGCTCGGAAAACTTTTTCAGGAACTCTGTTCAGGTATTTACGTAATTGTGAAACATTTTAATTAGATCACGTGATAAATGTCCACTACAATTTATTTTCACTATTTATTTTCATAATCCCCATGTTCATGAATGCAATGAAATTTTCATTAAGATTAATGCTACTCAAATTTATATAAAAGTTGACTCGATTATAAAATTATACAGATTACATTAGAATAAATGTCTACTATTGTTTACTTCCAGAATAAACATTTATTTAATCGACATAATCCCAATTATAATCAATTAAATTAACTTTATTAATATCAGTCTATTAATATTATATTATATATAATATTGATATTAATATTAGTATAAATTAAGTTTATTAATATAATACAGTATAAATTAAATTTATAGAAAAATTAAATGGATCCTAAAGTGTTATTTCACTTCCAGTGAAAATCTGTTTAAAACATTGTAAGATAGAATAATTTAACGAGTTTAAAATCCCGAGGATTTTTATGCAAAATAGAAATTTCGTGCACCAGTCTCGGAGCTGCGTAGACATTTATTTCACGCTTTGGTAAGAATCGTAATTAGCGGAAGATAATGTAGCAGCACTTTGAACTTCGTCATTTTTCGTTGTAAATGCATGAAGTCCGCAGTCTATTTGTGTAGCATACGTTAAAAGCGCATGCGAAGAGAGCAAGTGCGAATGTAATGGGAAGAGATGAGACTAACAAAAGAAACGTTTTGTTCTAGGTTGCGCAGTGTACTTATCATTACGGCTACCTAGCGAATCTTGCCTTACAAGCGATGATGAATAGTTGGGGAGAATGCATACCTACACGAGCCGGCTGGAACTATAACTTTAATCACCTTAATTACGCCGATTATTATTCGAGATCTGGAAGAACTTCACTCTTCAGACTTCAAGATTACTTTCACGATCTCAATGGGTCTTCGAGTAGTTCTAATGACCTTAATCAATGCCGAACGGCTCTCTGTTAGCTCGCTGGAATCCTCTAAAGATCCACTAGACTACAAAGAACGAGGATACCATTTCAGAAACTGCACACGCAATGATTCGGTGCAATCACATACGATCGAAACAAGCATTGCCTATTAACCTATTTACTATTTATCCATTCGCTTTGCTCACTTGTTCTTCGCTTACTGCACTTATCTGTTTACTTTACTTGTTTATCTATTGATAAATAAGTGGCGACTCCGAGGCACCACTAAAAATTGCTATACTACTTTTCAAAATAATTCCAATAGCATCAGACTCGTTTATATTTAAAAGATAACAAGTATTGCACTTGCCAGTGAGCTCAATTTCATATAAATAAATCGCACTAGTGGAAATATCGTAGATCAGAAAATATATTCATAATTAAAATAGCGTCGAGTGTAAAGTGTTAAGTTCGATTGTCCATATACAGTTTAATAATTTCGTACATAACTTTTTAAATAGCGGACCAAATGTATTATATTATAAAATAATAGAATGTCTACGACATTCTTTTGAAGAATCGCGAAAATTTAAGCTATGCTATCCGACCTCGCTAACTTACAAACAAATGAGCCTGTTTTAAAAAGCGTGTCAATGATTCTGCTGTATCTTATATCGCATAAAAATAGGGGAAATCTGCTAGGAAAATATTATACGTCGAAACAACGTGGTACAGAATTTGTAATTTAAATTGCAAACGTTTCTTTCGTATCTTGGCAACGGCGAGCAATCGAAAGGCCATTACCGCGAGTAACAAAAATCGTGGCACGCGGCTGTAAATAACGCTCGCGCGCAAGCATCGTCCAATAAACAGGCGGCTCGTGTGTTAATGAAGTATTACCGCGGTCAACAACGATATTTGTTATTCAGTTTCGCGTAACTATTAGTAAATATTCGCGCAGTTTCTATTTACCATTGGATAACAGCAAATGGCGGCTATTGCCTACGCGCGCTCCTGCGCCATTCAACGCGTCCTTTAGGCAGCCAAATCGCAACAATGCATGCAAAGGGCTGAACAACACAAAACCCATGTATAGCCGGGTTCCACAGGGCTTCGAATTCGTTCTGGCAAAAAAGATCGCGCGTTTTCGCGTTCGCCGGGGATCGATTGAATGCCGCGGGGGAACGACCGGGTTTAAATACGGCTCCGAATTGATTCCGCCGAGCAAAGATCACAAAAGGCTATTTACAGCAACATAAGGAAGTCAATGTTGAATCGATACTTTCAACGTCGGCCGCCGAATTCTCTCGTCCGTCAGAGCGGCCGAACAAATGGCCCCCCATTGAACGCTCGCCGCCATTCGAAAGGATCCACGAGATCCGAACGCCATTGACGTCGCTGGGAGCTCGACTAATTTTTAATGAATTTCAATTAAGCGTGTCGCGAACCGGCGCCCCGAGGTGCCGTCCGCCGAGTTACGACCGCCATTAATTCATTAAGATACCTCATGGGTTTTTCAATCGACTGAAACTCTTCATTGTTTCGCTCTGGGACAAACGCGATTCACGATTATGCCCTCCGACGCGGCTCTATTACGCGCAAATGCTCCATTCATTAATCGCGGGACACTGCTAACGTATCATTTCCCGCCGAATCTCGTATTTTCCGCTGTTCCCGCGGGTTTGTTCCAGCGGAGTTCACTCGCGCTTCGGACCACGACCGATTCCGTAGATTACTCTGCGATAATGTGGAATAGCTTGCCGTTCCGATTTCATTTCGGCCGAAAAATTACTGCAAAATCTCCGCGATCGAGGGCCTCGCTGGAAAACAGGCCACGTGTGTGTCAATTTATTTTTTGCTTCATTAGTTTTTTTCATACGGCTTTATATAAAAATTTCAATGATTTTAGTAGCATTCTATATTTGATAAAAAATATTATATTTTATTTCATAGCAAGATTTAATTTTCCAAGAATATTAAATTATTAAATACTTCGTCCAAATTTGTTTCAATGCACTGACCTCGGGAATTATAAAATTGTGACACACGGTTGAAAATGTAGTTGCAATGAAGTGCGAAAATATTTACGGGGAACGCTAATGAAAAATGTCGGATGACTTAAGAAACGATTGGAACTAAATCAGTGAAATAAAAATGGGACGCCGGTGATGTTAGGAGAAGCGACTCGCCGATAAGATCAAGCAAAAATCTAATCAAGAAATGTATGCTGTTCTACGGAATCGAATCTGCGAGATCGTGAAGTGATACCGTGGAAATCTATACTGAAATCAATGCGGACTTATGGTGCTCCGCTCTGTTTCGTATTCTAACACTCCAATCTTGGAACCGTTTCAACCAACAATACCCTGTAACCTATTGCTTCCAATTTTCTTCATTCGTCGTAGCTTTCTGCGCAAGTGTTTGCACGTAGTAAAAGACAGTTGCATTTTCCATGATTAAAAACATTGATGTATCAAAACCAAATCTTGCACAGCATGTGCAAACATTTTTTAATAAATATTAATTACAATAAATTATGATTTTAGCGAGGATTAGTTTAACAGGCATCGAACTAAACGCAAAATATTTTGCAAAAGACGGTATTGAATTAAACAAGGCGTTGAATCAGTTATTTATAAAAATCTACAGATGTAAAAGCGAAATTCGTATTCGTAGAATATTTATTCTACGAATAAAAAATGGATGCGTATTGGAGCGACTGTGGATTTTCGAGAGAAATAAAACTTGTCTACGTCAATTGCAAATAGTATGAACTGAATAAATGGTTTATTCTTTTTCAATAATTTTATTAGATTGAAAATAATGCAATGACATCTTTCTAATCTCTTTAGTATTTTAAACTGAAATATTTTAGCAAAATCTGCAATATAATAATTACATAATATTCGCAACAAATCGGTGGAAATAAATTTTTCCAGCAAGCGTTGCTAGATAACGAGCGCATTTGCTAATTATTGCTCGGATTCGCGGTGTAAGACGTGTATCGAGCATTTTCTGAAATGATACCTCATTATCGTTACATGCACGACGAGGTACGCAAATTCGCGAATCTTACGAAAGTCTGCGAATAATGGCGCAAGTTAACGCAATTACGCCGGCAAGCTTGTCCAACAGCAATATTTTGCTCGACACGGAAAATATCGTCTATATTGTGATAATTTTGGCCCGGTTTAGTTGCTAGAGTTTAACGATAGAGAACTTTCATCGGCGTGTTCATCCTCTGAAATTTCAGGCCGCTTCAATTTCACTTCGTAGAAATACCTGGGGATAACAATTACTAAATTAGCTCATTAAATTGTTTCCTTAACTAGAGCCGAGAAATTCAACGACGTCAAAGCTTATGGAGATTATGGCGACGAGCATGAAACTAATTTGTTCCTTATTTTATCACATGTTCGACTAAACATGTTCGCAACGTGTTCCTTACATTAGTTAACTAGTAACTTTGTCCTTCATGTCGCCGACTAAGCGTGTTCTTTTAATGATCATTAATCATTCGCTTGTTTTAAATATAAATGATCGATACCATTGAACTATTTTAGTTTGATCATTCAATAAATTATTATTAAATTACAGTTAATGTTTCGAATAAGACAAATTTATTATAAACGTGTCGTAACAATTGCACTGAACTATTAGACGAATTTAATTATTCAATAAATTATTATTAGATTGCAGTAAATGTATTATAAATAATAATTTAGTAAGGATTGAACTGAACTAGTACAAAATATTTATTCAATTAATTAAGACTATAGTAAATCTTTTTAATATGAAAAATGTATTATAAACGATCATATCTTAACGATGGAACTGAATTAATACAAAAATGAATTATTTAATAAATTATTACTGGATTGCATCGTTATCACGCGTACATATTCACCGATAAAGGACGATTGCTTCCTTCTTATTTCGCCCCGAAGTAAGACAAAGTTGTAACGTGAATGCCACATCTCGGCTCTGTTCGATTCTCCTTTTCTGGCCAATAAAAATCGAGTGCAACCCTTCCCAGGAAACCGAACGCGACTGACGCTCGCTTCCGCGCGGAAATCTGAGTTGAGCCGGAAATTCGTGGATATCGACTCGAAAACAACTTATCACGACGTTCCTTAAATGTCTTATCTTTATCGGCGGCCCCGTATTCGAGTTTGAGCGATGCTCCACTTAACATGAGGATCCAGCGCGGCCGGCCGCGGAATTATTGGCATGGCGAACCAGTACCTGGCATCGCCGGTTCGGTCTATATTTAATCGATACGCGGACCGGAAGACTTGGTGCCGTCGCGTCTGTGTCACTGGCCCCTGGATACTGGGAAATTATACGTTGCCGGTCGCACATACGCGCGACCCTTGTCCGCCGTGATTTTCCGGGCCGCGGAAAAACCGATCGCGAAAGATCGATCCGCGGACAAAACCTCGGGCATCCTGAGGGCCGTCCCACTGTCTACCGTCGCGGACCCGCGAATTGTTTTTATGAAACGGAAGAAATATCGCGACAAGAGGAAAATACGCTTAATGGATTTATCGATCCCGATGAACCAAGATTCCGCGCCGAGATTCGGGCTTTCTGCTGGACCGGGATTGAAATACGAAAAATACGGAGCGGAGAAATCGAAAGTAACGATTACATCCACAGTCTGGTTTCTGCGATTCCCATGGGTGGGGGGGGGGGGGGGCAGAAAACGCCCAGAAGTGATGAGAAATGTTTTCCGATTGGAATCAGTTTTGACAGTTAGCATGTCTCTTTGTATTGAAATAAAACGTCTATTGATTTGGAATTAAGATAAGTAGTAATTACTGATTAAGATGAGTTCAATCTCTTTTTCTTATTATATAGTGTATGCACTCGCTATATGCGAAATAAAATATACAAAGTAACTAATAACTTGATAACTAATTTATCAGCGAATAATAACTGATTTTTAACCCATGACAAACGTTACAAAATGAAATTTTGCAGAATTTAAATTCACGCTTGTTCTTATCAGCAATTGGTTAAATTAAAAAAGCAACAGCACTGTCAACGGTCAATTTACATTTCAGTCGTTTCCAAAGGAACGGCGCTGGAATTTTTTCCTCAAATTTTACGGGGGACGCATCGGTCACATTTTTTAAATTATTCCAGACAAGCAGAGTTCATCCAAAATTAACTTACAGTCTCCCGGACGCGAACAATGCGTTGCATGCAAACTCTGACCCGTTTTCATGAATGAGTAAGTGCGTTTTCAAAATATATTTCAAAAATGCAACAACTCCAATATTGTACGCAGCACGCTGTTTTTGCGAATTCCGTTCTGCTGCGCTGCATCGAAAATTCAGTAAAACAATAAAAGTTGTCTCGAGAATTAGAAATAGATCGTTACTAGTTGACTGAAGTGTACAGTTCGGCGTAAGATTCGCAGAATTTTATATCATTACACGGATAGACATTTTCGGCATATTCTAATCGTCTATTAGCGCAATTTTGGCTGGTACACGGCTTTTGATCATAAGCTTTTGATCGGTCGTCCATGCATCAGTTATCACAATCTGAGTGGATTCTCTAATTACCAGGCTTCTAAAGCATCTGAGGGATTCAAGGATCTAGATCTTACATTCGAATTGTTCAGTTGATATTTTATTCCGATTATAGATCAATTAAAACTAATTTCATCCGATGCTATCCAATAAATATTCAATCCTATATATAAACCTCGATCGTGTAAACTAAATTCGGTATCAGTTGATTAACGCGCAATTTGTCAAGCCAAGCATGCGAAATGTAATCCACGCGAGACTCATCGTTCAAAAATTCGTTTAGCTCGCGCGATGCGTCGCTCCGTTGTTATTTAACCAACAACGAAATTACTTCGCTCGAATTTTTCTCCTGGAAACGCATAAATCGACCGAAGTCTCAACGGAAAGTGAACTTTCATCGAGTCTTATGCAGGAAATATTCATGCAACAATTATCCGGACAATGCACGCTCGGGTGACATAATTCCGAACATAAAGGGTTAAACCCGTTGCATTCAGCCGATGTAACCTTTGTAGTTCGACTCGCTGGTTTCTGTTGGCAAACAGAATCGACGATCGCATAGAGCCGAGATCCTGTGCGGTACCCATGTGTATTCCATAACACTCATAGAACCTGAGAACGTCTTGAATAAATTAACAGAACCGTGCATGCGGAAATGCAGTTCTAGAATAGACTATAAGTGGCACTTTGCGCGTTCCATAAGTAATCGGTGTTACTCGTAGACGTATAGACTGCAACCTGTTTGACATAGTGCACCCTCTGCGCTCTTCGCCACGGTTCAACGCGGATTTCTAACAAATTCTACGGGGTCGGGGCTAGTCTAACAGATGGCAATCGCTTTAGCAGACTTTTCCGTACGGTAGACTCCCGTGTAACAAATTCCTGTAATGCAACAAAAATATTGCGATCATAATAGAATAGCTGTAATAGAATAGCATAATAGTTAGCTGTGTTTGACGAGTATACCTATAGAAGAATTCTATTATTTAACAACGTGAAAATTATTTTGGAAATAATGTAGCAATTTTTAGCATCGCCTCAGGGTCACCACTCGAGTGGAAAGGGTTAACTCTTGAGCGATGGTTCCGACTAAAAATGATATATTCCAAAATAACGTTTACACTGCCAAGTTTGTTTATATCTGAAAAAATACTATTAAAAGTATAACTGCATATAAAATACAATAAGTCGCACAAGATGCAGTAAGTCTTACAACATGGAAACACTGTAGGTCAGGGAATCTATATCAGATTTCGAATCGAAACGAGTGCAAAGGGTTAAATCGCCTCTTCAGTTATATTTTTATGGAACAAAACGTTTCCTTCACGCACACCAGCGACATTATTCCAGTAAACAGGAGAACGTTCGTGTGACACGATTTCTTTCAACTCGAATTCGCGCAACGCGTGGTCGCGTCGCTGTTTATATATTATCTAATATATGTGGGTGTACGTAATAATTTCGTTATCGTATGGAAGTCGAGCGAGCCTAGCACGAACGATGATGAAGCAGTAAATCCCGTTCCCGTCGATTGGTCTTTGAAATTGCAGCGCGAACAGAGCCGCGGTCGAGTGTAGTCGTTCAAAGAAATTGGACGCACATACACGCGTGATATTTCAAGCCAGACAACCCTGACCCGGCCTCTTATATTTCGCGGATGATCTCTTCAAACGGGAACCGCGCGTGGCTTTCATGCAATTTCTTTCGAGCGAGGTTAACGAATCCCACTTTCCGACGCAGACGAACGTCAAGAAGCGTCCGAAGTCTTAAATGTCTACCAGCGCCGGCGAGATACGTCGGTGGATGCTTGAATTTTCCGCTGATTTTAAACCGGGAACGCGTTGTTCACAGTTTTATCACGTTCGGCCGGATAAATGAATTTCGTCGAATGTCTTATTTCTCATCAAAACGATGCGGAGGAAATAGGATAACGCAGTGAACGCAACGCCCGCTAACTTTCTTCCGTTTCTCGTTTTTATTTCCAGAAGGTTGACCGAGACGACCTCTTACTTTCTGATTTCACACGTGTCCACCCACTTTTCCCGCTACGCTCTGCTATCGAAGTAAAAAATTGGCTGCGAGTCGGAGAACTTCGAAGTTATAACTCCGAAAAAACAGTTACAACTCCTAAGTAATTCTCCGCCGTAACTTCGTGCTATTTGTTTCTAATTCCGTTTCCGCGGGTTTTCTTAGGGCATGAACTTTTCAACGACCACCACGCGTTCTGTCGCGCCGAATACTGTGCGAAAAGCATCGATATTTCGTGAATAGCATCGAAATTTTACTTCTGTATTCATTTATAATAAATTGCAATATTAATGAATAATATTTTTCAATATTGCAATTTATTGTGAAACATATGAAATATTTTCAAATATACTGAACACATTTTCAAATAACATCAAAATAATATTTTTATTTAATTCGTATATTACAGCGAGCTCCCAATGCATCCAAAAGTGCGGTTAGCATGACTTCGAAGTGACCTCCGCCGGAAAGATTGAAATCACGGATGAAATTCGCGTCCGAAAAATCGCGAGCCATTTTCCATGGCAGCGAAACTGAAGATGCTCCGATGGCTGCCTTCAGATAAGCCATGCTATGTACCGACTGTTCGTGCTCAGTCAACAATTTGAAGGTCTGAAAGGCGGGAATCCCCTCTCCCGATTCTCATTCTACAGCGCAATCTGGAATATACATGTATTCGTTGGAGTCTTTTTTCAGCACGCATTTTCGCTGGCCCCGGCAAAAAGTGCCTTTGTTTCTTCATTTTAAAGTGCTCGCGAGAGTCGTAAAGTTAGGGAAGAATGAGCCAGGAAAGGAAGAGCAGGAACGACGAGGAACAAAAACCGTAAACGCGGTCTTCCTTTTCCGAAGCCGGGAATCCGAAATAGGTTACATCCACGGAAGATTTCCCAGCACGCTGCTTTGTCGACTCGAATGGCCGGAAGCGCGCGGACGACTGTTATTTGAATACCGCGACACGGTTTTTAATATGTTCCGAGATCGACTCCGCCGCAAATCGAAATGATAGAAGGCCAATCGGATGGGCCCGGTATCCTTTGACGGAGCATTGCGAAATCGCCGGGTTAATATTCCCTCCACTTTCGTACATTGGACAGTGCTCGCGATGCTTGAAACTGTTCTCGCGATTTTTCTGACACGCGAAAAGTGCTTGTCGCTTTGATAACGCGACGCGGTCTTTCGAACGAGAATCTCGCAGCCCGGATGTTCACTGGAGAGAATCAGCACCTGTAGAAAATGCGGCGCATAATTTTCATTTTCTTTTCGATAACGATATTTAAATCGTCGTAGTTAAATATAATTTTGCTAATTTCTAGTCTTTCTAAGGAATACATCTGTCTGGAATGAAAAAATTAGAGTTGTCCGATTATTAATTCATTTTATGTTTTATCTCCGATGCTGAACTGTCTACTGTGGTTTTAAATCAATTTTTCGAATAAAATTTTATTCGAATAAATTCTTCGAGCAAGGTTTTAGCTGACAAATATTTCGAATAAATTCCTGGAATAAAATAGATCTGACGATAAATATAACATTCGTTTAAAAAGCGGACCGGTAGAGACAGATACATGGAAAATGTCGGTTTAGTGTTAATGATAACCAGGTGCAGAATCTTCCTGGCACGTTCGC
This sequence comes from Augochlorella aurata, assembly GCA_028455555.1. NCBI lineage: Eukaryota > Metazoa > Arthropoda > Insecta > Hymenoptera > Halictidae > Augochlorella > Augochlorella aurata. The sequence continues at coordinate 7,353,094 of CM052154.1, read as the reverse complement.
CTTTGAAACATGTATCAAAGAATGTGTGCTGCAAATGCGAGCTGCAAGTGTTTCAGCAACTTCTGGGCGCATTAATTAGTACGATGGAATGCGGTGTTTGAGGATGTCGTGTTCCGTAAACAACGACGGACGCATTTGAGCAACGATGTTCGAACGGAAGCATAAGCACCGTAATCCCTCCGGTATTGCTGAACACGTGCAAAAATTTCAGCACTCCTGTTTACCGACACCGGGCCGCGGCGGTTCGCGCAAATTTGCATTCGCCGAAGCTGTTCCATCGACTCGGCTTTAAATGAAAAATTGATTACACGCGTCGCAAAGTTTGTCGAATCGAAAGTGCGGATAATGATTCTGCTAATCGCAATTAAAATCGCTGGAGCAGTTCGCGCGCTTTAACGACCCGCGATATTTGTAAAACCTTTATACCAGCCAACCATAACCGTTCGAAACGCGATCGCGGCAGCCGCGGAGATTACGAACTCTTTACATAAACGAGTAGTTCGAAGCTGTGCAAAGTTGCGTTATTAAATTGCTAATTGATGTATCCAATGGAATAGTGTGTGGCTTATAATGTTTAACCTCAGAAATGCCGAAAGTTCGATTACGTTTCGGAAATTTTCTTCATTAGAAAATTCCAGTTTACCGAGTAGTCGATAGCATCAGTCAACGCGCGAAACTTTCGCTGTTATTTCAGCGATTTTTATATCGAAGTGTTTCCAGACATGGCAGAGATACGGGAACAGATTTATGGAAACAATCGTTTGCTGTACCGGGAATGTTTCTCCGAATTTTTAGTCAAATCGAAAAAGGTAAACTATTCCGTTGAAATAAAGGAATAAAACTGGTGCTTTTTACAGTCGACTGGGAAACTTCGTAGTTTTTATATGGAAGCCATTGATCTTACATTCGAAAGGAAACATCGGTGCAGACGTTCGATGTTTCTCGTTCCCGAATTTTTCACCGCGTTAGCACACTAATTTATTTTTGAAAAATCAGTAAGATTACTAACCCTTTTTAACTCGGAGCTATTTTAACTCGAAATCTAATATAACTTTTCTATAGTTAAATATAAATAAATATAAATATAAATTAAATATAAATAAATGAAAAAAATGAACAAATTCGATGACGTTAAAATTATTTTAAAACATGATACAACAATTTTTGGCGGCGCCTCTATACATTCTAATTGATTTAATTTACAACTATATCTCGTATTTTCAATGTTTTCGACGAGCCTGGACTGGCTTTTTCTTTTAGCTAACGATTGCGGGTCGAATGATAGTGAATAATTAGCGTCACGTATCTCTTGACACCGTATCCATTGAGAGATCCAATTTCGGGATGAACATTTATTATGAAACGCAATCGCAACAGATTAGCAATACTATTTCGTGTCTAACGTAGTAGAAACACAATAGCCATGGGAATAAATAGATCGAAGAATGACAGTTAACATGCAACACAGCCCGGCGAATTCGGGAATGCAAAGTGTCATTTCCGCGAAGTCTCCTCGGGGACTACTATTGGTGACTCCACTCCTGAGTCCTTTGGGTCGACGTTTTCCAATATGTAGGGCGTACTAATCTCGAAATGGATGCTTCCGAGAATTAATCAATCGAATTTAAAGCGACCCAAAGCAAATCCAGGATATTCGACCTACAATCGCGGTATTTCTAATATCGCTGGAACCTTCTAATCCGAAAAATATTAAAAATAACCCCGATCCTTCTTTTGGTAGCCCCAGGTATAAAAAAGAAAATTAAAAGATAGCTGCAAATACTTCATTAAAAAAATATCTTCGCCGTTGTCGTTACCGCGTTACGTCAGCGGCGTAATAATTTATAAAATATAATAATTTATAAAAATAGTAGACACGATGTGATCTTAATATTACTTTCGGTAAAGATACTGCGACGAATACAGTGTAATTATCGAGCTGATTAAAGAATTGCGGAGCCGGGGGTAGAGTCAACATAACGAAGTCAAATTAATAAATGCAGCTGTGTGCGAACGAATTTCGTTCGAGGATATAAGAATTTAAGTCCCGCTGTCCCGTAATTGCGCTAATTGTTTCAGTGTAAATACATCGTTCTAATAAAACAGGGGACTGTTTACTGTGCAAATTCGTGTGCGTAAATCAGCCGACAGCGATGACGTTTCCAATACAAGAATAAATACCTTTTCAACGACATCGACTTCTCTCGTTGTTTGTAAAACACAGTCGGTTCAATGTGGTATAACAAAGCAATTTCATGGAATTATACA
>CM052154.1:7257517-7343563 GCA_028455555.1 Augochlorella aurata | reverse complement strand
TCAGTGGTGGGGATTACTGTCGGTTACCTGTTCAGCGGAGCGTCATTGTTCAATCAATTAGTGCGTGCTTGCCGGTTGAATTAGTCGTGTTTCGTGGTGTGCTCGTCGTCGTGTGATCTCGTGAAGTACTCTGACCCGGGGACCTCCATGGACTACTGCTGACCCTTGGTCCACCCTGTGGTCACTAGTGGTCATCCTAGTGCTCAGTAATAATCATTCAAGTGGTTATATTTCGAGTGGTCACTTCTGATCATTCTAGCGATCACTTCTGGTCATTTTTACAAATTTTTGCTGCCCTTTCATTTAAGACATTTTGTTTCGTATTTTTCGCTATTTAGAGCTACCTTCACCCAATTTGAATGAATTGCTTTTGATCATGTTGTTACTGAGACTGAAGCATAGATCATGGCCAAGCCATTCACACCCTTGCATTGATATCTTCCGTCCACCTGGCCCAATTTTCTTCAAACATAACACCGCCTATTACCGTTCATCGCATCAAAGACTTCCCAACTGTTGTTCCCACAACGCGATCGCATTCATTCCCGGCGAATGCCGATCCCGAACCGTGAAAGTCGAGTCCGTCGAACACGTTCAACCCTTTCCATTACAGCAACCTCAAAAAATCTCAACATGGAGCACACACACAACTTTCCCCGCTGACAAATTGCCAGCAATAAAGTGACTCTCGCGAGCCTGGTCACGAAACAAATCATGAAGCAAGAGGGTCCGGACCTGTTCCGCAAGCAAATGACGCGAGGATGGCCGAAGTGGAGCGGTAATAAAACAAAACGAAAGGACGAAAAACGACGAGAGAGATAGACGGAGAAAAAGAGGGGAAGATAGATAGATAGATAGAGAGAGAGAGGGAGAGAGAGAGAGAGAAAGGTGAGGCAAGAAAAAAAGGAGAGAAATTCTTGGACGAGCAGCGACACGCGCACGTTGCGCGCCAATTGTCAGGCGATTTTGTATCGTTCGCAAAGTAACGATCGAAATTCTCGTGTCGCTTAATCGAATCAAGGCGACGTTTCCCGCAGTACAGCAATCAGCAATCCGATTTTCCCGGCATTTGTCCGTGCGCCGTTCACAGAAGCAATTTTCCGTGGCAGAAAAGAGGAGGACAGGGCTCGGAAAAGACCGCGCCGGACCGAACACAGAAAGGGAACGTGACGGCCGAACCGACACGGCATGTTCACGTTTTACGGTCACGGGCCATGGTAATTGTTTTTTTATTGAACGTTGCGTTTCTCGCCAAGTCGACCGGCCGCCGCCCTCCACCCACACGTACACGCACACACGGCCACACAGAGAGATACTACCCTCCTATTCGCGCGCATAAAGGCCCGCAAAACTGACTGACCGGCCAGCTAACTGACTGACGGCGCCATTCCGCGGACATCTGGACCCGCGGCTCGTTGATTTCGACAACGCCGACCGCAAATTAGCTGTAAAACCAGTTGCTTTCATGTCAAATTGACAATCTCGTTTCCGCGTTTACGACGCGGTCTGCCTTTTATGAACGCGCGATTTATTTTTCCGGCTGCCCGAATCGCTTGTTCCTGCGTACGTAATCTCCCTCTGTTTTAACAGCGTTGTTATTGCGCACCGCGAGCCTCGCTTTTCGATTCTGTCTTTTTGAGTCGCCGAGAAGGAAATCCGGTGGCTACGATCGCGGCAACTTGTTGAATATTTAATTATTGCCACCGGGCTGGACGAAACCGTGGGTCCAGTTAGCAGAATATCGTATTCGTTCGGGACAGTTCGTTATGACCTTCGAAGTCGGGCTGATTCGAATCGTTAAGGCGATTTTTTAAGCAGTTTTTAATATTTGTACGAATTAATAATTATTAATGTAGATGAACAGTTTCAATTTCACCCTTTTAGCGTATATGCTTCAGGTTTCGATTATCTGCATGTAATAAAATACAACACTCGTATAATAATATTACCACATGTACATAATAATTTACCAATAATTCGCATAACAATTTATCAATAAATCGTATAATAATTTGCCAATAACTCCTATAATAATTTACCAATAATTCGTATAATAATTTACCAATAATTCGCATAATAATTCATCAATAAATCGTATAATAATTTGCCAATAATTCGTATAATAATTCACCGGATCGAAATGTTTAGTACAAGCAAATTTGTCGACACGAAAAATCTGACGAGCTTGCTGGTTTAATCGTGTGCGAGAACAGTATCAAAATGGGAGGAACAGCCAAAAAGAAAGTAAGCAGGAAGACTATAAGGACTAATTAAAAAAGAGCGGAAGCATTCGCGGAATAATCGGAGCACGTTTCTCCACAGAATAAGAGAAAACATGTGCCAAGAAAATCCAATTACAATTCTCGCAAGAAAGTAACAAGTGGAATCGTTTCAGAATGGGATACATAAATAGGTGGAAAATCTGCGGAATGAAGAAAAGCAATTGAATTACCCTAAATCTCTATAGCACAATATGGACATTTTATGCTGTTTGAGAAATCGCTTTAAACTTGCTTTAATAAGTACAAAATTATGTAGACTCGGTTCTAAAAATTATAAACTGTCATGATTAATATGTCATCATAGAATGTAACATTGTTGCTAATCGTTAGACCGGGGATCTTTGTGCAAGAGATAAGAATCGAATATTATTTTACACAATTATTTGAAAAATAGCATTCTACGTTCTCCGAGTCTTTCAATGCTCCTCCCATTTTGTGTCCCGCGTTACCATTTCCCTCATAAATTCATAAAATCCGCAGTCTGCTACTCATGCATTAAAATGAGAGTTACCGTCGCTTTTCAACTAAAATATCTACGCTTTCGTTAATACAGTATGTATTAGCTTTCCTCGATAGCGGAAAATGAACTGCCGGTAATAAAACGCGTTACACTTCTTGCGGGACGATTTACTTCGAAGATTTATAGGCACGGAGCAAACAACGTAAACGTCGTTTCACTTTCTCCAGGGAGACACGACGCGAAAGAAGATCCGTTTAAGATAAGAATATACGCCGAGCAGCCATAATTAGAGACTGCGGAAGACATAGCAAGCCGTAATTAACTCGAACACGCAAATATCTCGCCGCCGCGTTTTTTTCCACGGCGTGCCGTAAAAATGAACCGGGGAGAAAAACCTGCCAATGACCTCGTTCCGCCGGACACTCGTATCGTGTTTCATCCCCCCTCGCATACACACGTTCATTTGCATAGATTATTCCCTTAAAGCTTTATTTGCCCGATGTCAGGTCGCGTCTAGTTTTATTACGCCACAAATTTTCACTGAACCCGGCTTTCTGCGACCGCGGAAAAGAGGGAAACGTGAAAACCATCGGCCGGCCAATCTTCGGAACTGTTGAATTTATATTTCAACTTCGTGTAGCGTTTCGAGCGGCGGCCGATCAGCGGAAAATTAATATTCATAAACGATAATACCGCGGTTCTTACCTCAAAGACGACAAAATCCTGTGCCAGTTCCCCTTCGGAGCATAAACATCGTTTATAGTTTCGTTAATTAGATGGTAATCGACTCTCAGCTTTAGTTGCCGATTTTTCCAAGCATATTTTTTAAATACTTCGCGTGAAAATATTATTCCATTACCGTCGACGTATCGAAATGATCGAGGACGGAAATAAATGTCTACGCGGTTGATGGAGTTGATTATACGCTGTGCTTAAAAATGAGGTTACGGATAAAAATAAGGTTATGCTTACAAATGAGATTGCGTTTAAAAATGACACCGCGCTTTAAAATGAAGTTATAATTAAAAATAAGGTTACGTTTGACAATAAGATTGTGTTTAAAAGGTTACGCTTAACCACGCTTAAAAATACGGTTCTGCTTAATGATAGAGTTATGCTTAACCAAGCTTAAAAATACGGTTCTGCTTAAAAATAAGGTTCTGCTTAAAAATGAGGCGATGCTCAAAAGTAAGGTTATGTTTAACCAAGCTAAAAAATGAGCTTGAAAATAAGGCTACGCTGGGAAATAATAAAAACGTGTAATGAAGTGTAATGGGGGGAGATTTTTCTGCTCGGATTAGCGATAAGTTTGAATAACCGGGCCGGTCACCTCGCCGAGCCGCTGAAATGCAATTATAATCGGAGGCATAAAATTACAGGGAAGTTGTATCGGCATACTAACGATCAGTAACGGGTCATTTCGTTAACGACCGTCGATCAGCGGCATTCTACGGTAAATGCATCGCAGATCGATCACGTCGGTAATGAATTTCGAAATTCGGCCGCAGTTGGGTAATTAAAAATCACCCTTATGCATCTGGGTCGCGGCTCGATTAACTGAATTCCGATCGGTTCATTGATTTTCTATTTTTCCGTGGCACTCCGGCGTGGCGCCGCGACGCGACGCGACGCCCCGCGGACGAGTGTTTGGTTTAATCGAGATGAAACGGAGGTATCGGTTGATCGGCTCGGTAAATAAATCGTTGCTCGTTGCACGCATCGTCGGAACAGATTGGTTTGGCACTGTTCCAACAATAGTTGACGTCGACGACATTGATCTTCGCCGCATTCAGATTAGGGGTGAGGACCGGCTGACGCGACGTAGTTATCTATTTAGCCGCGGCAAATTAATCGGATCAACAATCGCTTCTTAGACGATTCAATGCAACAAGAATTACTGTTTTATTTATCAATTCTTCTCAGTATTTATATTTACGCACTCCTACATGTATTGATAGAGACTGCGTAATCGAGTAACGATATTTATTGCTGAATTATAAAATATTTATCTAAATAGTTATTCGAATGAATTTCTTTTGGTGGAATATTTTGTTCGATTAATTATTATTCATCATAAATTATGTCATGTATTTATTCGAATCATTTTTTAAGGAAAGCTATTATTAATCGTCTATCTGATACTCGGTGAATTCATGAGTACGTGTTTGCATAATGTTCAACATAGTTTCCAAGCAATAATATTTGTTCATTCCAATGCTGTAGCAATTTAATTGCGACCCTGCATTTATATGAAATCGTCGAGTAATGGAAAAACGAGAATGGAAAAGCAATTGATAATGTTTGCGGGATATACAAAAATTGATTGAAAACGATGATTGCTTAAAAATTTGAAACAAATCTGTAAATATTAGTTATAAATGGATGTTCGATGAAAATTTATTCCTTCTGTGAATCATTTAAAAATATCCGAAACGATCCCTTTGCAATCGTTTATCTGTTTTTACAAAAAATGGATAAAATTTATTAATTAAAGACTGTCGGTCTTTACACATTTATGCCAAATGCAAATTTGTAAAATGCAAAAGAACGAGAGTGTTAACGGAAGCTAATTGATCTTCGGATATCCATGGCATAATCAACGAAAATGCGAATTCGCATAAAATGCGCAGAAAATTCTTTTAAAATGCGCAGAAAATTCTTTTAAAATTCGCATAAAATTTCTTTAAAATTCGCATAAAATTCGTAGCCCAGCCACAAGGAAAACAACTTACGATAAAACCGAGCAGTTTATTTCGCACAGATTCGAAGGTGCACGTCGCGAAGCTGCGAATTTCGCGATTCCTTGAAGCCATCCGCGCGGAAGAACGTGATTGCATTGGAACGACACGAAATAACTGACAAAAGCGCTAATTCTAAAGTAATTTGCAGAACGGGAAATTATGTTTAGCCGTGAACGTCGAAACGTATAATTTCAGTCGCGCACTCGATTAAGTCGGATAATTTATACTTCGGGAAAATTCCCATTAACTTAAACGCGACCGATTAGACGGCGTCCCCTCTAGACTCAATCTCGATGTAGGCCGCTTAACTTGGGTGATAACGATTATCGTCGACTCATCGCATCATAATGGCAGGTTTGTGCGTCGCGCTGACGATCACTTTGCTTTCCAACCACTTTCGGAACGATCTGCAGGTACCTTCCCGTCGAGTTTTACGTTAGTTTGATGATCGAACGAGCAGATGCTCGGAAATCAACGGCACCTTGCGATTAATCGCTGATTATGCAGCAATATCGCCGATAAACGAGGATCTTTACGATTCTATACTAATACTAATTTTTTAATTCGACTTTCATAGTTGTATTAACCATACCCGATACAACCATATTTAATCTACTAAATATGTCCTTAATTTCTTCTAAATCGAAACATCATTTGATTACTCTCTTAAGATATCATTGTATTATGTTCAACACATAGAAGCGACGCACAAGTTATTTTATTTCTTTAATAATTTTAACAAGTTTGGCATTCTTAGCTTCTTTTAATAATTCCATTGTTTTTAATTATGCAGTCTGCTAATTGTATTTGCTGATGGAATCGAACGCATCTATTTAGTTCGATTCGTCGTAAGAAAAAATTCAATTGCACGCGTAATACTCCCGTATTGTGCAACCCTTGAAGAATGATGGGTAGCTTTTACCGGTTGCCTTTACAAAGCAGTGAAATTTGTGGTACATAAGGGAGCAGAGCTATAAAACGCTGCGTTCTACAATAAACATCCCCATCTAGGTATCTTAATGCTCGCGGAATTTTTCTGTAACAAGAAATGCTCGGGTTTGGTAAGCAGATGTCTCAAGACGCGAGCATTCCTTGCAAACGTTTGGAATAATTCCATCCAAGGGCGGAAGCGGGCGTTGTAAACCACGGAATACCGGAATTTTTACGACCATCGAATTTTCTGCAGTTTGATCGCCGCGCTGAAAGCAAGCGCTGTCATATAATCGAAAATTTTATCCAACATTAAGTTTGTCGATACAATCAATTCCGAGAGTTTAGCGTCCCTTGGAAAATGTCGGCTTGCGCAAGAATGTGGAAACATTCTTGAGAAATGGAAGAGATACTATGTTCTTGCGAAATGCTTATGAAATTTCTTAAATATCATTGACGTTGGAGCGAATGGAAGAGCACTGACTATATGAGTATAAGACTATGACTATAAGAGCACTGACTATATGCAGGCAGACCTCGGATAAATTAGCAAAATAATAGTGATTTAAAATGCTTTGAAGTTCATCGTGATAGATATCCATTATAATTATTATCATAGACGACGCATTTTAATTATTATCATACGTGATTAATTTCGATTATTATTATAGCTGATTTATTTTAATTATTATTATTATTATTATGGATGATGAATTTTAATTATTATCGTAGATGGTTCATTTTAATTATTACCATAGATGAACAGTTCAAAACGATAACTTATTACAATTAGCTACAGTAATAACTTGTTATACTAATTGATAAATGTATTTGAAAAGTAGTATCAATTTTTTCAGTCAGTTTTTTCAGAAGTAAACCGTGTTCCAAAATAAATTCCGACTCGCTGAATTAAAAATCGACAGTGAACGGCGCCGGCAAAAACTGATCGATACTATACCGGAAATAAAGTATGACCACGGTGGATGTACAGGATGTCACAAAATCATATATCAAGATCATCGTAACGTTATTCTACACCGCCACGTTACACCATGTAAAAACACTGCCCAGAATTTCTAAATAAATCACGAACTACTCTTTTATTCATCAAACTTGACACCGGTGCCGTCAAAATGGCGAGAGTCAACGCGTCTCCCAGACGTCAAAACATTTTTCAAACATCGAAGAGAGTATCCTGATTTTCAAGATCGAGGTCAATGTTGCGTTCCATTTTCTATAAAATCTCCACCGATGCGGAAGCGTGGGGAATCGAGCTAGGTTGCACGTGACATATATTTTTCACGCGCCCCGTAGATCGGCCACGACCATACTTAATCGCAGCAATAGAATCGATCGGTTTTCGGCGGTGTTATTCATTGGCGGGGACAGTCTTATCCACGAATGCGATCGTTGCGCTCGGTATTAGAATTACAAATGTCCCCGGCGAAATTGCCGCACTAACTGGTCCCGGAAAACGTCACGAGCGCGGTGGTAACCGACTCGACGGGTGTATTCCCGAAATTATCGAGAAACTGAAGGCAGTATAAACCGGTATTCACGTTCTTCCGGAATTGGCACGCTGCGCGGACGCGATAAAGCCGGCAGGTCGAAGGGAAATCCTTGCGGCCAACTGAGCGCAATTTGCCGCGAAACAACGCGGCCCTGCGACTGTTCCTATCCGACCATTTGCTAGCAGAGAGTACCCCGGAGCTGTTCTCCGGCGTGTCTCCACGCAGGGTCGCGGCGAACCCCGGTCTATCGATGAAAGCGCTCTCTCTCTCTCTCTCTCTCTCTCTATCTCTCTCTCTATCTCTCTCTCTATCTCTATCCCTCTTTCTCTCTCGATCGTGGTAACTCCTGCGGAAGTCCGGCGGCTGGAGATCCGGCGAAACAGTTTGCTAAGTTAAATTAAAAAAGGGACTTCAATTAGCGCGATAAGTCGATCTTCCCTGGAAACTTTCGTCACTTATGACGGCTCGGCTTCCATCGATGTCGAGCCACGCCGCTCGACCATGAATCATCCAGCCGAGATTCCAAGATTAACTTGGCCGAACGTTCGACGGGCTTTTTCGAAGCTCCCGGCTCCGCCGACTTTCTCATGGACACCCGTGAAAGGCGATAATAACTCGGCCGTGATTGATTCCCAGGAACTTGTCGACGACGATACTGTTCCTTTGTCAAGGATTCACTTTATTCGATCGGTTCCGAAAAGTTCCGCGGAAGGTGTACCGTTCTGCTGGAAGTTTATGGAATACTTTAATTCGATGCTGGAGGCTAATTCAGGGGTTCTTGAGTTACTTCTGGATGTGGTCGGTGTTAGACCCAGATAGCGCGAGCATGTCTTTAAGACGTCTGGAATGTCTTCTGTTGCAAATCCAGACGTCTTTAAAACATCATTTAGACGTTTAAAAGACATGGGGACGTCTAATGGACATTTCATGGACGTCTCTAAGATTGCAGGTCGTTTCTGGATCATTTGTAGGGAACGTATTGCAATTTATTATGTAACAGTACGTATTAATACGTATTATCATTCAGTTTATAATCAATTTTCACTTGTAAAATAGGAAAGTATGATCATATTATGATCATCTCCTCCTCTTAACGGTGAAATACAGAATAGCAAATTCGCGTACGACAGAGAAAACTATCGATTGTTCACCAGTTGAACATGACGCTGTGACCGGGAATAACGAAGTCACGTCCGCATGACACCGGCCCATAACGCCTGGCCGAAGAAAGTCACGCGTAGGGGACAACAGCTGTCAGAGCATCGAACCGAGTAAACCAGGAGCGCGACCACGGAATAGAGCGCCGAGGTGTTAGCTAGTCAAAGGAATGCGGGTCCGTGATTGTTGTCTAATAGTCCCAGCGCTGTTTGGAATGCAATAGATGTCCAGCCGCCGCGAGTATTTTTGTTATTTACCGAAACGGTCACGCCCGCAAATAGGACTAGGCGATAAAGAGACTACGAATGTATACTGTACTTTGAAAATGTCAAAGGTGGGGTCGTGTGGAGCGAACGAGTCTCCCCCCTCCTCCTGCTGCTCCTGTTCCCCCGCGCTCCTGCGCCGTCCCGTAAACCAACTTGTCAACTATGCACAGAACTGGGGACTGCAGTCGCGGTACAGATGACTGCACTTTAGATCACGGCTGAATGCACGGTATTGTGGATTCAGAAGACTGTACTTCGCGTGACAGTTCTGCGCGGAGATGACAAATTGGAACGATACAGTGGCAAGAGTTGGCAAGATTTGTAGATCCGGCCATTCTGATCAATAACAGGGGTACTTGTCGTAAAAGATAAGGCGATTATCGCGCTCTGGGCCTACGTGTGATGTTTTCTTCGCGGAGATTGATTCGTGCGAATTTACGATTTAACCCTTTCCACGAGAGCAGTCTAGTGGTTATGTCTCATACGTCACGCGATAGTTGTTGAAAATGATTTGTCGAAAACTATGGAGTGTCAACAAATTGATCGCTTTGTTACAAAATTTGTAGGGTCATTAATAGGATCAAGGTCTTATTCGGATTTGAAAATTAATTTTTGCGAAATGCAAAAGTTTGCAAAATACATTATATTAACATTTCAGTTTTTGTTTCGTTCACTATCGGTGGTCGTATCTTGTTTTAAATAAGCACAGTAGTTGAGAATCGCACAAAGGTTTTCGCTAAGTAAACTGTTAACTTGATGGTTAGCATATTTGTTCCAATACTAACCCTTTACATAAGTCATAATTCAGTAAAGATGAAAGCACAGTTTATAAATTCGAGGAACACTATGGGGAAACAGGCTCCGGTTACACAAATCACACGACACAACAATCATCATAATAACGTTCTGTAGCAAACGTGTCGACGTTTACATTCGCTTTGCCTTAGTGGAAACGTTACTTCCATCAAAACTGACAAATGGTGGCCATTCTGTCGAGTAGGTCAGGTTTATAGCCGCTCAATAGAGGATCGAGGTGTTAGCCTACACTTCTAGATGGTGGTGTGCAATCAATTTAACGTCGAGGGTGGTACCAGCATAAATAGGCCGCTGTAGACCCGAGGACTCGACTTTTCTTCCTGCAAGAAATTTGTCCCTCCTCGATGACATTCATTGTTCTTTAATTTATTCGCAGGATCGAAGTGCAGCAGAATCTATTGCACTGTGCCGGCTGCAAGGGATTCGAGAAATCTTCTGGCTCGTATAGATCATTTGACATTATCTAATGGGACTAGCTCCAACCACTGCTGATTGTTAGAGTTGTTTAGTTCTGTTGAAGCTCTGTCGACTCGATAGAGTTACGAGCTGTTAGACTATGGCTCTAGATTAGAGTGACGGATTAATTCTGTTGCCCGCAAGAACCAGCCATTTCGGTGTACACCGAAATGTTCACGACACTTTCAACACCGTCGATTGGCGGAGTAATTGATGCGTCCGACTTGGGTGCGTTGACTTATTGCGCTGACTCCTTTTTTCGTAAAACACACTTTACTTTTCCAATTTCATATCACATTGCTTATTCACATTTATTTCAAAATGCCAAACCCAAAGGGGCGGGGCCTATCTCCAGGAGGCAGATCTTACCACTCAGAGGGCGGGGCCTCCTACTATTATTAATTCTGTTGTCCACAAGAAATAGTACTGACATGCTGTGCATTATGGAAGCCTACTGGCCAGAGGGTAGGGCTTATTGGTCAGGGGGGCAGTGAAATTTTAATAGTAAAGTTTTCTTTCACATACTGTTCCAAACAGATTTCTGGAATTGAATGTACTTTGAACACTGGTTAGATTCTCTCTCGAATTTAAAAAAAGAAACAAGGTGGCATTAAAACGTCATAAAAATACCTACATCTGCTGTGAAAATGTGTGTATGTGGCACCAGCAAAACGCTATAGAACCAGATACACTATTTTCTCCGTGAAAACTACAAGTGCCATTCGCACGATGTCCAACAGCATTACCAATCGCAAAGTTCCATATTCCTGACTCTTCCACTTTAAATGCCCGTCGTTACTTACAAATAGTAAACAACTCGCTTCCCTGAACTTCGCTGAACTTCGCCGAACTTCGCGAGACTTCGCGAGTCTTCTCCAGGAAAGTTCTCTCGGAAGGAATCGAAGTATCCCGATTGGCCATGAGCAATACGATTCTCATGCACGCTTATTCAGGACTAAACGTCGCCGATTCGACGGGGAATGGAGTTCCATCGACGGAAGCGGGAATTAAACGAATTATCGCCGCTCGATAATGAGAGGACTCGAGTACCGATGCTATAGGTCGCCAGCCGGCGTGGTACGAACGGCTTATTGTGATTGTCGCAACTTTTAACGACGGCAAAGGCGGCGCGCGTGATATCTGCTTCTCGCGTAATGAGCTTAATGCAGAAGTTTCGGAGTTCCCGTTCGTTCCTATTCCGGCCGGGGCCGGAACTTTCTTTAAACTCCATCCGTCTGACCCCCATTTCTACTGGACATTTTTATGAATTGAGTTTGAAGCCTCCGCAATCGTTTCCAGCGGCCGGTCGCGATATCACGTAAAACGTCATGGATAAACTTTTGATACGTGAAACCGTCTCTCCTTCTTTCCGCTGCTCCGCATCTACCGCCAGTTCGTCCACTTCACCGTCGCTGATTGTATTCGGAACTTTCTCGTTTCGCCGGAGAGTTGACCCAGGAAAATCGGCCCGGCATTATAGCAACGGGATTTCGTGTTAACGCGTTAAGAAGATATTCCGGTTTAGATATGCGCTTTTCAAGCATCCGTTCCGATCTTTTGTTTCGGAACGAATCGTGTACTGTTTGATATCTCAGTTTCACACATGTGTTTCCTTATGTTTCTACTATATACAGTATTTTTATGAGTACGAATAATGCCAAATGCATAAACTGCAGGTAATTGAAGTAAGGCTTAAGGCGGCCGTTCTCTTAATCACTTAATTTTCGAAAATAAATAAAATAAGTTACATCAGGAATAACATAAGAATTAAGTCTGCAAGAAATATGTACAAAACTATGTTTTGAAAAATTGCTGAATAAGGATTAGAATTGCTGGAAGCATCGTCAGTAGTATAACTGTAAAAATGGCCCGCCGTCCGAGGGTTGAAAGAAGGCAGCTGTCTCGTTAATCGATAAAAAACGGAGGGAACAGTATGTCTATTAGAAAGAACGTAGTTATGGCTGCAATTAGGGTGAAGTCAAAATTTTTATAAATAAAAAGATAGTGGTACACCAATCGCAGGAAACGCGCCGGAGCGTTTCTCGAAATAACTTGCAGCTTGCACCGTGTCATCCGACTGATACAATTTCTGTCTGTAATGGAAAATTACCATGCCGATTGATTAACTAACGACGCCGTGTCGCAAGTACACTGTACGGCTCGTGAACGTCAATTACGCGGTGTATGCATTATCTGTCGAAACAGCTGCTCGCAACCGGTGTAATTTCCTCCGATTCATTTGCGATTTTCATATGACTAACCCGCGCACGTTCGCTCGGAATTTCTTTGTCGTGTACGCGGTGAAGCGATTGTAATCGCAGAAATCTCTTTGACGCGATTACGCACGGGTATTTTCAGTTGCAATAACGCCGTAGCATTGTAATGTTTTATAATTTGCTCACTTGGACGCGGCAACATTTTACGAAGTTGATGCGTCAATCGAGTGTTACAAGATTCTCGGATTCTAGCTGTCAAATAATTTCGTCCCATGGAGTTCTGTCTCCCGCGCGGAAATATTCTGACGAACGAATAATATCAGTGGTGACATTGCGAGTAATATTAATCATTTGAGCCGTTCTCTGTATTTACAGCACGTGGGAATCGATAACAAATTGTAAAGAATAAGATTCCGTGGAATTGATTGTAATTTAATTTTATTCACATTATCAGAAATGAAGTTATAGTAAATTCTACCAAAATCTACTCTTTCTAATTTCTTATTAATTCCTCGATTTAATATTATTAACAATATCCCTAGAAAATACATTAAAAAGTTTCTTTTCCTAAATTGATTGGAATGAAACAATATAAGGAACTCGCGTTTCCGTCTGAGCTTATAACGAAAATTTAAACAATGCGTTTCGTAGATCTCGGTTGAAAAATCCAGCTTGCTTAGAATTACATTATCATCGCAGTTGAATAAATAATTATTAATAGTCTCACAGATCGGCAACAGTACTTAAGGGTTAAGAAAACCATTGAATCCACAATTTTATAACAACATTAACAAAGCAGAATCCCGTGCCCATTTAACACTAATCCTACTGCATTTCAGAAGAACCACATTGCAATTTATTCAATACAATTTATAAACAGTAAAATTCAATGAATATTTATTTGATTCAACATGGATCATTACATCACTTGTCTACTCGCGAAATGCAACTTTCAAATGTTCCATTCTTTGTTTCCTAAGTTGTAAAAGCAAAGATGCCGAAAATACGTCGGCTCGGGCCGGGATCACGATAATTGATCTAGGTGTTTGGCCAAAGTAACCAGAAATGGCTGGAGCACTGCAGCGGGTTTAATATTTCAATCGGATCCAGACAATCAATCTTCAATGAAGCTCTTTACATTGGCGTTCCAGGCAAACACAGTAGTTAGCACACGGAAATGGCTTCCGGATTGCTCTGGATTCCTGGATTTCCCGTTATCGGTGGTGTCCAAGTCACGTAACGGAACGTAAAGACGACTTTGAGCATTGTAACGATAGCTCCCGCAACGTGTAACGCAATTGGCTGGCCTCCTGTTGGTACACACGTTTTGGCAGGATGAACCAAGAACGAGCGGATAGAGAGACCGGCCGGCGTAGCAATAGCTTTGATCCAATGTTCTGTACAATGCGTGCACGTAAACGTGCCAAATCTAGTTGTTCGATCGTTCATTCGGTAGGTTTGACAAATCTGTCCGATATGCGGCCCTCTGATCTCGGTATTTGCGACAGTGTCATTAGAAACATCTGTGCTTTTATCGCTGTCCTTGCGGTCGCCGTTCACCATCGGCAACGTCGTCAAACATCGAACCCGAGCCAATCGTCTAGTTAATTACGTGCCGCAGATGAGAATCGAGTGGGTTAGAACGATAGCGGCCTAAGTCGCATTTTCCACGTCCTCAGAAACGGCGAGCATTATCGTATACTAACACGGGTATCGTTTGCTCGCCGAATTTGTTGCTAAACCCTCTCACTAACCATTTATTACTTATTACTAGCCATTTATTTATTTATTACAGTTGATCAGCACTGCCTTGTTCTTAATAATTTTCCTAAGAGAGCGATAGAATTTCTATTTATTGTATATTTTTATCTACTTTTGTTCCTAGGTTTTAATAACAGGCGAATCAAATTTTATTTTAATCTAGAAGAAATACATAAATTTCATACCTAGCAAGAGTTTAAGACAATTTAGGGTTAAGATAGTTCACAGTAACTTCATTATTTGCTTCACTCGTCTTTTCTAATATTTTTGTACCAGTAGATTGCATTTTTAGAAACAGGTCAAAATTTTCGAAAATCTCACTTACGTCACTGTGACTCTAACTCAATTATTCACTTGGTCGATATTGAAAAACGAAATTGGAAATTCGAGGAATCGTTGTATTTCGGGAATAATTTCTTGTAAGCTGGTTAATTCAATTAAAATACTGTTGCGACAACTTTGTCCTGCCAATGATGTTTTTACAACAGCTCACTGTTGACGATCAATTCTCGTTCGCAGATTTATGTATTACGCCATGATTGAACAGCGCAGTTCCGCGTTTCAAACGCTGTAAATAAATGATCAAAATACGTATTAAAGTACCGAATAGTATTGGCGTAAATTTTGGAATGAAAGACCGGAAATACTTTGATCACGAATGATTAAATACAAAACTAACAAAATTCCAATATAACGGACGAAATGGTGGATTAAATGTTGGCAAGTGATATTAAATATTAAACGTTCGTTCTAAGTATTTAAAATAGAAATAGTTGTATAAACTCGATTTTATCAACTGCGATAAAATAAGTTTTAATAATCAGAAAACATATAATATAACTGTTTCAGTAAATAACAACGAATAAAGCAAGTATAACTACTACACAGACATTTATTTCGTTTCTTAATCATTTCAGTATGTCAAAAACCGCGCTACAGTGTTTTCAGATTCTTTAAACGTGCCACAGTTTCGTAATTAATCTATTCCATTTTCTCATAATTGCTTAAAAACGGCAACGTGGTAATCACAGTATTATTTGAACGTCAAATTCACTTTCCCTTAATTCACATATTTAAACGACTCCGCACATTAATAATTTATTTCGCGACTTTCCAGCGGTTCCACAAACCCCACAGTAATCTACTGCAATATAGTATATTGTATTTATTTTAAATCTCATTTTATCATATTACGCCACACATTTCGAAACTCCGTCTGTCACTTTTTGTCGTTGACTGCAGTAACGCGTATATCATTCACTTAAAAATTGCTATTATTTCAACACTTTCACGAATCAAGTGAACTAGGTCACTTCTAACTATAATCCCCCGCACAACGTGCCAAACTCGTGACGAAGGTTTCACGCACAGCATACTAAACAAAAATGCTTCGCTTCACGTTTTTGACACTGCGTTGCAGAACGAAAGTACACCGAATAAAAAAAATCCAACGTGATTCAGAATTGGTTAATTAATTACAACCCGGCGATTAGATCCGATAGACGTCGATTCCGTTGCGAGACGGGCAGACCGGTCAGCAAATTCGATTGCTGCGGTCGCATTTACTCTACACAGAACTCCGTTCGTCCGGTGTCGAAATTCGGACGACAAGCCGCGACAAGTTCGCCGGGAAACATGAATGTGTCAATGAATAAGGCAGCAGGAAACTATCGCGAGCGATTCGCCGTAACATAATCTCCGCCTTCGCATTGTCGGGGTCTCAATCGATATTCCCGGCAGCCTGCGAAGTTCGGTCGGTCGACATCTGGAGCGAGTCCATCGAGAAGAATGCGCAGCGTCTTTGTTAGCTTCTCTAATGTTTCATTCGGCGATTCGGCCTGTCTAATTTGATCTATCAGAATCCGGAAGAGGCGGAAATTTCGTCGCCGCGATTTCGGTCGATCCCCTGCGTCGCTGCACACCGCCGCGTGCACCTGCGTCGAACAGCTTTCCGATCGCCGCGTCGAATCCGTTCGGCGATATGGTTAGCACGCTTTCGAATGTTCATTAGCAAATGGGGCGTCAGCGGACGAACAAAGTCATTCGTATCGAACCACGAGCCCGGAGAGCCGGCCAAGGCACAGTTGAAGTGGATTCATTGTCCTGACGATGATTAAGTGAAATCCGTTAAAGCCGCGTGATTGGGTCCGTGCTGCGGTTGATCGTTTTTAGAGCTACTTCGTTCCGATTCGTTGTGTTTTACAGATCCGTTTATAGTGACCCGAACCCGCGAGAATACGATCGTGGAAAAATGCTGGTTAGAGCGTAATGCGAGAACACTTATCGGTAATGATCGAATGCATTCGACGCTTCGAGTATTCGGACACCTTTTAAGACGCAATATCGTTAAAATACGATCTCGAGTTTATTCGTTGCTTAATTGATCGATGCTACCATGTTGCAATACATTGATAAGTTCGCTACAAGACTAGATTTAATTAGTTACTAATAAGTAGATTTATTTATATAATAAATTTATATTTATATTTATCTAACCCCTTGCGCTACCATTTTCTTCATAACTATAATGCTTAGAAGTTTTCTGAAGAAATCAAAATTTTATTCAGACTTCACAAATTCACACTCACACTTAATAAATTATTACTAGAAATCTTCGTCACGTGTCAGGCAAGGGGTTAATTATTTATCGTATTAAATGCATCGCATCCTTTCATAAAAATACGATAAAAATGTCGTCAAAGAGAAATCGTAAATTCTCTAAATATCATGCCACGCGCTAGCAATGTTAATTTTAATAATACTCGCGAAATGAATTTTCTTCGCACGAAATATAAGATCATGGTGGTCGGACACGTGCATCGCTGTGGTAGCGAACGTGTTAATTCCCGTCGGTCGCATCTAATAAGACCGTTTGCAACGCGGTGTCCCGGAAACGAAGCATCCGGGGCTCCAGGTTCAGCGCAGCGTCTTTTGATCGTTACGATGAGTGAAACGCGCTCGTAAAGTTGGCGTCCTTGGATTTGTTTTATAAATCTGCTGAACAGCGCCGCCACGAAAAGTATGCTGAAGTCGGCTCGCAACAAGGGAACAATGTGGATAGGGTTTCATGAGGGATGCGACGGTGCAGGGGGTCGCCGGGCGGCAGGGGAGTTGACGAAAGCTCCAAAGGCGGATACTCATGTTGGTCACGTATCACGGTGCCGGTAGATTATGGTGTACCATGCAACAAAGCAAACTACGGGGGCCGGAAAAATATATGCGCTCGTATTACGGCCTTACACTGTTAAACCATTTAAAGAGCCGGCTATAAAATTCACAGCGAAACTGCAGCCTTTCACCGACGTTAGAACCGTTTTTTGTTCTATCTTGCAAAAACGTCGAGCTCCACAGCTCTAAAACGCCGTTCGCTCATTCAAACGTTTATTCGAGTTTTGTCAACGACCACGCCCCTTTCTGTCGCGTTTATGAAAAACTGTATTCAGCTTTGTATCGCATTCCGGCCGCTTCCTCTCTTTTTTTTTCACCGCGACCCGCGGTATTTTGCAAATTTAAATGTCCCGTTAGAATAAAATACGAAGCGCGCGCTTTGACGGTCCGTGTAATCGCGGGTTCTTCGTATTCTTTCGAGCACTCGACGCGAATTAGCGCCGCTTTTGTCCTTGACGCTTCATTCTTGCCGCGTTATGCAAACGAGTGCCTCGCCCTTAATTCGATCAATCGGGATATCGTTATTCCGTCGCACGTTCCGATGTAAATAGCTGCACGCGATTTTCAATATTTTTCGCTATTCCAGACCGGGGGAACGGTATTTAAATCGCAAATACGAAGCGCGCTGTCATGTTCGATGCTGTTTGACGCGCGAAACCAAAAACACTGGGAATGAAATTTTCACGCGTTTTATCCGCGAAGTCCGTATACACTGTCGCTTCGCAGTTTTCACGGTGGAACAAAGGATAATTTAATGGATTCAAATGAAGCGTTCGAATTGCTGAACATCCAGAAGTTTTCGCGTCGGCGATTTTATCCAACGCGAGCTCCGCTTAATAGACTTGATCACATCGAAGCTGCGTGTAAGCAGTCTTTTCAATTCCATAAAGAATTCAAACGAAACGTAGAAAATATATTTGACCGTTTTTTTTGTTAAAGACTACCTGTATATACTGTTCAATAATGTTCTAGCAGAGAACAATTGTTGGTAGGAGTTGTCCAACTTTGACTGACGATAACTCTGAGAAAAATCATCGTAGGATGATGACTTTTTTTTTAAATTAAAGCTTGAGATCTCTACTTTAAGACAGTATTTCTAGATTTCAAATTTGCTGAGTAGAGGTTTCAAGCTTTAATTTTTAAAAAGGCACCCTCCTACGATGATTTCTCGCAGAGTTATCAACGAAAATACAAGGGCTACTTTAAAGTGCTGTAACTTTACGAAAAAAAATCGCAGACAAGTTTCTTTTTTTTTAAATGAAAGAGAAAGGATCAAATTTTATCTCACAGAAAACTGCATCCATGGAAAAAATGTTACAAAGTCCGTGCATTTTGTCAAACTCCGCGGTTTTCACTATGACAAACACGGCCTCGCGTTTAAGGGATCACAGCGGTGAGGGTGCAACTAATTTAAAGTCCAGGAACGTTATGTTAAAGTAGAGGTTTCAAGCTTTAATTTGAGGAAAATGTCATCATGCTACGATGATTTCTCGCGGAGATATCGTCAGCCGAAGTTGGCCAATTTATCTCCAAAATGTTTTTCCGGTGGAACTTCTTTGAGCAGCGTATTTCGTGGGAAGTATCGGTACAAGCAATTCTCTAGCAACACACTCTTCCGGCTTCGTCGAGAGCAAAGTGCATTGCACTTTAGCACAGAAATCCACAGAAAGTTCAAGACCATGCCGATACCTGTTCCCCGGTGTACGTGTCACTCGGTATGCCAATAAATAGTTTCGCACAGTTTTCCTAATCCAGGTTACCGAAGCAGTCCCGGTGTACGAGACGTCCTCGGTCTCCGACAAATATTTTTGCCCGGGCTTGGGGACAGAGGAAGGCTGGAGATTGATAACAGAATACCAAAGGCAGAAATCGGAAGCGGCTGATATCGATTCGTTCGTATTTTTCAGAGGCGGCGGGAAACGTCCTCGGGCCGCGCGACTCATCAATACTCGAAAAAATATATAATTTATGGCGCGCTACACTCGCGAACGTCATTAATCTTTGTGAACCACGGGTGAACACGTTTCCACATGGCCGGCAGAAATCCTGATACGAGATCTCATTGGCAACGCAGAAGCCGAGATTTCAGGCGCGGTCTCCGAGCTCGGCGGGGAAACTATCGTCCGATTTCTTTCCTCATAACTAATAGTACGTCGAACCCGCTCGAAATTTACGGTTCCGTCGGCAATAATGCGTCCGTTGAATCGATTCCAGCCAGGAATCTGCGAGCAAATATTCTCTAACTTACTATCGCTCTTCGCTATCACACGCGTTACTTACTACGTACGTTTTATCTGCCGGGAGCCTGTCGACACGTGCACTGATGTGTCACTTTTTCTTTCCGGACGAAATTATTTGTCACGGCTCGGAGGTGAGTTTACGGGGTAATACAGGGTGTCGTGCGACTACTGACACAAATAAACAGGGGTGATTCTACGTACAAAGGTTGGACGAATATATAGAATACATTTTTTCACTCAGGATTTCGCCTTCGAAATAGTTGTCTTTAAAACAGAGTTTGGCAAATTTTTCTTTGATATTACTCTTTCGGATTGTTCGAATTTTTCGAGTTATTCGAATATAGAATTTTTGAATTATTCGAATAAAGATTTATTAGAATGAAGAATTATTCAAAATAAATGACAAAAATCTGTGATAGCTGAATTTACACAAGAGATCGATACAACTCTGCCACGAAGAACGAGTTACAAAAAGAAACAATAATTGTTTTCCACATATTCCTGTAACCATTGTCGTTAAAATAAATACAAAAATGTCTTCCAATATCGTTCATAAAATATTGAAGAGAAACTTTGAGAATCGAAGAATAATATGCGCAAAATTAATTTGTAACTCAGGTGTACGCTTGCAAGAGGGAATTTGAGCAACTGTAAATGAAAAAATGATTGAACAATTAAATGCACGAGGCCAATTCCCAACAAAGTCGTAAATCTATTACACAGAACTGCAATTAACAAACGACGCGCGGCCGACAAGATGGATGCACCAGGATGCAGTTCCTTGGCAAGCAAATGCTGTGATCATATGTCAAGTAGAATGAATATATCATTCGTCCGACCAGGGTCAGATCTAGTCAGATCAGTGCTAGTAGAGCGTGTAAACGCGTGACGATGCTATAGTTATAATTATGTACCAGAATCGCTATAGAATTGTCACTTTGAAACAGCTCCATCGAACAAGCAATATGCACCGTCGCGATATTGTTCCAGATGATTTTGTATCAACGAAATTCATGCGCAGCGATAAAACAATCCTCCGAAATTATCGCCATGATTTCGAGACAGTTCCATTGAGCAAGCAATATACGTCATCGCGGTATTGTCGTAGATGATTCTGTATTAACGAAATTACATTGTAGGTGCTAAAACAGTCCGCTGTAATTATTGCCACGATTTTGGAACAGCTTCGTTGAATAATATACATCGTATTGTTTCAAATGATTCTGTATTAACGAAATTAATTTGTAAATGATTAAACAATTCATTGAAATTATTGCCATGATTTTCAAACAGTTCTGTTGAATAAGCGATATTAATTTCTAAATGACGCAACGGCCGACAAAAAAGATTGCCATAACTTTGTTTTATATTGAGGAACGAGACAAAGCGGAGCGAATAATGTTACAATTGAAAATCAATAATATGACACGACAGAAAGGGAATAGCATTTTTCGTTTATTTGTAGAGAAATTCAATGCGAAATCACCGTATGCGAATTACCTCTACTTGCAAATAGACGGTTTAATTTCATTCTGGTCTGATTTATACCGAGCTACAATAAATACTTTTGTCGACGCCACGGAGCTCAAAGTATTAAGTCCACTGCGCGAAGAGTTGTAGAACACGGGCAATATGGAGAAGCAATATTAATTTTCGCGGGAAGTATTCGTTAAGCATGACACTTGACGGTAAACTATTGCGCAACGTGATATTCGAGAGGACCGGTGCAGTCGCGTCCGTTTCGTTTAATAAACGAAGAAGAAGGGACACGAAGAGAGAGAGAGAGAGAGAGAGAGAGAGAGAGAGAGAGAGAGAGAGAGAGATCCCCTTTGAGTCCGTAGAAAATGCTTCGGCGAGTTTTCGCTGTTAGCAGCGGCGCAATCAAAGACTTATGAAACAGTCCCATCGAAATCGCCGGGAATGAAGGTGCAGCATTTAGAAAGCCTTGTAATACTGTCTGCAAATAATGTTAAGTGGAGGCTACATAACTTTCGGTGCACACGGTGACGCAAAAACGCGTGTCCCACGGTTTCGCGGGGATCCGCGCAAAACTACTCCATTCTCCTTACTTTGAGCCACCGAATGAACCTAATTGGCAATAAACAGCTTCCTCTGTGTCTACAATCTTTCCCAGAGTCCTCGAGAAGAGTCAGTGAGACACGACTTGAATAGAATTTAATCCATCTTTTATTCAACAATATTGCGACTGCGTGAAAATTGAATTCTACTTTGCTTCAATATATTCGGATTTCGTTTGCGCAAACATTCGCTATTAAAGTGGTAATAAAAAGTATTTTTCAATATTTTAAAAATTATTGTAAAAACACGACGACGAATATTTGATCTATGTTCGTAAAAGAAACGTAGCATATTTTTAAATACATCGCGGAACGTCCTCGCAGAACGTATCCGCGAAACATTGGCAAATATTAGCGGTCTAAATTTAAATAAACAGAGTCGATAATGTAAACAGAACGGGAGAATATGACAATTCTCATTGAAGCAAATACCAATTTCAGCTGGAAACGTTTTGGATACGCTACTGCGTGCTTTCCGTTGCCAGAAGGATTTTTCCCCATCGATAATCGAATGGTACTTCACCGTTCGCAATTAACGGCGATACTTAATAATCGAGTAATATTTAAATCGACTGGTTTCTTTGTATGAAGATGTAACCGCTGGCTCGCCACAACCCTTTCCATCTTCGCAATCATCCTCGTGGTCGTTAGCATAAAGTCTTTACGGGCGAAAGAGTTAAAAGAAATTACTTTTAACTTCTCGGTTAATGAAATGCGATTGTCCACGGATGAATTGTATTTACCGCGACAGCAGAGTGCTGATCCTCGGAAGAAACGTTCTTTCTGACGTCACGGATTTAGAACAGCTGAGTTCTTAGCACTGTGCTAATCCATAATAACGGACTTTATGCATTTAGAACAAACATTTAATTCATCAAATAAAAAACCGTGGAAACATCTGAAGAAGTTTAAAACACTGTTGGACTAGTTTCGAATTGCTGAAATAATTACGGTGCGAAATTAATATTTACGTAGCTTTGGTATCTTGCAATTAGTGCAGTTTTTATTTTGCAGGAAAATCCGCGGTCGTCTAATGGCACATCTTTTGGCAATAACAATAATATTACTTTTATCGTTAAGAAACGAGAATGATATATAATCATTATATTAATTTAAATAATTCAATGGATTATGAGATTATTGCAGTTCTCGGACAATTGTTTAAAAAATTCGTAACCATTTAAGACTCTTATCAATGTACCACGAATTTTCAGAAAATACTACTATATTTATTTACAACTCATGTACCCCTGGGTTTACAAAGTCACCCGGGGGTAAATACAATATTATCGCTTTTCGCGCGCGCTATTGCAGAATAAATAGTTACTACAATCGCTTCTTCATACAATTTTATACAATATAAATAACGAATAAAATTATTCTACCCTTGCACTGTAAAAATTTTCTACAGCCGCCCACTGTCGCTCTTAGTTTATAAAACAACGTATATCGTCAAGTTCCAACACTTCGCTACGCCTAGTTAATTACTTCGCAGTGCTTATAAGCTCCCACGTGTAAATTAAAATGCCCGGCATCGATTTGATGCGGAAGTTATAATATATTTTAGCTCGCCCCGGCGTCGTCCTCCGCGGGCTGCGAGCAGAAAAGCGAAGTTTAAAAAAGGGAAGTTCCGACGCGGGACTGTAATATGTAATCTGCGTCGGGAAATCGTTGCGCGTGAAAATTTATCTAGCACCAGGTTCTCCTTCGGGGAACCGGGCCTGGCGTTTACAGCGGCCATAAAAAAAAACGAATGTTGATGTAACGTCCGACTTTATGAATCTCTGAAATGTTTAAGACGCAATCATGAGCCGGACGCTTAAGTCGGAGAAGCGGAAGGGATCATTAAAGAAAACGGAAATGAGTCGCGTTTCGCAGGATGACGCGCAATGGATATCCGCGAGCTAAGAAGAAAAACCCGCGTTTCACCTCGCCGGTATGATGTTATCGCGGATTTGTCACGCATGTTTGCCGAACGTCCACGCGAAAGATACAATAGACCGTAAAGCACAATGGACTGTAAAATACGGTCGAACCGAATACTATCTCTCCATTTTGATGGCAACATTAACGTCTTCAACAAAGGAGGTAAACTTCTGCTTGACTCCAATCTTTGTAAATTACGCCCGAGGAGTTTCACTTTGCATAAAGATTTGCAGTCCAGAGATTACTGTAAAGAGCGCTTTAGTTCCAAAGAATCAAAGTCCAGCGGGAAGAAGAAGTTGCTTGATACCTCCATTGGAATTCACTGCGAGTCCGCGGTCCTCTTTCTTCGTCCTTTACATTACAACATAGTGACTCTACTATTCGAAACTTTACAGCCCCACTGCGAAAAGTCTGCCTTTACAAAGCAAACAGTTACTTCGAATAGCAAACTACATTCTTTGCCCCGCTGTTTTATTCTAGTAACAAATACAATTTTATTTGATAGTAATATAATACGAAGAAAGCGACGCGATGAAACAACGTATGTAAAAATCTGAATGCACTCAAGAGTGAAACATGGAATGCACTCTGGTCGACGGCTTGAACAACACTGAAGAAACGACTCTATTAATGACCACGGCATAAATAATAATACAGTGTTTACATGATAGAATGTTGGATACCAGAATAGTCTAAAATTAAATGTCTTAACTATAATTATTACCAAGTCTGAACGATCATCAATCGATCAAAAAACCGAATCGCTCACAAAGGAATTACAAATCTAACGCAGCTATGAAACTGTATAAAATGGGAACGCCGACCGATCGTGTAAAGAGAGGGTCGTCGAATCGACTGAATTTTGCGCGCGGTGGTGTGGGTGGGCCGACAGGGTCGGGAAGAAAAAGGGTGAATTACGAACTCAAGTTTATGAGTACAGATTGCAGGTAGGAAGAGAACGGTCGCCAAAAAAGGATCTTCGGAACAGTCGGCGAATTTATCGAGCTGGAGGGTCGCTGATGGGATCATCAGTACTTCGGACCCTAAGAGCGAGCAGCACCCCTAGGTCAAAGGATCGTTCTGCGGCATGCAACGGAGGGATTGATTGACGTAGTAGTGATTGACCGAATTCAGTGATTCAGCAAAGCTTGGCCTGCGACGCTTAGCCAAACGTTGCGTGGCACGTCTTACGCAATCGAGTCCGTGATATCGATCACCGCGTTGATTAACGATAAACCTTAGCTAGCAATAATTACAAACGCCGCAGCGGCTCGAAGTTTCCCGGCGAAATTGTCGCTGCAGCGACAGAGCTGCTAGGTTTTGTTGAAACTATATGGGGAAAAATCGATTTTTGGAATAATATTATTATTCTTTTATACGAGAGAATAAAAATATTTATAGTCCATGTACTATTTCAAAAATCGATTTTTCCATCGCTGAACTTTATAGTAGATACTACATTAGAAAGTACACTTACTACATTTATACTAATTTATAATTGAATTTATACTAGATTTATAATTAAAATTTCATTATTGCAATAAAATTTTGGAAAGATGGTATTTACTGACAAGATTTCATTGCAATAACGAAATGTTGATGAAACATCATTGTTCAAATTCTATAGTAATATATATAGGGTGGTCCTCTTAAACGTTTCCACTTAAATATCTCTCCTAATAATGATGTTACCAAAAATTGTCTGAGATGGAACTTAACCGGTATCAAAAGACGAATACAAACGTTTCAAATAACGCGGTCATTTTGTTGATACAGGAGAAGATTAAGACTCTTCACGATTTCAATAAGTGAGAAATAAAAACCGTGAGACCGGCCGTTCGGTTATCGGATTCATACTGATTTTAGCGTTTGAAGCCGGCGAGTATCTCCGGTTCTGATCAAATTACTGAAAGTTGAATCGCGGCAGACTGAGCGCGACCAAGACTGCCGTGACAGTGGCTCTCGTTCCCCCACGGCTCGGGTAACATCTTTTCCGGTCGAGGACGAAGCACGGCAATTGCCGTCGGCTCAATTAAGGTAATCGGCTTTCCGGAGTGATCGGTTGCTTCGGTACGGTTGCGATCTTCCCGCGACGTTCCGCATTTCTTTTGGTATCCACGGCGAACCGCTTCGCCGCCGATGGATAACACGGGCGTGTTACCGATGCGTTAACGCGGCCAAAAAGTAAAAGTGCGTTGCTTGACAAATTTTCGCGACGAAAATCGGTGACAGGATAAGTTGCAGGTAGCGATAGAATTTTCATAAATGAATTTAACAGTAGGACTACCGAACCAGCCAAAATGGTTTCTGATATTTTCTTTTACAGCTCCTGATATTATAAAAATATTACTAGGAGAAAGTTCGATTAAAATTCCATGCTCTCTTCTTGATAAATGTTGCGTTATCACTAGACTAGATTTTATGCATTTATGAGAAAAATGAAATACGGGATAGGAAGAACATTAGAAGACTAGAATAATACAGCATGCTGTATTTTAAATAATTATATGAAATAATATCTCTTGAAATTGAGTATGGAATCTTTTATTTTATAAAATAAAATATACTATTACGTCATTAATCATGAAATGCACACTTCGCTGTGTACTATTATTACAAAATGCATTTCATACTGAATCGCCTAATACATTCCATAGTCAAGATATCAAGCCGAACTTTGAGAAATAAATGCAACGAATAACAACCCTTTCGAGACACGAACAAAACATTGTTTCTAAAATTCCTTCGATTCAGAATTATTTTACGAGCAGAATATTGGAGAGCCGTCTAATGCAGACTCTCTGATTCCTCCCGGAATACCTTATGCAAAAGTCCCCTTTGAAGTAGGAACTATTCGACGCGACACGAAGATTATCACCCGACTGTTTCCGAAAGGGTTGCTGCAAATTCTCGGGCGTGTGTCCGAAGTTTTTGGACTTGTACGCCCGTGGAAATGGAACCGGAGGTCTTCGGCATGGAGTCTCTATCAAAATGCAAAAATCAGATTTAACAAGGGACCCGGGTCTCGGAAAGACTCCGCAGCTATTCAAGAATCCAGCCAAAAAGCGGCGCGGCACTATGCACTCCCTTTCCTTCTCCTCAGTTTTCTCTTATTTGTTCTCCGGAGTAGATTGCGCGCGCGCGCTTCGATGAAGAGGACGAGCTGGTGGAGTGCTCCGTTCTTCGGACAGTATCAAATTCGAGCATTCTCGTGCAGCTACGAGACTCGATCCATCGAGCGTCGTTCTCCCGTCGATCGATACAATTAATTTCGGACGGATCTCCGTCGACGGAAATATCTACGGTGAATGGTAAAATGCTTTCGAGTATGTTGATCAGAAGATGAAATAACCCGGCGATGCGGCTGGATTTTCGTAGATGGCCAATGGGAAACATGCGAAAACGCGGCTCGATCGAGGCTGCTACTAATTCCGTGCTGTTTTTCAACTTTCTTCTCCGCGGCAGCCATTTTTCAGACGAGGATATAGACTGCTGTCGCTATGAAACTGCTCCAGTTACTTTCATGCCGATGTATGCCGCATTGTCGGACTTTTTTATCATTTTCAATTGACCGTAGTTTAGCCGCCGCGACAAATGCGTGAACTGTCGCGGCGTAAATAGGGCTGCCGCTGTTTCAACATCCGTCTCTGTCTCTGCGCGAGAGGAACAATAGTGTAACGAACGTCGAAGTCGTTCGACGATAAGTCGCGAAATTTTGAAATACATTTTTGAGAAATCTAAACATTCTTGGAACAATGATTCGCGTATAACGCGCAGCTCTTCGTTGCCGTTGCAAATTGAGAATAATAATTAAGACGAAATGTTTGACCCGGTTGTTGGAGATAAAAATTCTGATTTCATTTATACTCTTGTAGAGCTCGCTATGCGAAATCTCAGCTGTTAACGTTCGCCGAGTAAACGAGTTCTTCTAAATGATGAAACTCCATCACAGATGTTTCGCGCGCGTGGTCTGACGGGTCGATAATTACGAGAAGTTCGAAACTCCCCCGGGAAATCGGCTTATGTAAATATTATATTTTTAGCAACTTCGCATTCTGGGGAATTGGGAATTCCAAATTCACCGCGTCTCGATGAAGACAGCGAACGCACCTTCCTTAAACTCTACGCCTGAAATAAATCCGTCCGTCTCGGCGCCGAGTGACCTGGATTCTAGTGTTACGGCGGAATCTCAATGCCCGAAATTTCGGACCTGTTTCTTCCCTTCTGCATCCAGCCACCGACTCCTGCGACCATTTTCCCGCCGCGAACGTCTGCGCGATTATGCGGTCGTACTACTTGAACGCGAAGGAACATCCAAATACGAAACACCAAAATTCATTTTACCGTTGATTAAAAAATTTCACAAGTTGACTCAAAGAAACATTCATTTTCTAAAGGGTGCAATAAAATCGTAAAATTCACTAAAAACAGTTCAAATCTTGGGAAACTGCAAAATAGGAGTATTTTAATAAAACAGTTAAATTTTGTGAAAAAATCTAATTTACTGCATTTTATTCTATTTTATTTCATTTTCTTGTTTCATTTCACCTATTTTATTTCATTATATGCTGTGCAATGTATAAAGAAATGGATCACTTTAATAAAACCACATCTAATATTGATTTCAACAAAGGACGTCGAAGACATGAGAACAATTGAAAAGCACATCTCAAGATTTAATTCTCCACTTACTTGAATTACGCGCTTCAAAATGTTGTAACCTCGTGATTCTTAAAATTTCGACACTGTTCTCCATTTGTTACCTTTTCTAGACACGAATCTATGCATATACATATGTCAGGATATGTAGAGGGAAAAAATGGAGCCTGTTTTCGAAACGATTCCTAAACGATCCCTTCAGTTCGCAGTGTTAGCGACGAGGTATCGCACTAGCCAAATGGGAACCGTTGTACGCAGACTTGTACAATCTATCGAAAAACGGCGGTCATTCTTCATGGAGATGGTATTTACATTCAGAGGAAACTGCGTATTGTTCCAGAAGCGAAACGGTGAGCGAGGATCAATTAACACGTGTACTGTTAGGCACCGGCCGAGCCACCGAACAATACCGGCGTAATAGGTGCGACTAGTTCTCGGAATGGATCTCTTAATTAGGTCGGACCGGCCTGCATCAGATTCGTTCTCGGGGAATCATCGTTTCCATTCTGTCCACATATATCGATCAATCAGTGTGAAAAATCGCGCGTTCGTAGGAGCCGAGAGTCCAGGAACATAGAAACGATTGTGTCTCTCGCTTAACGCTGAATCTACCGAGCACTAAACTGAAAAACGAGCTGCTTTAGAGAGATGACAGGACTGAATTTATTTAGGCCTTACTTCAGTTTCCTTGTAATGTAAACTTGAATTAACTCCAGATATTCGAGTTAGTGGCAATAATATAGACGCGGAGACTGTCAGATTCTCACTGGAATATAAAATAAAATAAATACGATAGTAATTTTTACATAGAAAATAAATATATGTTCTGCACATTTTTTATGCAAAATATTAATCATGGTTATATATAGAAAAGAGAAGAAAACGTATTAATGTTATACGTAATAATTTTGGCTAGGTTGATTCAACATTACTAAATCATATTTAATGTAATATTTTGAATAATTTTAACTTAAAAATGACAATGACCGACATAACAAATTTTTCTCTTACCTGATTACAGCAGACGCTAATTAAACAGTTCCATTTCCAAGGGATAAATTCACCGTCTAGAACGAACTGCACCTGTTTGCGTCCGCTTGCTTCAAATACTTGGCGACTGTCTTATTAACCTTTAATTAACTGTAGAACGTAAGAGCGTTGACTTCGCGTCCGAATCGTCCGTTTCGAAATTCCATTTCCAAGGAGCAGCCCCTGTCGTAACAAGCGTCTCCGGTAAACATTAGTGTGACAAAATCTCAGCGAGGCATTGTTGATACGTTCCTCGGGTCTCTCGGTCCTCGCATTTCCAGACGTACTTTCGCGGCGCTACACGTGCATCCAGGTGTACCGAGCATTTGGGTCAAGTTAACAGTGCATGACGCGAAGTCGAGGCGCAATCCCAGCATGCCTGCCCTTCTGCAGCTTTTAAAGACGCCCGTTTTAAAAACACCGCGATCCGAAAGTGATAAATCCGTGTTCATCGAGCAACAGCGTCGAAAAGAGAGTGCTCGGCGAAGGGTGCAGAGTGTCGCTCGCACGTTTCAAACGAAGGTTGCACCTTCTTCCTCGATGCCGCTGCGTTCGCGTAATTAAGAAAAGTTCAAGGGTTCGAGCCGCGCTTCAGATAGCGACCTTCTTCGCGGCGGAACTTGTTTTGTAGGACACGGGGTGTCCTACTGAATCCGTGTCAACTTCTCGTCAATGTGTGCGCAACGCCGAAACAATTTAACAACTGTTGCGTTCGCCTAACTGTATTACACG
The DNA here is from genome assembly GCA_028455555.1 of Augochlorella aurata. Taxonomy (NCBI): domain Eukaryota; kingdom Metazoa; phylum Arthropoda; class Insecta; order Hymenoptera; family Halictidae; genus Augochlorella; species Augochlorella aurata. The sequence continues at coordinate 7,313,134 of CM052154.1, read as the reverse complement.
TCGCAGTTGTTTCGCGCGTATAAACTTCTGTATCTTTGACCTGCCTTGCTTGCCGCTGTTTGTTAAACACTGCAGTAAAACAGGATGAGACGTTTAGGGTTCCCACTGCTGCGGTATTTTTGCGAGACACCGAGGGCTCGTTTATTTGTTCATGTGATGCTTCAAAAAATCAGAATGTACACACTTTGGTCGTTGTTAAAGAAAATTCTTACGTAACTCCCGCTTCTTGCAATTGACACAAATTATTTTTTATTTTTCATAGAGATTTACAATGTAATAATCGAATTCTTTTGCTTTACATTTCACTGACACTATTTCTGAAAAATTATTGCTTATATATTCTATCAAATTGCATATTATTTTTAAATGTATCACTACGTAAGCAATTCTATTTTAATGGTCCCTATTTCGATTAATAAAATTTGGTTCAAATTATAACATTTCAAAGATGCTGTTAAAAATCGACCATACTTTAACCTAACCCATCAATGATTAATATTTTCAAAGTTTACATTGAAGTTCACATAAGAACGAAACAATTGCAGCGTTATGTTGACTCACGAATAAAAATAAGAGTTCAGACATCGTCTCAAAATTGAGTCACGTGCTCAAACAAATTACAGAGCATTTCCTCCTATTATGTACGATACACAGTGGACAAACTTTATCGATGGATACAAATCGAATGACGACAGTTTTTCGGAGATCAATTTCACCGGCGGCAAAATTTTTATTAATACGCGTCCGCTGGATCATTGGCAAGTCATGTTCGAATACGGAATTTCTGCGGTTTAACCGCGGACATTTTATCGGAAATTTTCGAATAGAGTTTCGAAAAATCCATGAAATGCGTTTTGTTCGTGCCCGTGCCGCGCAAAGCCGTCTGTCCTTTTGTCCGGCTTTTGAAAAATGCCGTGCAATTTCGGAGCAATATTTTTATTTCGATCGATTTGCAGAGTTTCGCGGAGAATTCAAATCCAATCATGGTTAGATGTTATCAAATGTTCGATTGTTATTACATTTTGCTTCTCTGAGATTAATATTGCTTATTTTCTAAGATCGAGAAATTTCACTCGAATTTGACGTTGATTTTGAGTTTAAATGCAACAATATCGTAACGTTAATTCATTTTAGAATTGTTCAAATTGTAGATCTCTTTTATAGACAATTATTGAATACGTTTCTGAATTCAAGCTTGTGTGATGATAAATTCTTATTAATTTTATCATGCAGCAAAAGTTTTCCTGTTTTTGTGCTTGGTAAATTATGATAAATCTCTGCTTTCTATGGATTAAAATACCACAAATGTTATAATTATCTACTTACTATTAAGTGGTGAGACTGATTACAGAATTATGAACAATTATATCGTTTTGCGATGATAATTTGCCTGAACGACTATACGAAATTGCAAAATTATCCGGTAACACTGTTTTAATGCTCATGATCCTGGGTAATCCACAGCGGCTGGAACACACCGCACAAAGTTACCAATTAACTCTGCAAAGTTTGCATTTAATTTTGGAAAGGTGTTTCACCCGAAATTGGATCCGGATTGATCCATAACAAAATGTCACTCGTTACTTCTTCCCAAATAATCGTACCTTGATACTAGACCACGTACTTATTGCAAAATTGAACAAGAGAAATAAAAAGCATTGAAGACATAAAAAGCATTTAAAAGCTTTTGATACTATTTCTGACTTATTCGCATAATTACAAGGAGTACATTTTTACTCATTCTCCTTCTGATCAACATAAATAATTTCCAAATTGCACAAAGATTCACGGTCTACTTATTGAATATATACATACCTTTTACACGTGAAATTACGTCACGAATCAATCAGTTTTATCGCAATAGATGTGAGAAATAATAAACAATTTCCAAGCGAATAAAATTTGTTACGCCCAAAAATATCGATCATAAATAAATATGACAATGAAATATAAACGTATTAATGAATAAAAATCTGAAATATAGTACGAACTGTTACAACCAAAGCATAAATGAATAATAATCGTCCAATCGTGGAACGAATAAATATTGATAAAATATAAATGCATTGATGATTTAAAATGCCGAGTGCAGTTGTTAGAACCGTTACACCGTGGAAAGAAATGAAAAACGGCGATTCGGTTACGAATTTAATGAAAAATTTACCGAAATACGCCCCGACCGAAGAGTATTTAGCAATAACGTACGAAGAACGAGCATAAAGCCGGTCAAATCGTATGCCATCGGAATAATTCTAGACCAAATGAAGTCCCCGGAGTTTTCAGTAATTGAATAGCTTCGGGCGCAACATTAACTGCAAATATTGCGTCAAGCAGAAAGAAAGGTTCGCTAATATTCGCGAAACATTTATTGCTGCGACGAGGCGGAAATTATTGGAGTTTTCCAACTACGGTTAACAAAACCGTATCAGAGCCATATTTACGGTGAAATCGTGCATTAACAATGAATAACTTTTTAGAAAATTAATAACTCTTAAATATTAATTCACCTATGATCTACGATGCCAAACACTTTTTTTTTTTAAATAGAACACGGAGATTTATCAATTGATGAACAAAGCCATACAATTTAATTTAAAAAATGTTTTCGAATTAAGTATAGCGAGTGGTCTGAAGTTATTAATATTTTCATGTAAGACAATATATCTCACGCTTCGAATTTCTGACTTTCCTCCTATGAATCGAACACACCGTGGGACGTCGCAAAAAGAAATCGAATCCCGACACCCGGTCCAAGTTATTTTGCAATTTTATCGGTCAATTGGGACGCTATGAAAAGGGCGTGAGACGAGTAAACGAGGAAAAAAAGGAGACCGGCCGGTGGGGGTGGAGGCGGAAGGAAGGAGTACACGAAATTGGAAAACGGACGGACGCCTGGTAACATGATGGCATCGGAAAAGCAATTGTTCGGATTAAATGCGCCAGTTTTCCCGTGGCCTTTTTCATGACCAGATTTAATTTATTCCCGCATAGAGGCATAACCGTGCGCCGGACGCGTGATCGAATCGCGATTACCGTCAGCTGATCAGAAATTCGAAATATTCAATTAATTTCAGCCAGCTCCCTACCGGTGGGCCGCGGTATTAGACTACCGTGCAAAATATTCCCGAATTCCCTTCGGATATTAAGCAAATTGCTTTAGTGCTAATTAATCGAGGATGCGAAGGGATACGATAAAGAACGTTAATTGCATACGTTGTTGAAAACGCTTTGCTGTATACTCATTCGGTACACGTGGCGGCGTTTCGCCCGCGTCATTCTGATTCATTTGATTACTTCTTAATTGCATGGAATCGCAATTATCGGCATGATATTGTATTTGAAATCAGTTAATTTAATATTCTTGCGAACACTTTCTTCTTCGAGTTTTAAGCGTGAAAAATAGCTCCAAATATTCAAATGATTTTAATTCTCATTATTCGAGGGCAAGATATTGGAGATTCATAGATGTTTATATTGTTGCAATAATTTTAATATATTGGATATGATATAGTAGTACCTATATTAGTATCTAATCAAATTTGGCATAACAATGTATTTTGATGATCTAGTTGTTAAAAAAAAAGAAAATGTTCTACTAGTTTTTAAACGGAATTATTTCAACTGCACTCTTAATAATGAAATCTCCGATGTTTAATCGAATAAAAATATCGTTGATTTTGACTTACATTTCTGTTTCACGATACTTTCCACAGCCGTAAATTGTCCAGCGATGGCAACAAGTCAGCGTTCCCGTTTCTAGATTTATATTGTTAACGCGGGGCAGTTCGGCTAGTCCTATTTTAGCAGACACTTTCCTGGAACCGTACGAAAGTTGGTATTCGTTAAGTTTTTATCTATAACAGCTTCGCGAACTGTCCCGAAAACTTTCATAAACTTTCAAATTCGCAGCAGCCTTTCACCCCTATTATCTCGGCGCGGTTCTCCGCGCGAAAGTGTTCGCCGGCAACACGTTATCGCGCGTGATAATTATTCTTAGGGCGCATTGAACGTACAACGTCACGACCCGTTTCCGGTTACGACCAGCCCGAAATTTACCGCGATTTGTCTGCGGTCGGCCCTGACCGGCCGATTTAAATAAGCGCATTTTAATTTAATGACATCGATAAATTCGCGCCGTATTATTGGCGTTACGTTTGCATTAACAAGCTGCCGCAAGTCCGGACGATTTGTTACTGAAAACAACCCGGGAGCCACTCGCGAGCGTCACTTTGTTACGTCGGCCATTATCATCACACGAGTCCGGAAACTTTTCATATGTGATTTGTACTGCGACATTTCGGTGGCCGTTCCGGCTGCGTCAAATAGAAAATCGTTCGAAATCTATTCATTTACTTCCCATTATTTATTCCGTTATTTCTCTTTGCCACAGAAACATTAAACAACCTGATCCGGACGCAAACCATGCGCACCTATAAAATAAATAAAGATTCAACCTCAATTTGTTCCTCCTCGTTTTGCTCGTCGACGCAAATAAATTGCACCATAATCGATTTCTTTCAGAGAACTGGCGGGCGAGATATTGTTCAACAATTTTGCCGGCAACTTAGTTTGTTACTTTGTTAAAACCTTGGGGGAGTTCATAAGATTCCGTAAAAGGAGGCTTTGCATTAATGAACTACCCTGTCCACGAACTTTCCTGCAATAACGAATTTGTAATTTACTAGATGAAGAAGAAATTAAACGAGATTGAACGACGCGATTAAATAACGTCGATTCGTAAGCTGCATTCGGATGAGCTAATTATTGATAAACAGCCGTAAACGGCACGTTTACTGCGATAAGCGCCGTTTCATTGAACGCGGGGAGAGCTCGAAGTAAACCGTAATGTTAATGCGGTGTTGACTAATTCATGAAGAAAGCTAACTAGCAGTTTACGTTACCTTTTGTTCCTTCTTATTTATGGAGCTGTTTAACCTGGCTGCTTCCCGTAGTTCTGAAATGTTGCTTGTGTGTACCATGAAACTTGCAAAAACAGATGGCTGCAACCTTTTCACGTCGCAGGAAGCCCTTCGAAATTCAGGAAGCTCTAACGAGCTCATTAAGCAATCAAAACTCTGTAACGACCGTCGAGATGCCGAAACTTTGAGGCAGAAGCTTTAATCGACTTCCAGAACTGTATTATGCTGGAAGCAGCATTCCTTATTTGTTTTTCGGTATACATCACTTTTTCCGCCATTGCGCCACCAACGAATTGTTCGTTATCCCGCGCAATACTCGGAACACGAGAACAGTGTTCTCGTCCTTGTCACGTAAGTTACACGAAACAGTTTACAATGTCTTTCCACTTTAGCACAAATGTACACGCTAACGCTTGATGTAACAAATGATGTACACTCTCTGGAGATGTAAATAAACACTGAGACGTTGTGAAAATTGCGCCGTCCTTCCGACAGCTGTTTCCTTCGTTCGGGATCGGAACGCCCTCTGGCGTCGACGAGGCGTACGAGTATCGTTTGTAGATTCGAGAAGATTTCAGAAGGTTCGAGAAGAATCGAGAATTGAAATCATTATTGCGTGGAAAATGGGGGAGAGAAGTTCATTTGCAGGTGAGAGAGGCCAATTCTAATTCTTCTAAATCTTCTGTATCTTCGAAATTGTCGTCGAAAAGATGCGAATAATTGGTGAGTCCCAGCGGTTTTATTCTCGTTACTTTCAATGGCTCGGTAAAACTGTGTTAGTCAAACAAGTATCGTTTGCAGATTCGAGAATTGAAGTCATTATGGCGTAGATGGTGGAAGAGAGAAGTTCATTTGCGAGTGGGAGAGGCCAGTTCTAATTCTTCTAATTCTTCTAAATCTTCGAAATTCTCATCGATAAGAAGCGAATTGGTGAGTTCCAGCAGTTTCATTCTTATTACTTTCATAACTCGGTAAAACTATCAATCAGACGAGTTGTCTCGTTTGAATTACGTTGAATTGCGTCTAATTCTACGCGTAATTTATTTTTTTATTTTTAAATGTAAAATATATTTGAAGAATATTGTCTACAAATATTATCTAATTTTTGTATGCTGCTGTATTATTAGATGAGAAATGAAATGTGTGATTTGGTATTCAAATAGAACGAAGTACGTATAGTACACATACGTGTAGTATACATACGTATAGTATAAGTACATATAGTACAGTACGTAGAATAGTATGATATTATATGGAAATAGTAATTGCGTAATTGGCATAGCATCGAGAAATACTAGAAAATAAGTCAAATATGTATTTCAACCGTATAAGATCAAAAAGTTAGATATACATATATAATTTCAGAGAGAAAATATTTTTTGTCGCGTTTGACGTAATTATTATTCCTTGAATAGTTCAGTTGTAACTGCGCACAGCTTTGAGACGAGATCGAAACATTCTTGTGCAAGGTTACCTTTTGACCGTCTCTGTTTATTTACACAGTGATTGTAACCTGAGAATGCGGTCTGTGCACGCATTTTTTTTCTTTATGCTTAAATGTGTGTATGTATATGTATATATGTACACGGGGTGATTATTATACATAGCAAAGAATGTTTATACATTTTGTCCTTTCATGAATTTCCAAGCAAATATCTTGCGAATGGTTGAAGGTACAAAAACAATCAAAAGAAGAAATTTGTATGGTTTAAGTCAGCTACAACGAGCAGTTAAATTATTTCTTCTTATTTGGGACCTTTTCGAGTTATAAAGGTCAACATTTTTCTTAAATAAATATAATTTTTTGTATATTTGGCTAGCAGAAGTCACTTGCAGTGAAAATGATATCTTGTTAAAAAGTGCTATATATTGTGCATCAGATGATGATTATTAAAAATGCCTCTACTATTTAATCCGTTTATATTTTAAAATTATTAGTTACAGAGATATTTTAATTTTACTCTTGTTACAAAATCACAACTCACTTGATCAAGAGCCAGATTTGTTCTACATTATTTAATTGTTTCCACGAAGTTCTCCTTTCGCGAAAAATTATTATATTTGAATTGTACGCTGAGAATGCTAATGAATTGTTTACGAAATGAATTCTGCGATTGTTCCGAAATACGAGAGAAAAAAAACTTCTACAAATATCGTTAAAAAACGAAACTGCACGGGTTTACGTCACAAACATTTGACAACATGCAATGATACTTTTTCACCCGTTATCTAGATTCCATAAAAATCAAACGCGTATAGTTATCGAGCACGCTTTGGTAAATCATCTCTAACTAGAAAATAGTACCACCGATGCCGAAGCGAAAATAAGTTGAAATTGTAAAATAATACGCTTTTGTTTCGTTGTCCGCTTGCGATATAATCGAGTTCGCACATGTTCCTCCGTGATTTCGCTAGTCCAGCCAACAATTTTTCAAATTGGATTTTCGTCGAGAACAAAGTCACAAACGAAAAAGTTTCATTCCGCATTTTTTACTTATTTTCGCACGTAGAATAATCTCCTGTCGATATTACAATCCGCGTCCACTCGGATGTTAGCTATAGACGCGTGTACGTGACAAATTTTCAAATTTGATTTTCCGGAATCCGGGACCTCGACAGAAAAAAATTATTCCACGGTCCCTACTTATTTTTCCGCATACGATCGTTCCTATCCGGCTTGCAATTCCGCGTCAGCCGACATAAAGAAATGTTTGTTATTCAACAATTTTTATGGGATCTTCTCGTTTATGCCGAATTTGATAAAATATACTGTGGGAGCTCGTAATACTATCAGTCCATTTATTATATTTTCTACTTGGAATATAAAACTGAATTTTCCTCAGGAAAACCTGCGCCAAAATGCAAAGTTCTCTAGGTATAGTTCTCGCTTTGATATGGTTTTATAGTTGCATCTAAAGTTTGATTTCATTTAACAAATTAATTCTATGCATTCGTGGCACTTTTTCAAATGCAAGGAAGCGTATAAATAAACAAGCTCTAATAACATTTTTATATAATTTTTGTGAACTGTTATACCAAAATGAGAATTTCCATAAAAATTCGCGGTAAATTAACATATTATTAACCTTGCGATTTTTCTAGAAACTGACGCGATATTTGAATAATTGAATATATGTTATATAATTTTATACGTATGTTACCAAAGTAGTTCAATATTTTTTAGCAGTGTCAAAAGACGTCATATGACGTCACTAGTCAGCAATGCGTTAAAGTGTCAATCCATAGAAAATAATCAGTTTTCCGAACTCGCCACGCGGCGTTAGCTTCGCTTGGAAAGAGAACTCGGATAAGACGGTGATGAAATAGAATGTCTTTTATTTTTTCTAAGTGCAATTTGATGCGCCTTGCTAGGAACGCCGCTAAACGGAACGGAACGTCTCCCAAGTGATGTTTATGGGAAACGAGGCAAGAGCCAAGGGGCTTCTTTCGAAGCGATCAAATTACGTGTAGCGTGCCTACTCCTGACATTTTGCTCGCGCAACTTCGTTCTGTGATATTCTCCGGAGAACTCCTTCGAATTAAACCTTTCTTCACGGCGATTCGAAAACAGCCAGATGCCCTTCCGGTATGTTCCAGAGCTTTTGTCTACACGTATTGAATTACGTGTTTAATCAGTACGGTGAGAAACCTTTTGAAGATTGGCTCCTTCTCTTTATAGTTTTCTCTTTTTGCTAGATCTTAATTGAATCGAATTCGAATTACATTTATAAGCCAAAACGGATTTCGAAGATGCAAACACTAATCATTTTTGTAAAATATTATGGACGAGCAAATATAGCTTATGCAAAATGATTTTGGACGAGATAGATCATATTTTATTTTTACTATCTTCGACGAGGTAAACATATGTATATATTTTTAAATACGTTCGAGAGATGAACATATTTTCTATGATATTTTGCAAGAGGTATACATATAATTTTTAATAAATTTTGGACGAGATAGGATATTCTTTTTAAAATATTTTCATCGAAATGAACATGTGTATTTTTCAATATTTTGGACAGGGATGTATCTTGCAATTGATTCGTTGAATAAACTCAATTTTCCGTCATCAATTTTAAAGTCGTAAACAACAGCGAATAATTGTTTCCGAGTATCACAGACGAGATAACATATCTATAATCCTTTGTTTCTGAGGGGTAGCAGAATTCACCCCTTAGTTCCCCAGGGGTTACTAAAGTGAAATTGATACTTCAATATGTAGTGAAATCAAGGCCGTTTTATTATGCTTTCAATCAATTACCGTCCTATACGATTTGTTTGTTTATCGTTTTTCTTATTTCCCGGCTTCTCGCAATCTTCTTCCCACGCTACGCCCATTATTCTCGTTTATTTCACCCCTCCCTAATTATTTATTACGATCACTATCACGAGCAATGAGAACTTCCAGAATGCCCGTAACAATAAATTTCAATTTATAAAATAAATATATTAACATTTTGCAACCGATAAAACTAAATACTATCTACAATTTTAATTTCTGTGACAAATCATTTTGTTAAATATTTGGCATTATACAATGAAAATTCTGCTGTTACTTTTCAAGGACTGCTAAATTGGAAAAATTACATCAATATTAATTTCAAAGACACGAGTCGTCGCTAAAAAATGTAAAAGTTACTTAGAGTCGATAAATAATCACACCGCTGTGTTTCGGAGACGACAAAATCAACTTCCATGAATAAATAAATTCGTTTAAAAATCCCAGGTACTTTCTGACACAACGTATCGTTGCAGGCTCTCGGAAGGTTTTTAATTTCTCCCGTACGAAGCCGCGCGACAACGCGAAAAAGAAACTGCGAGAAAATTGCACGCAAGGTCCCGGGCGCATTCGAATAAAATAAATGCCTTCTCCGGTTCGGAACCTTGTGCCGAGTCAGCAAACGCGCGATCTAACGTCATACACGAAATTAGCAATGCAAATCCTTTGTTCCATTTTACGGATGGGCGGCTTGTGTAAGCCGCGTAAGCCAGAGGCGAAGTCGCCGCCGCGCCGACGCACGTGCAAACGTAGTTAATGTCCCGATTTCGAGCGAGACTAAACCACTGACATAATATGGCGGTGTAAACACTCTGTCGAAATACCTAAACATTCTAAATAGCGTTAGACGGGCCGTCGCGCGTTATTAACGTCGTTACGACGGAAGAATCAGCGGCCGGTATTCCGAGAAACTTCAAAGTCCCTTATCTCCCTTATCCCTATCGCTCCCGTTCCCTATTACTATAGTAACGCAATAGGTTCGACACTAACAGCCATTCGATTCTGAAATCACTTCAGCTTGCACCGAATCAGCCGGCAACACAATTTTTATTTCGATGCGTTCTCTCTCCGATCACAATTCTTCTTCCATTTTGTTTCTCGTATTTATAAAATCATATTAAGCTTCTGCTCCGAACATTTCACTCGCGTTCGTTGCGTTTGTCGCACAGAATCGGCTGGAAATACAATTTTTATTCTTTAATTTTTATTCACTTTTGTTTTTTAAGGAGGATTCGTCGTAGACTTATTTCTTGTATCTATGAAATCGCGTCTTTCCTTCTGTTTCGAATTATTTACCCATTTTTGCCGTATTTGTTGGACCAAGTCTGTTGGCACCACAATTTCGATACAATTATTTTTATTTCCCATATAAAGATTTCTCTTATATTTTGTTTCTTCTATTTCTGTGTTTATTTCTCATATTTAAAATAGTCACTTATTTTTGAGCGCACATGTGGCACCAAATGGATCGAAAATAGAATTTATATTTCGACGCTTCTGCTTCTGAAGAATATCGATCGCTGCGTTTTGCATTCCGTATTTACGAAATAATATTCGCATGATTGATTCTATTTTGAATTATTGGCTGATTTCGGCTGGATTTGTGTTCTTTGATACGGTCTAGTTTAGACGAATTATAATGCATCCATGCATGGAGATACGTAACCGGTTACAAATTAATTATTCTTCGTACATAATTTCGCCACATTAGGATACATATATCGACGTTCTGCTGCGTGGAAATCAATTATGTAATTTGCTTTCTGAATTTAATACAGAATCCATTTATTACTGCTGTTTCACAGATGAACGGTTAAAGTTCATTTCAATGTTCTACGTTCAATAGTGAGGAGAGAATTTTACATAAACTATGAGCATGGTGACGTTTTGATGTTCGAACTAAATGTAACACGATTGTTGTAACGGAAACGATGCTATAGCTGCAACACTTCTTTATTATAATAACTAGAATGCGGATTTTTACGCAAAATAAAAATTTCGATAGCATGAAATAGGAATTCAATAAAAATTTATTTCCGATCTTAACATTCTTAATCAGTTGAAAATAATTGAACAGCATCGTCCAATTTTTGTCTCGCATGCGATAGTTAACGCAGAACGAACTAATTATATAATATTCGAACATTATTTTCCAAATTAATGTTTCAAAGAATGCTTTAATGCTTCGTAGAATATAAATATAGTTTTACTTTGCTGATTAAAATAGCGTCGAATATTAAAAAGAGACAGCAAGACTTTTTTTACGATTAGTATCTACTGTCAGATAACAAAATATAACTAATTGGTATAAACAGCTTCCACACAGACTGTTTGCTTAACCAAATATTTTATTCACAGTACCTCCTGTAAAATTCCATTTTTTAATGTGGCAAAGTGAAAGCGGCAGATCCTCTTATAAAAGAAGCGAGAATGTAATTAAGACATGTACATGTTTCTTTGTAGAAAGGAGAAATTACTTGTCCGTTGACAGCTGCTATAGAGCGGTGGCTAATACTGTAAAATCGGTGCTCTAGAAAATTATTTCGTAGGAAACAGACCATTCTCTCTTTGAGTGTTCGGCAAGAAAATGTAGGGAACGTGGTCCACGCTTAACTCATTATCTAAGTTCAATTAAACTCGCTTAAATCATCGGCAGTCCAGGCGGCCAAGGAAAGCTGGTATTCATTTAGAAACTCGGTGGAAGCAGTTTTAGACTGTGTACTCTATATCTATAGGCTAACAAATTAATTTCATTACTCTTGTCGAAAAATAAACAGCGTCGCGTCACAGCTTTTGAAACGGAACTCGATGAAATATTAATTGCATAACTTTCGAACCTTTCGCATATTTCAAGAACAGAGGGTGATTTCGTTATTGGCTTTCTGAAAAGAAAATAGGAAGTTCGCTACTTTTGCTCGTTATTATAAATTCATTCTGGTAAATTGTGCAAGGTTTTAAAAAGTCGAAAATAATCATTTTCGTTAAATACAGTAGATTATAATAATTGTAATAATCCTCGGCTGACGAACAATTTTAGCAACTATATGAATTATTCAAAAGGTATTTTCGAACATTCTTCTTCTAGATCTATTATTATTTCTGTCGGTCTATTTAATTTAATTTCTTTAAATCGAGTAATTAGGTGACGCTCGGTCAAAATGTCTGGGCAACTCCGGTTCAAAGTTCACACAGATCAGATTGTGAATGCTATATAAAGCTCTCCCGATTCACGACAGAAATTTCCTGTAATACAAAAGCGAGCACACTTATCTGCCAGTAAATGGATGCAAGAAGCGCATCACTCGACTTTCCAGAGAATTTCATGGCGGAGCAGTTCGTGGCTCCGTGCCGTTCCCGAAATGCGATATAAACTAAGAGGCGGCGATCATGGCACGTAAACGGATAATAAAAGAAAACGCGACGTTGTTATCTCGGGCGAGAGATGCTCGACAGATACATCCTAATTTCATTTCTCGGGCTCGCGGGAAGCGGCGCGCGGCCCGAGCGCGTTCTTAAAAAATTCACGTTAAGCAAATTGCGCGGAAGAAATGCCAGAGAATTATGTGGCCACGCGCGGTGCGTGCTGAAATCCTGACTATCCTTTTCATCGTTGCCACGCTCTCGAGGCTTTCGAAATTCGCGCCGCACGGAATACCGTTTCGCCCCATCTAATTAGGTCACAGCTTGTCGGTGGCCGCCTCTATCCTTTTGACGCCATTGATGGCAGACGAATGAGGCAATTAGCGGAGCCCGACGAGAGGTCAGAAATGCCGCTTCAAGAACAAGTATCGATCTCGCCTTTAAATTTAGGAATACGTCGACCCCTCGTGTATTTTTTCGCGAGCGAACTCGACGCCGTCGGCGCGCCGCGAGAGAGCCGTCTGCGATCCTCGCATCTATTCCTGCCACCGTACAGAACACGACAAAACGATTTACTCAAAACATTCTAAACTTGCCGTTCTAAAAGGTATTACCTTGTACACTGGTACATTTTTCAAGCTATTATACTTGATTGCAAAATCTGGTATAATTACACAGCGATTCTTCTTATTTTTCAAAATCGTCTTCTTAATACCGAGGTGTCGAAGAACACCTTTCAGTCATTTCTGTTCAACACTATATTTACTAAAGGTGTTAGAGGACATCTTTTAATCATTTTTAAGACAAATTATTTCCTGTGTTCTTTTTTATTATGGTTTTTACCTTGTTTTTACCCTTGCAAATTTTTACCCCGATATATACTATTCATATTAATCTTGCGAATGATCGCGATAATATGATTTATATATTTTTAATTTAGAATTGATAATTTCTGCAATTGCTTTATTATCGCACACATAGACAAAATTATTGAATTCGAATTCTTTTAGTCAGTTTAATAAATTTCTTCGCAGTCGATATTTTTCGACGTTTACATTCGATACAGCGTTTTCGAGAAGAATGCAACCGGTTCCGCGTCGATAAGTGCTGAAATTGGACGCTATTACCAACGAAAGGTGGAATTCTAGAATGCTGGAAAATATCAAAAGCGTCGCTGGTGCAATTCGCGGTGGCGGAACAACGTTTCCGGAGGGCAGAACAGAAATTAGCTGTATCTGGCGCTCGAAGGTGTCCAGTAGAGTGATTCAGAGAGCACTTCTCTGCGGAGCAGAGCGCTTGTTTTGTTTCCAAATTTTCCTCCATCATCGCGACGTGAGCAAGCAGTCTTCTTTGCGTCTCCATCTTAACGGGGAGGCATTCGTTCTCGTAGACTGCTCGCGTGATTGTCCCGTCGCTGTTAATTAATAATAATTCACGCCGATCTTGGTGTACAATTAAAGATAATTGTTGATCTTAAATTGGTTCGCGTGTTCCCTTAATACGACTTCCATTAATAGTAAACCTCCTAATCGCGCAATTCTTTGGACACTTCGCATTTTAGATAGTAATTTAATTGATTAAACAGTGATTTAAATAAAATTGAAAAAGATATAATTACAACGCGATTTTTGGACAAATTCGATTCGTTTTCATGTGGAATGATTAAATGTTCTGTATAATATGCATTTTCTTAGCAGACAGAAATTTATTCATTTTTTAATAATAAAATTTTTAATTTATGGTATTTAATTTAATTTATGGTATTTAATTTATGTCTAATACATACGATAGTAACTATTTATATTCTAGTAACAGTACTATGCGAATTGTAAAGTCAAAGCTTGTATTTCGCCATTGTATATTCAGAATTAGACATCTGCAGGATTTAATCCTATCGATTGCGTTTAGTACCATCGCTGTTCGAAGCGCTCCAAATATTGCTCCCCACAATAATTCGTAGTTATAAACGCAGTGCGTGACAAAGTGGTATCATTAATACGGAATATATACACTGAAAACGAATAGATCAAGTTGCATAGCGGTAAAAACATTTTGAAAAATTAGAAATTGCTGTGCTGTTAGCTTCTACCTATTAAAATTATTTTGTAAAAATGACTAAATTCGCGATCTAGGTATTGGAAATATTAGAAACATAATTTCGTTCAGAATAATTTACGATGAAACGATCATCGTAGGTGTAGCTTGCGGTGATCAATATTACAATCGAATAGAAAATTAGACAGCGAGGAATAATTATCCGATGTTGTCACTGGACTCAGACTTTGCGAGATACTGGAACTCGTGATCTTTTTCGTTGCTCAACGCAATTGTTTTATAACGTCGTTATATTTACGAATAATCGAGACGCACGTGACTATCACTTACCGTATTGATCGTAAACGATCGTCATGCTGGTAGTTGACCAGATTAATTTGACTAATTGGAATCTCTTGGGAGGCGATTGACTACTGGCTATTAGTTACAGCCAACATAAGCTTACGGGGAGGCTTAGTATTTAACGAGTTTAATGCTCGAATTGAAATTATATTCAATTCATAACATGGTCTGATAATTGGTCGAAGTGACGTTCTGTAAATCTCCACCGTTCGGTTGATCTGTGATATTTATTCAACTCGTTATACCGACACACGCATGAATTTCAATATTCGTCCATGCTGGACAAATTCATGTTTCATTATCAAATATTTATTAACTCTCACGGCCACAATTTCTCTCGAGTTTTAATAGGCTACGTTAAATTATAGTTCACCTGTTTAGCCGGCAAATTATATCAGGTGAAAATGATTTGCTCCGTATTGCGTAGTATATCAAGGCAATATTTTCAAATGCTGTACTTTCTTTTATTAAAAACAGATATTTCTTGCGTTTAAATGAAACAGCAACCCTTCCCCTTCAACCTAGCTTCTTAACTAAAAATTAAAATTTCCTGTAGATTAAAAAATGAATGATACACCTCAATATTTCTTTGTCTTCGTTTCCTAGTATACAGAACAATTGAATCTCGTGCAACACGTTACGAGTATGAATGTAAATTATTTCTGCTCGATTCCAATTATGATTTAAAATAGTATCAATTTCTCTGTGCTATGACAATACACTTGCCGTCTATTACTTCATCGTTACCAGCACATAATTTTAATATCAATAGCAAATTTAGATTAATCGATTGAGCATTGCCAGCAAATTTAAATAACTGATTGAACGTCACCGTCAAATTCAAACAATTGACACCGAGTATTACTAACAAATAAAAATACCAGCAAAGTTTAGATTATCCACGCTATCGCGGGAACATGAAATCGATTGGAACAACTGGCTTCCTTCCGTAATTAGAACAAAGCTGTTCCAACACAATTGGGGGAAATGTTAGCGGCAGATCGAGGAACATTTTCAAGACGACGGTTTCGCGTTCTACAGGATTTCGTTGTATCAAATCTTCCTGTGTAATTCCTCGATCTCCATAGTTCGAAAGTTTCGCATTTACTGGAACTTCAACAAATAGCACTGCCGTGCACGTTCTACGAACTCGCGGCAGCGCGCGGCACGTAAAGATCGTACGGTTTGATTAAACTTTAATGATGGAAGTATGAATAAATCGTGCTGACGTGGGGCTATCGTATCAACGGGTCTGCATACGTATATCCCGTACATTATTCCCGACAATGATCTTGGATGTTTTCGTGAACGAGAGAGCTTTAGCTTCCTCGAAATCTTTAGTACCGTTTCTGCAGCCGCGCGTTCGAGTACAGGATTTTTAAGCGCATCGTCGTCGATAACTACCATTCCCGAGAACTATAAATGCTTTATAGAATTGCAACGAAAAATATTTATAAATCTTCTATGCGATCGAAAACTGTATTTTAATATTTTCTATAAAGCGACGTAATAATATCGAGAACGTAATTAAATACATCGCGGATCTTAGTGCAAACCAATTTAACGTCTATATTTGTTGCAAAAATCGAGAGATCTTGACATAACCCTTTTTCTATTTAAAATTACAGACACGGGAATTCACGTTATACGAATTTACTCTGCGAGTTAGTATGATTGAACAAGATACTCTACCCTTTTCCGAAATTGTTGGGGTTGCGGCGTCAAAATGTTGATCTATGTATAACATTTCAATGTTCCGTTATCGGCGAAGTTTTGTTTGCCAAACAGAATGCTGGCATTGAATACGAGCGAGGTATAATAACAGTTTTCACTGTAAATACCGTTTGAGTACGCGGGTCGATGTTACGCGACGTCCTTAGCCGAAAACGTTTTTCCTCCGCGGGCAAATTGCTACGTGGCTACAGGTAATCACCGTTTCCCGACGCAACAAGGATGAAAATAAAATTCGATGACTGCACGCATATTTACCCCGTACTTCAGGTTGTTTCACTACCGGAACACGCGTCATGCATATTCTATGAACAACCCGGCACCGAAACCGCACGGCAGCCTTGCGGTAATGTTATCCTAGAAGCCTCTCGGATTCATACAGCCGCCGTGAACGCATACCTCGGATCGAAGATTTTGAAAAACGATAAAGCGAACCTAACCGCAACAGAGCTGCAGGGTTAGCTTTGATAGAACGCCTGGACCCTTTTACGTGCTGCAGCACATTCTTCCGAACGTCGATCGGCGTTTATTTTAAAACGGAGTTATTCTTGCTAATTAAATTCTACCGACAGCATCCTGAGTCCCAGTTAATGAGCGGACTAAAAAGCGCGCCGACAACGGTATAATTCGCGTCCCCGGCATCGATTTATTTAAGCGTCAGTTTACCGAAACTTTGCCAGAAACTTCTCTGTGCAACATCGACTAAATGTTATTTAAAAATACTTGGAAGATCGCAAAGCTGCAGCAGGACTTGAAAGGGTTTTCGAAGCTCGCATCGTCTACGGCGAAGAAATATTCAAGCGAAGTTGGAAGTAGCTATCCCTGTACCTAATTATTGACACAAGGGTTAAGCCGTTAGTGCTATTATCTCCGGGAAAATTAAAATGGACGTTCTGTGTACACCGGCCGGCATCCGCGAGTATCAACGGATTTGTGGAAAGTGCAGTGTTCCAGATTTAGTGCTGCTATCGGAGCGTTTAATTAACCGAGTGGCGAGATTATGTTTTCTTCTTATCAAAGGAACACTTGAAGGCACTCCTGGTTTTATATTGCCGGCTTAGACCGCGGATTTTTATGCGATATAAAAATTACCTGAGTTAATTGTAAGAAGTATAAGTTAGATGAAACAGTGCTTGCTGTTTGAATAATTGTAATATAATGAAAATAATCTAAGAATATTCTTAAATTTACTCATTTAATGTACTCAATTTAATTTACTCATTTTTGTCATAAATGCATGAAATCCGCAGTCTAGAGATTACTATTGTTTATCGAACGAAGTGATACAGTACACGAAACTAACAAATTGTCGTCTCAGATATCAAGTCTTTTGTCCGAGTAACAAAGGCAAGATCGTAGAAGCCAGCCAACTTATTTTAGCGATTAAAAGAACTATGAAAACGTGATACACCCTGTAAAGGATATTATTGTCAGAGAGATGCGCGAGTGATCGTTAAAGAGAAATCTTATCTTCGTGAAGACTCGCCCTGTGATAATACGAGCCGAGAATAAAAACTTGGCGACGACGCACAGCAATGGGTTGCTATATTAGCTATATTAGCTATATTAGTTGCTATAGTAACAGATATTAAAATTTTTATTAATAATAATGTGAAATAACTAACCTAAAATGAACCTGCTACGTTTCTTACCAAAGTTCATTGACCTCAAGAAATATAATTAAATGTGATTACTTAAAACTATTTCAAAGCAAGTATGTACAAACAGACGAACGTATTAAACAGTTCAATATAATTAATTGCTTCATTTAATTTCGAATTTTATATTCTGCTTTTGTTTCAAGCTCCCATTGTCCCATAGTAAAATCCTTTTACGCCACATGTGGGACAGAGCTAATTACTTCGTTTCTTTCTGGGCAGTTTTAAAACTGCTTTAAGGTTATTTTCAATCGTGATGTTTTCGGATTATACGGAGAAGACATTAAACTACAATTTCAATTTGGTTTGGCATTTCTTCACCAAGGTTTTGTACTTTTCCACGAACTTTTCTCTCGGCTAACTTTGCCCCGGTCTCCCCTGCCGCTGTGAGACGCGTATCTCGTCGCGCTTATTACTCGTTTCCGGAGAGAATCCTTTTCCTGCCGGATGTAACGTATGAATCCACTTACCTCTTTGTCACCCAACTGATGAACCCTGCAATGAAGAAAAGCGGTCTGGCTGACCGCCGTCGTCACGTTTCGAGGAACGTTCGTCTCGAACGTCGGCGTGTTAGTGACGTTATGGCTGCTGAAGACGTTTCCTGCCAGCAGCTTCTGCTCCCGTGCAAAGTTACCTGTTGGAAAATAATTACAGAATCGATGAGTGGCTGTTTCTGTTCTGCGCGGCAAGTTTATAGTATATACTGGGGAACTTGTGGAACGCGGAAGTCCGCGTCTATTGCAACAAGCAGAAGTTTAAACAATTTTTTATTGTTTCTTTGCTAATTTAAATACGTTGAAAGTACTTCAGCTGTGATGCTTTAAATTTTGCCTATTCTATCTTATTTTAATTACACAGAATTCGCAGTTTGTTAATTAACGCTGTTAACTTTGTTTAATCCAAAATAATCCAACCATTTATTTAATATTTGTTAATTGGAATCAATGCAAAGTGTCTTACTGTGTAATCGGTCATAATAGCTGAGCGTTAAATTTTGGAGCAATAGCGAGGATAAAATAGAATTTAATTTTATTCGAAATTGGTTAATTAGCTGAATTACCAGAATTAACATAATCGTTTTTAGTTAGTAGATTGTGGAACACAGTTTACGTTACAGTAGTTGAATATTAATTTTGGAACAATAACGTCAAAACCGAAGAATTTGATTGTATTCGTATCGATACATTGATTATTATGTCATTAATTATTATGTCACTGGTATTAACGTAAAATATCTTCACGGTTGGTCAGTATATTTTACGCTACATTTTAGTATTGTGTTATAATAGCCGAACTCTAATTTTTAGAATAATAGTAAAAGGAAAGAGGAATCTCATTATGTTACCAAAGGTTTGGTAATTAACCCATTTACTGGAATTAACGTGAATTATCTTAATGGGTAATCGATACATTCTACGCTATAGTTCGGTATTGAATAATTGATAACTCACGAATCGAGGTCGGACGGGAAAACGCTCAAAGGTAATTGCAATTTGAGTTCTTTCGAATATGATACAATCGAGCAAATGGCTGAATTTATTACACCGTCTATGAACTAGAAATACAAATTGCCTGTAATAATAACGAGAAGGTGCAATAAAATAGGAACGCATTCCTCCCGTAAATAATTTGAACGGATTACAAACAATATTATAGTATTTGTTAATTATTCTGCTGTCTTCGCTGTTTCATATTTCACCCCCTTATCTTCCGTCAGAAATGTATAAAATCCGTGGCCTAATTACTGCCCGTATTAATTTCAGGAAACGTGGACATTAATTCAATGCGAAAAGTGAAACTCGTTACGTTTAATGCGTTACTTTGACGCGATAATTCCGTTGTTTATGGAATCTGATATATATATAGTCTTCCGGAAATAATTCAATTCCGGCCCCTATTATTTTATATCCGACAAGCCTCCATTATTACATTGTTTATCTGCTGAATCCTATCAACCTCATTCATCCTCTAATAACATGAACCTATCTCACCGTCTTCCAACCTATCTCTCCTTTCTCTCACCTCTTAACGTTTCAATGATCCTCCTTCACTTCTAGATCTTATCCACTTATAAACTTGCACGTGATATCGTATAATTCCCTCTCCTCGCTCATAATCTCGAACATTTTTCGTATACCTTCCACTCCACGGTTAATTGTACATAATCTCGTAGCACAGTTCTTCCCACCCTATTTATTCGTAATTTTATTTATTACTACACCACGTCTTGCGCATTTTCCCATTAATAAAGTCTGTTACTTTAACGTAAAAAATACATTGAAACAAATGAACGGTTCGATCTTCAGTGTCAACCTCTGGTCGGAGGAATTTGGGTGGATTTAATTAATTTAATAATTCTCCAATTTGAATAAAGTCCACAGGAGAATTTATTTTCAGTGAAGAAGAGATTTTAAGTAACTTTTTGTACAATAAGAACGAAATAGATTACTAATTAATTTAATATACAGAAATTACGTTAACCGAACAACGAAATCAGCTGTAATAAAGCATTTCAACTGGTATTATATCCTAGTTTTTGCATATGGCAGGTGGAAAAATTTGCAGAACCGCGGTAGGAGATAAAAAGGAAACAATGAATACGATAGAATTAATAATACCAAGAATTTCTTTCCTTATACGAAGCGAACGATTAAAAAACGCTCGTAGAAAAAAGAATGGCATTGTCCTTATAAAACAAAAAAGCCATTTGTAGTTGCGGATAAAAATGGTACGACCATTTGCATCCGACAAACAAAATGGATTTCGAATCGTGACAAATAAGGGCACTGCCGGAATTCCAATTCCATATATATATATGTATATGTATATATAAAATATCACGCACAGTGGCACGATTAAAAAGTATAAAAGCCCGTAGGTAGTCTATCGACCGCGCTGCAACCGCCTACACATTTCCATACATTCTGCCTTCCTTTCTCGCCGGACACATTAGAGTGTAAAATTAATTGAGTTTGTGGGTACGATCGTCTACGTTTGCGGCCGCGTGTTCCTTTCCCCCTATTCCCGTGTCCCCTTTCCGAAACGTAAAAAGTGCCACCGGTTATTCGGCGCGATTACACCTAATCCTTATTTATGGACGGTGTATCAGGGAACGACGGTGCCGCTAATTTCTTTAATCGCGACGATTGCACGCCGGTGTGTACGGTGTGCCACCTGTTCCTGATTGCTTCCATGTTCGATTAACGAACGGACCGTCCGAACCAAGATACGCGGTTACGAAGAACGGCGTGTCAGTCCATTAGTTCGTCGCTCGCTGCACGCGAAACTAATAAGACGATTGGTTCAGCGATTTGGTTAACGAGTAATTGGTCGTTTTCTCGGAAACGTGTTAAACGAATCTTTATTACCTGGAGCTACACCCACTTTCGATTGCTGATGGTCGCAGGCCAAACCGATTGACTCCACTTCCCGAATCTTTTTAGATTTTATCGTCTATCCACTCGATCGACCCTTGCCTTTTTATATTTGAAATGCAGTTGTTTAGTACTATTTATTATTATGCATGCATGTTATAGAATTTATTATTATACGTGTTCGTTAGATAATTTAACATTGTACGTGAATAGGTTTATTATTACACATGTACATTAGACAATTTTTTAATATACAGACAGTATAATAGACAGTTTGTTAATATACATGTATGTTAGATAGTTTATTAATATCCATGCATATTAGATAGTTTATTAATATCCATGTGTATGAGACAGTCTATTAATATACATGTATATGAGACAATGTACTATTATACACGTATATTAGAAAAATTGTTATTATGCGTGTAGGCAATTAATTACTTCAAGATTGCAAATCTTAAATGTACAAACAACGAATCTTTCGAATAATATGAAAATTTACTATATACGAGAAGGGTCCAACTAAAGCATTTCTGCTACAGATCTACGGTAGAGGGTAATCAAGCGTTCAGCCAACAAGAATAATCAGAAGCACTCAGATTCGTTGTCAGTAGCAGTTAGTTTAAACAGCGTTTCGGTTTCACAGAAGCAATCAGGCTTCACCCTGAACTAGCCAATCGCTTAGTTCAAAGAGGAATCGGTCACAAACTGTCATGAGTGCTATCAGATGTACGGTGCTCGACGGTGAAACCAGCAAATTACGAGCGATCATTCGAAATGAAAAGTTCCCGTACACGATAGATCGATCCGGCCCGATTATCCTAACGTAAACCGTGCCGGCGTTTCACGTCGGTTGTCAAGTTATAAATAAAACTTATTGAACACGAGAGTCGTGAACGCGAGCGATAAATGATGCTTTTGGGAATGTCAACAGTGAATTTCTCGCTGGCCCGAGCGTATAATCAATAAATGCAAAGCGGATCATCCTGTGAAATATCTCGCACGCACATACTTTGCTAATAAAACTAATTATCAATCAACTTCTGCTGCACACAATTAGTACACCTTTGGCAAACTTAATATGGCTTTATTGCTGAAATATTCTTTCCTAATTTTAAGCTATTCAATTATGGATTTCATTGTGAAACGGCTCGCGTTTGATAAAATAAAATACTTTGATTATTGTTAATTGAAACAGAGAAATAGCTCTCATATGGCAAAGAAAAATGGTAAAATAGTTTGCGTACAACAGAGGAGAATAGTAAAGCACTTTGATTATTGTTAATTAAAACAGTGCATATAGTGTAGTATAGTATAGTGAATATAACAGAGAAAAATAGTAAAGTACTTTGGTTATTGTTAATGAAAATAATGGAACAGCTTGCATGTGGTAAAGAAAAATTGTAAAATAGTTCGCATGTAATAGAGAAAAATAGTAAAATAAAATAGTAAAATAATTGAGCCAGGATCGATGAACGTGCAACGCAGCGCTGGTTAAAACAGTTAAAAATGTCACTCGAAAAGTAGTTACATATTTCTCGTGGCCGGTGACAACGTTCAACCTCATCTCTAGCAAATGACTCTGCAGAAATTGAATGAACCGAGCTCTGAGACTTTACCTCACCCAGTTTCTTCCCCAGACGTCTCTCCAGCCGTCAACTACCTTTTTAAGCATCTTGACAAGTTCTTACGAAAGAAGACTTTCAATAGCCGACCAGCAGTTGCAGACGCCATCGACGATTTTATTTGCCTCTGAACTTCACGACTCAATACCGTCGCAACAAAATCATTTTCCGCCTTCCAAGGGTATACGTATGACTGCTAATTATCTCGTCTCGTGAATTACTTTCCGAGACACACTGTATCGGAATCGATCATGTCAAACTTTAAACGTGTTCAGACTTCATATACGTGAATTATTATAATCGTATATGAAGGATATATGAATTTAATATCGCTATATACGAATTATATTAATTAGCTATATTAATGCCGTCGTAAATTTTTGAATAGCATCAGCAACTTTAATGAAACTAATAAATCTCATTTTATTTATGCATTAGGTGGGAGAAGTAGGGATTTCTTTCTGTAATTATAAAATCTAACGTGTTTAATCATTTAAACGCTTTTTCGAGATGTTAATTTAAAAGAAAATTCCTGCTTACTGTTCTGTGTATTCTCTCCGTCCTTATAATTTTTACTTCGAACGAAAAAGCACGTATAAAATTTTGAAATGATATTTATCTTTCCGCAAGAAAATGTTGCAATTACCAAATTGATTTTTCTCACGGTACCAAGCCTCGAGGCTTGCAAATTACGTCCCCGGTAGAAAAACGTTTAGCAAGGACGCAGCTCGAAGAATTTGGAAATCCTAATGAGAATCACGGATCCGGTATCAAGGATGCCGTAAGCAGGTGCACGTCGCAGGCAAAAGGCTCGCTCCGGTGTTTCTCTATTATGCAAGAGAAAAACCGAAGACAACAGCTGCGTGCGACGTTGGGAACAGGATTTACTATCTTTCGTCGGTGACTTCTTTCGGGGACAACCGCGACGCTCCCTGAAATATCGATGAGACGCAAGCGAGCGAGAAATCGTTGTTCATCCAGTTAGATTCCTTGCGTGACTGCCGCGCGCCGCGATTCCCGCTCGAGCCGAACGGCTCGAACATTTTGCAAACATTTCACGGAATGATTTATAGCGAATCGGATGTTTGAAGAGCCGCTGGAATGCGCGGACAGCCGCATGCAAATCTTCCAAATTTATTAACCACACGCGGCCAACTCGAACGGATTTCGTATGACGTGAACGATGCGGATTACTGTTTGTCTTGTCGAGCTGCAGCGATGCTGTCCCGGGAAAAAACACGGCGTGTTCGAGTCGGCTAAAACGGAATATGTGTTTTTCCGTTACCGCCGACGCCCACTGCCCCGGATCGCAGTCATTTTTGGCCAAAAAAAGGATTATGAACAGCAGATAAGGACCGCGTTTGTTCGTCGTCTTTCGAAGAAGTCGCTCGAGTGGCTAGGCTAGTGCAGCCGATTACTGTGGCACTGAGCCAATCGCTGTGCCTTCGGTTTGTTTTCGGGCGCAATTAACTTCGTATTTATCGAATAAGACGCATTAAATTGTTTCATTCTTCCATTCCGTTCGGTTTTTAATAAAAACTGCTGCGGACGTAACCGCGCTTCCTGTCATTTTAAAGAAAGTCTTTCTCGTTTCATGCGATTGTGTAATTGCGTAACTCCGTGTCGGTCTCGGGAATGCGATTACAGAAAATAGAGCTGGAAAAAGAGAGACGTTCTTGTTATTTTCGTTATTATTTTCCGTATTCTTTACCGCGTAACTGACATCCTATGTCGAAGAATGCACGGCGCCATAATTACTCGCGGATCATATCTTCTGTCGCAACGCGCGGCAAGAAAATGAGAAGAAATTGCCGAGTTCGAGCAGTCGCCGAAATATTTCGCGGTCACGGATTCATTGAAATATTGAGTCCTTCGATAAGGGTAATTAACGGTTGCCATAAATTTCTTCAAGTCGACCAATACAGTTTGGTAATTGAATACCGTGCACAACAGAAGCTTCAACGAGTTCCGGCGACAGTTTATTGGAAAGATCTACAGTTTTGTCGGCTCGGTCGGTTTAATTTGCGCTGATCAATAGATAGAGGACACTAAATAACCAGGTTGTCAATTGTAACGAGGAAAAATCGTTACACGTCGGGACAAAGGTGCTCGGAGCAGTTCGGCGTTATAATTCAAATGTTGTCCGCCGCGCGATTAATAATATACCGGTGTCGCGATAACGCGAACCTTTTTCGAGGGTCGACGTTTATTTCCGGTTGGAAAAACATTTATGGTACCACTTCCCACCGTGCTATAAATGACGCCCTTTGATTCGTTCCGAGGGCACGGAGCGAATTTCAGAATTTTTTGAAAACCATTTCGAAAGCTACTTGGACCGAAAGCTGAGTAAGCACTTCCGGCTCCATTGATTTTGCCCACGTTCCGAATAAATCTACATTTTCCAGGGAGCCCGAACTCCGTTTAGCTTTTGTTCCGAAAAGGGAGAGGGACTACGAGATCACTCTATATACCGGGGACATTTTAAACGCTGTAATTTCTTGATTTTAATTCAACAAGTGTGTTGCGCGTCGCGGCTATAGTTATATAAAATAAATTCGATTAACCGCTGGATGAAAATGAAAATGAATATTTTATTGGACAGCTTTTATAGTTTGATTACCTGCATTTCGAGGATATTAGTTAATGAAGAATTAGTTACAAAATACAATTATATGATGGTTGAGTTACAAGTATATTTTTTAGTTTTACGAACTCGATTTAATTAGGTTATGTTACCTCTCTCGAAGACTTTATTTGTTCACAAGTTAAATGGCAATTTTATATTTCATTATGAAGTTAATATTTCAGTATATTCTGTAAATTGACGTATTACATGAAAAACGTAGAATCTACGAACTGGTAGAGGTCAGAATTTAGTACAGCGAGTTTAGTTAACGAAGGCAAGCATTCGTAATGCTGAAAGTGTTCCGTTCATTTTTCAAGCAAAATTTCTGTGGACTTTTACATTCATTCGTTCACAAGCTTTCCCTGGACTTTATGCAGAATATTTCGTAACACTGCGCGATTCTCGTTCAAACGCAGACCCTTTTCATATCTGCTATAATGAATACATTTTAAATGCCTTTCGTTATGATGTATTCGAGCGTGTAGATTATATTTGTACCAACTATACGAATCTACAAAATTGATTGCATTTTTCATTGTTACTGGATTGCGTTTATTTTAAATGGAAGGAAATATATTGAAATTAACAAGGTTAATAAATGATATGATCATAAATCAACATCATGATCCAACAAATTGGATTAATATTATTAAAAATTTTGAGGCTGCTGAGATTTAATTACGCCAGCAAGAGAATTCACTTTATTAAATTATTATTAATACAATTTCTTGATAGTTCTTTCGAGAGTGCTATTAATGGTACATTTAATAGTACAATTAATAGTATTTTTAAGAGTGCTATTAATAGTATCTTGAATAGTACAATTAATAGTACTTTTAAGAGTGCTATTAACAATACCATTAATAGTTCTTCTTTATCAATAATAATAAATAGTACCGAAAAAGAGCGAACATATTCTACTACCTAATCTTTGACGAAAAAGACGAGGAGCTGATAGTATAATTAAATCCTTGGAACCTCAACGATTACGCGACTTAATCTTGATGCTTCGTGCTTTAATAGACTTAAGCTCGCTCGGACAGCTTTCGGAATTTATCAGAACCGGGGCACAATGAAGCAAGATCAAGAGAGGAAATTACAGCAACGGCGTACTCGTAATTGCATTCTGCGTTGAATGAAAAAAAGGAAAAGCGGAATAGGTCGATTCGAAAAGCGGGAAAGCGCGGACTCGGTAAACGATCGTTCTGACGGCGTTTCATACGCAATTAACCAGAGAGATTTCTGCAAAGGAGGCGTTCGCGCGTGCCTTTCTGAAATTCATCAGAAAGTATATTTCGCTGCGACTTCGAGTGGTTATGAGAATCAGCCTTAATTACATACGGACGGTGGTGGGGCGCACGTTAGTAATTGCGACCGGTTAATTAGATTTTCATGTCGGCGGCGTGCGCAGCCCGCTGCAGAAATAGCTGACAGACGAAGAACCGGATAATAGCGATGCGCAAACAAAACTGCACTCGCGAACGCGCAAGTTTAATCAGCCGATTATTATTGGCGCATCATAATCGGCTCGTCGTTGTCTTTTCATTTCGCTGATTATACGAAGTCGCTTCAGATGCGAATTTTAACGAGTTTTCGAACACCTGCTGTTTCGCGCGTCAATATTCGTTTAATCACAGCGAAAGCTTCATTTGCGGATAAAAAGAAAGCATCGGCGATTTCGTTTAAAATCATTGGCTTTTATCGATTTCATTCGAAACCATTAACCTGGTCGCTATAATTTAGAATCGCCGGCTTCATCGTTACAATTAAAAATCATTTACTTCGGCGGTTTTATTGGGAATTATCGATCCTATCGTTTTCATTAATGTCATCGACATCGACGTTTTTATTTGAAATCTTTGATTCCGTCGCGTTTAGAATCGTTGATCTCAGCGTTTTTATTCAATATTATCGATTTTTATTTAATATCGTCGACTTGGTCCCTCTTGTTTAAGTTCTTTGATTTCATCGATTTAATCCGAAGTCGTCGACCCCGTCGATTTTATTTGATATTATTGACGGCTTCGTTTTTATTCAATATCATTGTCTTCGCCGCTTTAATTTAAAATCACTCGCCTCATCGTTTTAATTAAAAATCCTTGATTCAATCGCTTCGATTCGGAGACATTGATTAAATCGCTTCAATTTAGAGCCATCGATTTAATCGTTTTAATTTGAAATCATCGATGAAATCGGTTCAATTTAAAATCATTTACGAGCAAGCATATAATTATTGCGAACAGCCTGGAAATTTGCATTTTTGTGATCTAGAATCGCAGAACCGTGGCGAAACGAAGTCGCGATTCCTGCGTTAGCAAAATACGAGATTTTACGATGGCTTTCGTTCGACCCGTTTTTTTCTCAAGATCGTTATGAACTGCGAGTGCATAAAATTTCATAGGTTACGCGTTACACCCGTCCGATAAATCGTCCGAAATGATTCCATTATTCGTTCCAAGTGCATGTAAAACTAACGATCACCATTTTAATCCGCTTACCTGGGAGTTTGGAATTTATAGAATAGTTTATAGAATAAATTTTCCAACTTTCGATTTATGCGTGAAATCTCTCATCTTTTCGCACGCCGCCGATTCTGCCGTCGAATCAGCACGAAAGTTCCGTGAAACTGGTGAACATTTTCATTTCACCTTAATAACTGTGGGTAGGATTCAAAAACTCGTTCCTACTTTAAACGAAAGGGGTAATCAAAGAAATTACGCACCATTTAAACGAATTTATTGTTTTAGCCTCGAAACGACGAATTAACTTTCCTTCTTAAATGGTTGAGATGATGCGACAAGGAGATCAACATTTAGTTATCTCTTGTATTATCAATTTAAAAATATTATATCACTCGCAGATTTTCACAGAAATTATATCGAAGAATTTTAGAAAAAATAATTCGCCAATCAAGATTCAAGATCGACGAACCACGCGATCTAATCACAAATTTAATCACAGTAAATTCAGTGGAAACAAGAAAATCACGATCGCAATGATAAATCACGTTTTTTTTTGTGCAAAATATAAATTATATGAAACGAGAATAAAATAGTTCTTCAATAGTATTGATCAATTGGAAATGATGCAGCAGACTATTCCGCATTTCCCTGATCAATTTTCGCAACGAGTCGATAAAATCCGGTGTCTATCGATTAATCGCGCCATCTCTAATTCACACCTTCCGGGATAATCTTGCTATGACTTCGCCGGCGAATAAACGGGCCGGTGTCGAATCCGATTGAAAAGTAACGAGAGCGCGACGCAGGTAACGAGTTACGATTGGAACCGTTTAAAGCTCGCGGCAAAACTGATTCGCGCGGGAGCAGTTTTGGTTACGTTGGCTCGAATTGCGAGATTTGTCTGTGACAGGTCGATGACGAGGCTACAAAGGTCGGGCCACAATTTCGCGGGTGAATTTAGTGACGGCGAGCGCGAAATCCCTCGGAATCCTTGTTGGCTGGTCGGCATAAAGGGGCTCTATACAAACGTTATCACCATGGCTGACACGCAATCAAGGTGGAAAACGAAATAGCTCATTTGCAGCGTGCGATTAGCCTCGGAGGTCGCCTAACGATCATGCGAACCGGCCACCGACTGTCTCCGTCAGCCACTCCGCCTCGATCTGACCCTTCCCGGACCTTTTATCTCCCTGTATCCTCCGCGTTTTCCCTTGGTGTTTCCTTTAATTCTCGGTTACCGTTGTTAATTAGCGGCTCGCTATCCTAGTATTTACACGACTCCTCCATTTCTATTTAGTTAGAACAGCCGAGGCTCGTTTGAAGGGAACAAATGTCTACGCCGTGGAAACGTCCGCATTCAATTTTCTATTTTCGAGATCCTTCGTCGGCTCCACGCTCCGCTGGATTACCTAACGATGTCTTTTACAACGGATTCGTTCTAGCTGGCTACTTTGTTACTATTGTCGCTGAACTGGTAATCGAGAATTCCGCTGTGATATGTTCGGCTCGTTGCCAACTAAAATGATCAGAGCAGGCTTTTAGGTTTTTAGGGGGTGTATATTGTATGTTTATTCCTTGTATCGAAGAATTGTTTATGACGTAGAAATCATTTCCAGCTTTATTAGAATAATTATAACGCTGCTTGGCCCCTTGAGCTTCGAGAACTAACGAAGATTTCGTACGCAATCTTTAAAATATGAATGTCATTCGTTCGTTTAAATGAAGACGTAACAGTGAATGCACGGTAAAAAAGTAGAAAAAATTGGATTGTCTTAAAATAAAAAAAAAACAAAAAGTAAAAATTAAATTAAAGCGACTGAATTCCTCGCCGAAGTTTCAGAGTAATCGATAACTGCCGGTCCGGCGAGGTCCCATGCTAGTTCATAATACAAGCACACGAAAGTGGCACACAGGAAGCATAGATTGATCTTGCCCGGTTGTTGTTTGTTTGCTTGATTCTGCATATCTCGTCAATGTTGCGTTTTCCCGCGAAGCATAACAGTTCCTCCCGACTGTCCCCTCGTGGGACTGAATATTAAGCAGGTCATTCACAATGATGACCAATGATATCGGGCTTGGTTCCCTAGATTTGCACACAGATGACTCGTCGCCCTCTGAATAGAGTCGAAAGGTACAGAATCGATACACTCGTTGTGAGGATTTAAAAGGGAGTCATTTTTTATGATACCAGCGGAATTGTTTTGGTTATTAGGGTGAGCAGTGAATGATCATTTGAGCTGCATGGTTTGTTTAAATGATCGATATTTAATTTTGTGAATGATAATATCGTGAGTTGTCTTATTAAGTCGTTAAATATGTGCAAAATGTCTATGTGAACGATTAAACTACTGCATAAATTTAATCGTGGAGAACTTTGTGGACGTTACTCTTTCGTGTTGTAATAGAGGAAATCGGTTTCCATTTTTATACGACTTTGTGGACGTTGTCACAACTCTCCGTAACTCTCGACTTTTGACCAAAATTTTAGGACACTCCGGGCCACGCAAATACAGAGGAGGGCTTAATTCGAGAACTGCCGAAAAAGTCACGTTTCCATCGTAAACCTAAGCTCCCGTACACCGAACTTTCCTGTCGTATGGAAATGTGAAGTTCGGAATCCGTCGACCGACGTCCTTTTAATAATTCTTATTTCCCACGGAACGAATTATAGCTCGTTCCCACGAGCGCCCTATAAACTCCGTTGAACTTCAACAGAAGTTATCTCATCGATGGCTGTTGCCACGAGTCCGTGATCCCGGTGAGAACGTCTGCGTTCGTATCGGAGGCCATCGGGTCGAATATAACGGGAAGAAAGGAACATTTGCACAGAATTAACATACGAATTCTGGCGAAACTAATAAAATTTCCATCATCGTGGGAAACGTGAATTTGCATAATTCGATCCGGTCGATGCTCAACAGGATTCCAGCGGAGAGCAATAAAACAAAATTCGAAACTGAATATCCTTTCGTAAGACGATCGCGCGCAGTTCGCGATTCTCTTCGAACTAAATTCCGCCCCCGATACACGTACGTGTTGGAAACGGTATGGCCTCGGCCAGGAGCTGCCTGCTAGAAAGATCACCGGCGTGATAGCTTTCTAGTCAGACGCCCCGACAAGTCATTTTACGAGCGTTGTAAAAAACCAGATAAAATATCTCTTCTTCTCGTGTCATACAAGCTCCCTTTTCCGCGCCACGTTTGCCGCAGTAGCGGCGAAGGGCTCGCGACTGCTTAAATCCGCTGCCAGCGTGCCTCCACGCTTTTTAGCCGGATCCATCGAAATTCGCTTACTCCGTTCGACTGAAAATACAGGTTCGCTAGCGAGATAGACTGTACAAATATCTCCGAGAAACACTGTCTGGAATATCTTTAGCAGTTCGCCAACGGTGCCGCGTCATTTCTGGCAACAAAATCTTTTATCTTTCTTTTCGTAATGTCTGAGGCACGCTAGTTTCGCTTGGGTCAATTGTGACTCGGCACCGCTTTCCGATTCTTAAGGAATTAAGGTCTAAATATCTCTAATTATCTTTTGCTTAAATATCTCAAACTAATACTGACCGTCCAAATGTATCGAACGAAGACAGACCACCTAATATTTCAAACTATAGCAGACTGTCCAACAATTTGTAACTAAAAAAGACTGTATAAATATTTCTAAGAAAAACTGTCAAAATGCCTTGAGGAAAAATTGTCTAAATATCTCTAACTAACAATAAGACAGACTGTCTAAATGTCTCAAACGAAGATAGACTGTCTAAACATCTCAAACTAAGTCTGAATATGTCAAACGATGCCGGATAGGAAATATATTTCAAGCTATGGCAGACTGTCAAAATGTCACTAAGTAAGAAATATCTCTCTCTAAATATCTCTAAGAAGCCTGTAACGAACACTGTCGTTCAAAATGGAGGTAGCGGAAGCTGAAAAAGACTAGTGAAAGAAGGAGCTGGCATATATGTTAATTTAATGAATAAATTGTGACATCGAACTCTCGTACGAAGAGTAACCAGCGTGCCACCTCTTTACGATATTGATTACCAATTCAGCCGCTCGAACGAAAACCCCTTGTTAGACAAGTGCGTGGAATCACTCAATCGCTATGGGGACATTTATGGAGGGTCTTCGAGTGATATCCACGATTCCCGTAATCCGCTTTTTCCGTTAATTAGCGAAAATTCTGTCAGTTCGTCGAATCTTCAAAACTTCCCCGAGTCCACTTAAATAATAAGTTGCAATTGGCTTTTCGCGTAATTAAAACACTTGCTAAATTTTTACGTTTTCTTTTATTTATCGCATCACCTGTATCGCTCTAATATGCTAGAGAAATAAGTGACAAAGCAGAGCTTTTGTTTATGTAAAGTTTCGATAGCGAGTTGGACAATTAAGAATATCGAAATTACGGTATTAATTAAAGAATTGTTGCCTGTGTGTTGATTTACTCCTCCACGCTGCGTTATAGTTTATGAAACATGATATTTGCATTTGTCATATTGTCTAATCATACAAAAGATCATAGACGATCAATGTTATTAATATACTTATATATTATATAAATCAATGAATAATATTAGTTACATGAATAATATAGTTATTTATATTAGTTATAATATAAATATCTTCTTTATTTCTGCTGATATAAAAAAATGTGTCAGGACAAGTTCATTTATTCCAGAGCTAAGAATATTATAACACATGTTTTTTCTTTCCCTTCAAGGACATTCCTTACCAATATTTATGTATGTATATTTAACAGCCACGAAATAATTATTTCAATTTATAATACTTTTAACCGAATGATCAACGAGTGACAAGCGACTTTTGAAAATTATTTTAAGCGTGATAATACAACTTGTCATTACGAAGGGAAAAGTCTCATTGCGAAATTATTAGTTGAGCAAAAGTTAATTCCCGATTAACAGGTTGCTAATATTTACTATAACATTCGTATCTGCGAGTCCGTCTGGTTGATATATCGCAAGGGGGTTAACAGAACTAGAACCGCGTTCTACCAAAAAGGCAGCTACCCTAAAACTCGGAGAACGACTTAATCGATGACCCAGACCCGGCCGCGAACTGCTAATAAACGGAACGTAATCCAGAAATGGTGGACCTCCCCTCGGCTGCTTGTAATTTTCTTGTTTCCGTGTGTTGAAGCACGGCCGCGCTCGCGGCGGAACGATATTTTCGATTTAACTCGACGGAAAAATGAGTCGAGGACGGTTTACCTCGGAAAATTGCATCGTTGTAAACAATCAAAGCGCGTTCCGCCGTAGCAAAGGAGATTACTGTCGGAAAACAATGCACGGATGGGATTTCATTTGTTTATGGAGCCGTTGCGCGGCCGCTTGATCTCCCACCGCTCTTAAATGCGTCTAAGGAATCTTGCTGTTATTGACTTCGCCATGAATGCATGGGGCAAGTTTTTCTGGCGGGATTCAAATTTTATTCAAATCGCCTGGATCCTGGAAATATGCATCGGGAGACAGGGATTTATGAAATGGTGCTTTAATCTTCGCCGGATGATGAATCGTACATTGATAACATCGGGAAGGTGTTTTGCTGTGTATTCAAATTCGGCTCGACAATTGTTAATGCCATTAATCACCGAACGACAGTTTTGGATTTCGGAAAAACTGCCGGATAATAGATGTTCCTGCGATACTCCCTTTTTTGGTTCGAAAATAAAAATAGACGTTGTTGCGGGAATGGGGAACGAAGATATGAATTACATGTTTTGCGGGGAACGGAAAGAGGATAGATTTCTATTAATAACAAATTGCGGACAGGTATTCTTTCCGTGACACTCGCACACGTCTTGCTTATTCTCTCGGTTTTCCTTTCATGCTCGATCGCATGCTCCATTTCGTTACTCTATATTACGATATTATATACTACATATGTAATAACCAGTAAACGTTAACGCACGTACACAGTGAGGAGCAAAATTGAGTCAACACTTATAAAATGGGGTATCTTTTTTCAAACTGGTCTCAATGACTTGAATTTTCGTGTAAATATTAGAGGGAAAAAACTCGTGAAAAACTATTAACTCAGAACTAGTATTGACTCAATTTTTCATAAGTACTATAATCGTTAAAACAGCATAATAGTAATCGCTAACTGCGTAACTACTAGCACTTTATGGTACATCAAATAGAGTTGCAAGTGGTCGAACATTTTCAATAGAAACAAAGAGTTCGTTTAAAAGTCGTTCAAGATATTTTGTTGCTGCGACGTGAACATTATTTTTAAGGGAAACTAGACGGTAATATTTTCTATACAAGATGTCCTCGAGGATCGTATCATATAACGTGGAGATAATTTCCGAACCGGAGATTTTTCACTGAATAACGAGATGAACGACGCAGAGCCAATGAAATAAGGATATGAAATCCAACCCTCTTCATTCCGATTACCGAACCTCAGAGCTTTTACATGAAATTGATGCTTCAGTCAAAGTAGTATCAGTTTCTGTCATTCTAGTAAAAAAACCAATCAATGAAGAGCTGACCCCTTTAGGAAGAAGTTATTAATACCAAGTATCTCGCAAAAAACTGATGCGGCACGTATAGTCTTACTTTACGAGGGGTCTTATCTATCGAGGATGTAATAAACGTGGAAGCTGAATATTAAAATGTACATTAAAATGTACATATAAATCATATTCAAATCATAGTCAATTTACCGAATCAGAAATCAGTTAAACGAGATTCTAATTTATTAAAACAGAAATCGCATTCGTCAAACACTCTGTAACATTGATCTTTAGACAATCTCGAATGCCAATACTACCATAACATCCGCAGCAGTATCGTAAAACAGCATATTGAATGAAAAGATAGAAGTTCGGTCAGCCAAATGTATTTGATCCAAGCATAGATGCTTCAACGGTGTACTAAGCGCATACGTCATATCAGCGTAGCATAGTTGAGCAATGATAAAGATCAGCATTAACGCGCTTATCAGTAGTTTAGACCCGTGATTATGACATCATTATGACGTCTGCAGCATGCTTGAACCGGCGCTGAAGGTTCAAGCTAATCTATCGTGCCCGATCTCGGGTCACGGTTAGGTACAAACTCGTACGATTATAGGTACCGAACGACGGCAATCAATAACGAAGTAGGCATCGACACCTGTCACTGGGATCTGCTGTTTCTCTTGATAACGCGACCAACGGCCAATAGAAATCACAATGCCGAACGTCTGTGCTTTGTCGGTGGGATCTCACACAACGCGGCTGCGGTAAAAGACGATCATGATTGCGGAAACAATGGGGTCCGAGGTGTTAATTTTGACATTGATGCTGGCCTCTCAATTCCGAGTGGAACTATTGGATTTCATTGGGCATGGGACCGCGATGGGTCAGGAATGCTGCAACAATGGGCTTGTATGCGAACAATAAAAATCCGGACAGCTGAATCTAATCGAACCGAGTGAAATTGATCGTGTTGGAATACTTTATGCGACCATACGTTCCCGGCGAATGTGCTTTTGTAGGATTATTTTCCAACAACGTTTTTTTAATTTAACAAAACCTGGGCAATTCGGAAATAACTTTTGCCCGCAGTAGAAAATGGTTGTTGTTAATGTTACGTGCACATTTTAATAGGGACTAATAGGGTTGTTTGGATTATTGTCCAATATTTATGTGACCTGGGCGGATTATTCTTCGAGGCAAGTAGAAACATCAAGCTATGGTCAGACATGCCAGTATTCGATCACTCTAGAATCGGAGCGATCTGCGAAAAATTATTATTTTTAGTCTGTTATTGTTTTGTTAAATCAGATTTATTTCACTTGGTTGAAAGGACAATCTGATTAAAAATAAATCCTTATTACATAATCTATGAAGATAGTATGAAGATTCTCAATGTATCGATGAAAAAAGTAATTTCCGAAAATAGATATTTCCACAAAGGTCCTCAGCCTATTTATAATAAACATTGTCTATATAAGCAGGAATTTACATAAAGTTCATCAGTGTATTTATAACAAATACGTTCCACGAAAATAGAAATTTGCATAAAGATTCTCAGCTTATTTATAATACAAACATTCTATGAAAATAGAAATTTGCTGAAAGATCCACGGCTTATTTATAATAGAAACAATCTATGTAGATAGAGTATTATTACGTAAAGAGCATCGGTCATTTATACAACAAATATATTCTATGAACACGAGTTTACATAAACATCTTCAGTCTATTTAGAACAATAGCAACCTCTCGAAATAGTAATTTGCATAAAGCCTCTCAGACAATTTCTAGCGAAAGCATTCCATCAAAATACAAATTTGCGTAGAGATGCCAATTTGCGACGCGTGAACCAAGCCTAAACGGACAGTTATCCCGTCGATGATTTCATATTCGGTCTGATCTTTTGAAAAACGGGCCACGGCCACGTGAAATGTGGTCAAGCCATTGAACGAATCAGCCTGTCGCGGTGTGTAACACAGTAACGTCTGTCGCCGAGGAGCTTGAGGCATCGGCCGCAAACGAGATTCGAGATAATGTAAAAGGAGATTTTGTCACGGGACGTGCCGCACATTTCTTTTTGTCGTCGCGGAACGATCCTGCTGCTCAGACAAATCGTAGGTCGCCGCCTTTGCGAAGCACTCGACTTTGTCCACGTCATCAATGGATATGCGCGACAAAAGAACTAGGCGATACTTTCACGGCGGGGCTCGGAATTAATCTGGAAACGTAACGCTCCCGTGGATATCGCGGAATTCCTCGGGAATATCTCGTTACTTTAATTTCATCGGAAGATCATCCCTAGCGAATACTGCGAAAATTGATACGTGTTGTGCAGAACTTCTTCTTCGATTTTTGTTAAAATAAAAATTCCATTTTCAACGGAGATATATAATATTTTATAAGTATAGTGTAGAATAATATCTTTACTTTACGTTTCAGACAATTCTTTTCATATCGTAAAAATTAAATCTCAATTTTTAATGGGGGTATATTTTATAAATGTGGTTTATAATATTTTTATAAATTAATACGACCTTTTTGTGCAGCTTTAGGGTTGTTTCGGTGTAGTTTGAATACAGTTTTAGGGTACTTCTAGGATATTTTTGGCGCAGTTTTCATTTTTTGGTAGCCTTCGGGCACTCTTAACTATCTACCTTAAGTGCTCCCCGTGTCAATTACATCTGCTACCAACCCGAACGAGGAAGTATCTCGCAGAGAAAACATGATCACGTATAGGGACATTTGCTTCCGGATTGATTACGTGGAAAAATCAAAGACAGAAGGCTTATCGAGATTTTCAGCAGGTGATTACCCACAAGATAGATTGTACCGTCGTAGATCGGGAGGTAAGCAGAGACTCCAGACTGCCGTCGGAGCTATCTATCACGGGGGAAAGTCGATCGACAGTTCCCAGAATCCTGTGTCGTTACTCGAAGGAGAAAATTCTCCTGCTCAGTGTGACTCGACGAATGGCCGTGTCCCAGGTGTGCGTGCGTACGTCCGTGTCCGTGTATTCGCAATACCGTGAGAAATTGAAAAACAAACGACTATTACCATTCCCGACTGTTGCTCCGTCTATTTGATCAGGCGTTACGCTCCGATCTATTCATACTTAACTTCCACCCCCGTATTTGTACGCCCCTACGGAGATCACCGTTCCTATAGACGTCACCGTTCCCGCGTCACGTGTTTACTGCTCGTTTCTCTTCCTGGGTTATCAATCTTCATGAACAAACAGCACGCCCCACGCTGGTATCTTTTCTCAAAAAATTGGTCGCAATGCAATTTTCGAGATATAGGATAGTGGAGCTGATTGCAGTGGGGTGACCAGTTGCCTTTGGTTTGCTTTCGGATATAATTAACTTCGTATTTATCGAATAAGATATATTACATCCTTTTATTCCTTTATTTTTGTTCACTTTTTTAATAAAACAATTTAGTATGTGTTAGGGCGTTCGATAGGTTGACTGTAAATATAAATGTTAATATACAAAATTTGTAGTTCATTTCTCTGGTGCGTTATAATTTTGTAGTTCTGATGAAGTATTCAAAATTCAGTGATTCGAAAATCGTAATAACAGCAGCGATTTTCATAGAAATCAGACGGTGCGATGAATCGTGGCCAACGTTTTGGGAAAAGGTGCCCACTGCGCGCTCTTACGCACCTCTAGCTTCCTCATAAATGGAATGGAGACACGTTGTATGCACGCGTTCGCACACGTGCCAGCGAAATTGGATGGTAATGTCATCTGCCGCGGGTCGATCAAGTGTTTGTACGGTTCGGGTTGCGCGACGTAATCGGTTGAACAGAAATAATATGCCGGCGGTGTATTGAATTTTTAGCGTTTTGTTGCTCGCCGATACAATATGCGGAGACAATGGACGCAAAGTGAAAACCGATCAAAATCTGGCCGGGACAATATGCAGATATAATGGAAACCGAATGAAAATCTGCCGATCGAAATCTGGGCGCAGCGGTGCGCAGGTATAATGGAAATGAAATGAAAATCTTTAGATAAAAACGTGTTTGCGCATTGATAATCGCCGGCTGAACGTCCGGTTGCGGTGGCAAAAAGTGGAAACGAAAAATCTGTTTGCGAGTCGCTTATAGATACTGCTAGTTTCACGAATTTATAGATTTCCGTGATCCGACACAAATTTCTGTGTTTTACAAACTTCGACGAGGCTTTTATAGTTTTCCAAATAATAACAGATGTAGTGGAATATAATAATAATAACAAATATAATAATAAATGTAACAGAATATAATAATACAATAAGAATCGTGAATGTAATAGAATATAATAATATAATAAGAATAACAAGTTTCATAAATCATAATAATATAATAAGAATAATAAATGTAATAGAATTTAACTGTCGATAATTTGATATTTAATAATATTATAATTTTAAATATAATAGATAAACTATTAACTAATTTAACCACTATGATTAGCGCTTGTTCTAATTAACCGTTGCTCCGAAAGAAATCGATTAATCTTACGTATGATTTATGATTCGGTCGCGACGTAATTAAAGAGATCACGAATCGCTTGTTAACAAGCGTGTAACACTTGACCCCCGTTGCATCGAAGGGTGTGTGCGAACAGACGGAAAGGAATTCCTCGCGCCAGTTCAGTACAGTTATCATGGAAATTGAAAAGCAAACAAGTTAACGTGACCTCCATTGATCTGCCAATTTAATGTGCCAATACGGGTCGTTCTGTATCCGTTTAAATTGTTCCTGCCCTCCTCCCCCTACCAGTCTTTCAGGAATCCAATGTATTCGATGTCGAATCCTACCAAAAATGTCACTATAGCAATTCGTAGATCTTTTCCGTTCGTTCAGTTATTTTCTATCTTTTTCTTGTTTCTGTAGCATTTATATAACAATATAATATTTAAACATATTAAACGATAAACATATTATCGACAAATTTACAATCAATTTCGGCTGTATGCTGCAGAATAATAGACATTCAAAGAAATTTTAAAGACATTTTAATTAAATATATAGGATTTAGGATTAAATATGGTAGATATAAAATAAATATTGATTTTATGATACGACTGATCATGTAATTCACTCGATCATGTAATAATAATCATAACAAAATATTTCAATTTTATATAGCCTTTTCAGCTGTGTAGTAAATTCAATAATTTTCTGTTCCTTGCTTTGCGTATATTTAAAAAAAAACAGGAATAACAAATATATACAGCATTATTTCTTCCGTGCGATTTTAATTGACAAATAAATCTCGATTATCCGATCGATATCGTAAAACGTCGAACAAAATCTGAAATTTATTTTACTTCCAGCTTGTTAAATACGCAAGTATAAACCGAATTATTAATTCCGCGGAAAGGCACACTCGAATGCGTTATACGCTCTAATTATTGCGTTCGCATTACTCATGTTACGATATTTTAGAATTCGGCGTGATGAATAACAATTGCTAATACATCGTCAATACGGCACAATGTCCGTTCGAACGAAACATGATCTTCTAAATACGGATGGCGGTCACGTCACGTAATAAAGTACCAGATTAAATTTGTAATTCCTCGAATGGAAATAATAGTAACAGAATCGCTCTAATTAGCATTGTTGTAACGCAACAATCGTTTCAAAGTCGGATTTTTATTCTATTGTATCGAGAATATAAAATATAAATATAACTTAAAATATATATAATATAAATTAAGAAGCCAATCACCGTCCTTTCTTACACTACGCGAAGTTTATGCGAATGAAGTGTACATAAATCCGATAAATTTTACTTCTGTCTGTCTATATTTATCCGATAAATTATCTTCAGTCTCGAGGGCTCCGCTACGGAGACAATGAAGTTTTATCTGGCTCCGCTGCGGAGCCCTCGAGTGCGAAGACTTAGCAATCGAAAATTGCATGAATTTGCTATCATTGCTTTTGAGGGTCAAACGAATCGCTATAGTCTACGGCAAATGAAGAAAAAGAAGTAAATTAATTTTACAAACAAGTCATTTTCACCCTTCCTTTGGAAGTATGTTGAAAACACTATTGTCAAAGCGATTCGACACACGCGACGGCGCAAAGTTATCGGCAAGCGAATACTTCGTTCCGAAAAATTCGATTTCTTAATTCCTAGGAAATTCGAAACGGCCACTGTCGCCTAAATTCGATACTTCTCCTTTTGTCCGCGAGTAGAAAGACGTTCGTGGTTCCGGCAGAAACATAGCATTAGCGTCAAACGGGGACAATGGGGCGCGTACGCTATTGTGATATTAAGATATACGCTGGCCGGTAATGAAACTTTTGTAATCTTCATTGAAAAAAGTTTGTCGACATTCCGCGTTCGAATAACTCTGTGCTCGCTCGTTAATAGCGCGCGGCGAGTAGATAAGGGATGGCTCGCGCGCGGTGATTATGGGAATTTCAAGTAGAAAGTTTAAACAGATAAATCAAGCAATTTTTCGTTGAGCCGCGAGAACTCCGGACGGGAAGGGCGGGTTAAACTGGTTGGCAACAGCGTGAATTAAAACCGCGATATTTTAACGTTATCCGATGTTTTATCGTAATTAAAATTTCACCATGAAATATCCGCTTTCATTGGAATAAAGCGTTATCGGTGACTTGATATTACGTAAATACTCCGGCTAAGTCAATTCCATTAAGCGTTTATAAACTGCTCGTTCAAACTTCCCCGTTATTTTCACCGGTATAATAAATAGTGATGCGATAACTCTCGCTGCGCAAAGTCTGTGCAAGATACGATTCAATGAGATCTCTGCATTTAGCATTCAACTTGACTGACCGGGGCTAAATCTGTTTTAATGCGGCCCTCTGACTCTCCCTTGAAACGCTTGAACGCTCGAATTTTTGACAGAAATAGAGCAGGATGCGTTCAGGATTATTTGTCGTTTCATTTCACTATTTTGTCAACGTATATTTCAATCCTTTGCACTCTGACTTTTGGAATTTTATATAAAAATTTTTTATGTGTGTAGCTACCAGTATAATAGCTACATATGCAACATTATTATATTTAATATTAAAATCGGGAAATATTATATTGATGTAATATTATTGTAATATTAACAGTTGTGTAATATTTAATATTAAAATTATGTAACACGTTAGAAGAAAGGACAGAAGAGGAGGAAGCTGTAATTTATTTTGCCAGCAATATGCTAGCGTATTTCAATCTTTTGTATACTATAATACATTATGGTACAGTATTATAGTATATAAAAGATTAAGATATACTGACATATTACTGGAAAAAT
Source organism: Augochlorella aurata (assembly GCA_028455555.1). Classification (NCBI taxonomy): domain Eukaryota; kingdom Metazoa; phylum Arthropoda; class Insecta; order Hymenoptera; family Halictidae; genus Augochlorella; species Augochlorella aurata. Next base: position 7,270,939 of record CM052154.1, on the reverse strand, counting down.
ATATCACAACTTTCTCCTCTTCTGTTCTTCTTTCTAACGTATTACATAATTTTAATATTTAAGTATTTAAGAGATCAAAAAGAATATATTACTGGAGAAATGTATTTTCATTCATTATGTTTCTGAAACGACATGTTTCTCGCGAATGCTACCACGCTTAGAGATTGGCGTGCTCATGATGACAGATCGGGTGTGCCAGGTCCGCTCAAAAACTGCGAAATCCCGTATGATTGAAAGCGTAATTAATATCATTAATCCCAAATTGCCGGGATTCGTTTCATAAACTAAGTTGCTTTAATGTTATGTAGTTTCTATGGCTCCTGAAACGGCACTCGCAGTATTAAATAGCTTCCCGAGTAGTTCGCCATAGTTCAACCGAGTGAGTTTCCCGTAAAAGAGTATAAAACTTCAAGTATACAATATGAAAATAGAATATGCTAAAAATACGAAACTGATGGAAAAAACTCGGAATTTATGAAGAGTAGTAAAGAATACGAAATTTAATATATACACTGTCGCAGACGCTATAAACCTGTGATTTTATTCAACAATAGAACTGCCGAGCTCTAAATGCCAGTAATGTATATATACTGCTTCACAACAATGGCAAGATTAGCCCCAAAATTTCCTCCGATTTCTATTACAATATATGCTCGAATAATGAAGTTCGCAAAGAGGATAAACAGAGATGCTGTTCCCTTGTTTCCTGGCAAAGTAGTCGGACATCTCAGCAAGCATTCGAGTGATTTGTCCACTTTCAAAAAGTTCTTCCCTTTGAGAAGCCGCCGACGTACTTCTCGCGGTGGGAATGTTTAATAAGAAGTAGCACAATTGAACGAGAAAACGGCAAAGAATGATAGAGCTCGGAACCCCATGGAATTCGTCGAAATTAGCTTTCCACGGGGTTGTCGGGTTCGCGTGAAATTGCAATTTCGAAACGCGAGGATTCGCGTTCGCGTAACATCGGTACGCGAACAGTCGCCAAATATTTGTTATACCTAGAAGACGTTAATTAACAGGCGGCGCTCGCTCGAATATATTGAAATTCAGACAGCGAGGTACTCTGGGGTAGAAGCGGCCGGCCGAATGCACTAGAATGCCCGAAGAGTCGGAGCGATGAGAGCCGCGGGGCGGGGGCGGGGCTACACGTGGCGTCGAGCGTCTTGAAATGTAGGCGAAACACTTTATTGCAGACTGGTTTGCAAAGCTGTTCTTACCGGCGCGGCGGCTCCCGTTTCAGCGGAAGGATCGAGTGACCCATTAAGAACACAGCTCGTGGAGCAAGCCTTTTAACGGAAATGAACGTCCTGTTGTCCTTTTTCGCTCGCGAGCTACCTCCAGGAATCTGCGGAATTTTGGCGGCGAGTTATGCGCCACTCACCAACGACCTGACGATATTGAGATTTTCAGGGTGGCTCGGTGTTGGTGCGGTTCTATCTCGGCTAGCTCCGATGGCTGATGCGATCGCCCGGCTCTTCAACCTTCGTGTAGGAGTACTTCGGCACTCCCGGTTTCGTTAGTGTGGAAGACTGAGATGGAAAATAACAATTCGAGTTTGGAAGACTATTCCCTGGAAACTACACTGCTCGAAACAAGTACAGCATGGAAAAATCTTGGATGGAAATTGCTTAAATTAGAGCCTGAAATCTCTACTTTAAGATACCGTTTCCGATTTTAAGTTTTACTCACCCTCGCCACTGTAACCCTTTAAATATAAGAACACGTCGCCGAGTCATTCAATTGTGAGTCGTATTAAAAATTGCCAAGTTTGTCGAAATGCACAAACTCTGTACAATTTCTTTAAGGGATGCCGTTTACGGTGGAAAGAAGCTCTATTCTTCCCTTTTAATTTAAAAAAAGAGAAACGTGACTGCGATTTTTTTTCGCAAAGTTATAGCACTTTGAAAGTAACCACATCTTCCCGGGGAACTGACGTATGAGATTGACAAGGGTTAATTTAAAGTGCCGTAGCTTTGCGAGAAAAAATCGTAGCCACGTTTTATATTTTTCAGATTAAAGAGAAAGGATCGAACTTTATTCTGCTGCAGACGGTATTCCCGGAAAAAATTCTACAAACTCTGTGTGTTTCGTTAAACTTGGCAATTTTCAGTCTGACTTTCAATGTTCTTATCATTTTTGTTCCACTTGCTACCGTTGTTATCAGCGCACGAAACGCTTTCTGGAAAGCCAATTTAGCCAAGAACAAAGATCCACAGTCCGCCAATAGAATTTCGGTTGACCAGAGTCTGGACCACAGCCGGTCGTTGATCGTACATCACCTTGCGATCAGCAATTCAAAAACCATTGATGCGCGTTTCGTTCTGTGCCGCGATCGCATGCAGTTGCACAGCTGATAAGACGGTTTTATGAATTATGCAGGCACCGGGTAACTCTCCGGCGGAGTCCCGGTGTTTTTCCTTACTGACCCAGTCGGCGGAATCCGGACAGAGTCATGAAACGGGAATGACCGTCCCCGTCGTTACCTTTTACGGTCGTCGGAGAGGCCAGCCTCGCGGAACGCAACTCGTCAGCGGCCGATAAAAATTTTGTAATCCGCCGGCCGCGCAGTCGTCGCCCTCATGGATTCCTCCCTGATATGCACTCTGCCGCGATCTACTTCCTTTTTTCTGTTCGCCCGGATCTCCGCCCGCCTCTCGCCGGCAGAAGGAAATTTCGACGGCGCTGCCGGTGTTGGCTTTACGGCCGGCCGTCGAAATCCTTCCGCCGGAGCCGCGGCCGGAAATGAAGTTTGTCTGGAAGTTTACGGCATCGCGGGAGGCCAACTTCGAAAAATAGTCGAGCAAAGTCTCGCGCGTGATTAATGCACTTTACGTTCCGCCGCGCAGCGAAGCGCCGCTCGTTGCTGCGCGCTTCACGGAGGACAATGGCGAATGCAGGCCCGCGAGGCCAGGCCCGATCGGAATCGACGGGAAAATGCAGGATGACAGAGTGCAACTCTTAGGAACGGATGATGTCGCTATTCCCGGGAACTACGATTGCTTATATATATATTATATATTATTATATAGTTCCGCCTCTTATATATGATCAGAGCTTCTGTAGCCTAGTTGGGCATATTTTATTCGAACAATAAATATAATTTTAGACGAAGAATTTATTCGACATATTATACGAATAAAATTCTGTTTTTCTTTAATTTCTTGTTTATGCTTTCATCAACTCTCTCAGAGTTTCAGCGACCGCGTTGGAGATTATTAGCGACCTTCTTCGATCACAAGCAGATCAGAGCTCAGCGAACGGAGCGCGGTCGTTCTTCCTAAACAGTCTGCGTCCTCGTTTGTCTGAATTCCTACGTGCCCGAAGGGCAATTCTTCGGGACACGGTCGCGGCAAATTCTGACAAAATACCTCTCGGAAGAAAGTCCCTATCCGACGAGCGTGTGCTCAAGGGTTCGCCGAGTGCTAGAAACAATGGGAACAACGGACGTTACTCTGATCCGAAAATGGACGTCCCAGACCGCGGCGGCATTATCGACGTCGACGCCGTGTCCTTCGTGCTGCAGGAGAAAAATAAGATCGGAGGAATCGGCAAATCTTTGCAGGTCTGCTCGAGCCCCTAACGATAAGTAACGCGGCGACGCGAGATTTCGGGCACGTCCATGGTGGAAACGTATAACTACGCTGCGTTCTACCAACGATGAAATATGTGCTCGCGCCGAACTATGTGTGGCAAGAAGCATCCGAAAGAGGCAAGAACTCTCGTTTCGTAAGTGAAAATTGAAAAGAGTAGCTACGGAGATAATTAATCAAATGTTTCAGTCGTGATACGGTATAGTGAAATTTCTATTAATTGTTAACGTGGCTGTGCGATTTCAAAGAAGCTCCTCACAAAATTGCTGACATTATTTACAGCGTTGTTATTTTCTTAATTTAATTAGTTGATGCTTGGCATTAAAATACTAGTATAGCAATTATATAATTACGTATACAATAGTAATAATAATATTATGCAGCATGCGCTTTGGCTGTATATAATTACATAATATAATTACAATATAATTTTAATATAATTGTATACGTATTTTATAAGTATATTGTAATTTACAATAATATTGTCACTTATATATTGAGAGAATAATTTCAGTAAACGTTTCGGGTTAGTAAAATCGCATTTAATATAATTGTAATGCCGCGTACGATTAAAAAATTCAACGCGAATATATGATTTCAATCAGAAAATATTTTTGGCCTCATTCGGATGCTCTCTGACCCATAGCGCGCTGCTCATCGGCCCTATACACCCCTGTCGAACTTTCTTTCCGCGAGTTGAGAACCTTGGGAGATACGAAGTTTTTAACTTTCCGACAGTGACCAGGGAGGAATTACATTAGAGCCACGGGGACGCTTCTTTACCACTGCTACATATTTATGCGCCCTAGCACTGGCCATGCAAAAGTTCCGTCCGAGGGAATATCCCGCGGATATATAGTTTCGTATTATAGTGAATTTATCGCGGGACAACCTATGAGCTTGTCCGTTTGCTCGACAGATCACGCTTGCTCGTAGACGCGGCGAAATATTCGCGTTTATTGCGACGTTGGTGCAAACGATGATGCCATTGTTTCTTTTTTGTCTTGGAACACAATTTTATTTGTAAAATACGGACATCGCGTTCTTGAAATATGTAAGTAAGTTGCCATTGCTTATTATTACACTGCTGATCTTTATGCAGAATGACACTTTATTAATTGCAACGAAGATAAAATAAAAATTTCTTTCTTTAATAATTTCAGCGAGTTGAAAATTTTTAATATTCTCTTTGTAATATTTTATATTGATTTAATATTGAATTTTATTTTGATTCGATATTTGATTTAATTGATATTTTACATTGATTTAAAATTTAATTTTATTAATATGTTATTTTAGTTTATTTTGACGGGTTCCGTGAACCTAGTGTTGAAAACTGCATTGTTCGCTGCTATACAAAAATTCTAAAAGTATATTAAGAGTGAAGCATAACTGCAGCATCCTTTAATACATCAAATGTGAAGATGACTGCAGAGATCGCCAAGGAAGCGTTCTCAACGCTTAGGTATGATTGAATACTTCCTTGAATCACTGTCAAGCCCTTCCTTTTAGTATGTTGTATAAAAAGTAGACATACTTCTCTGCTAATGTGTCGAGGTTCATTTGTCATCGCATTTGCTTTTACACGGGGATAACAGAAACGACAGACTGTCGGTTCGTTTGATTAAATTGTTTTCGCCAAGCACGTGCTTGCTAAAAATCGGTCACGAAAACTTACGACTTGACTCGCACGCGATGCGTGCGTCATTCCATGCCAGATAGGGTCGTCATAGCTCCGGCTTACTAGACACATTTTTTCCCCCGTTTAATATTCGCGAAATTGTCCCCGCCGTTTCCTGGCACCGGATTCTTCTCTCTATTCCGTCCCCATCTAACGCGTCTCATTCTCGCCGCGACGCACGCGAGATGAAGTTCAATATGGATCAAAGCCGACGATCTTAAAAATCACTATTTTCCACCGTAATACTTGCTTTCCGGCTTTCGTTTCAGAACCGGTAAAAATAGTTCAGTCAAATCGAAATATTATTTAAATATTAACCACGAGATTTAGATATTAGTCATTTACTGACATACTTGTGAGTCATTAATTATATTTATGCAACATTAAATATTGTATAAGACTTAAAAGATTGTATGATTGCGTAACAATCTTTTTACTATTTTATACTTCACCTATTAATTTTTGTCATGAATGCATGAAATTTGTTGTCTATTCGTTATACTGATGATTGTATAAAAATTGCTATCGGCAGTTTAATTTATATTTGAAATGAACGATATAATAAGTATAATAAGATCTATTTACCCGGAATGTAAAATTAACATTAGACAATCGCACATTTTGCGTTACATTAATTTCGAATATTAACACTAAAATCACCGAGCCCTAAACATGTATAATAATAATTATTTATAATAGTTGTAATAATTATAATTATAATATATCTACTTAATTATTATTTTATATCTACTTAAATAAAGAGGTGTACCTAAAAATTTCTCCCAGAAATATTTTTATAATATCAGTAACAGTAAAAGACAAAATCAGGAGCCAGACGTTTTGACTAATTTCGTAATTCTAGCGTTAATTAACTCTATTAGCTGGCTTCGACGTTTCGACATTTCGTTCACACGGAGCACGGAATTTCGCCGAAGGTAGCATGAGTAATTATCGGACGTGATTGTTCCTACGTTTCTCGAATACGCAGTCTCCGATTGCACGCCCTTGCTTACGATCATCAAACGAAGCCAAAACTGATCAGATTCGAGGCAAATGAGCAGTGCTAACCAATAACTGTTCCAGCTACGGTCATCAAGATCTCGGAACTATTGAAGACCCTTAGGCCATAGTCACTTTGTGTTGGAACAGTTTTGCTATGGCTGTTGCACAGCTGTTGCAATTATCCAGTGTTTAATGCAGGCTTAGGATATCGACGATTTATGTATCTTGCCCAATTATTGTCAAAATAGTTTTGCTAAGTAGTCACATGTTTATGCGAATTTATAGCGACACTCGAACGATGGACCTTTTGATGAAAGCAGTATTTAGGAGACAGTAATATTATTTATTTGTTTTATCGACACGAAATTATTTGATATTTTAGATTTGTTTCTGCATTTGTATTTCACATGAATGCATATAGAATTATGCTACTAACAGTTTATCGTTCATTTTAATATATTTAAACGATGAGAGCTGCTTCTTTGCATTATTCTACTTCGATACTCGAGTTTAACCCTTTGCAGTCGTATGGCTACTCTCAGCCACCAAAGCTATTTATTCATTTTATTCATCTGTTTTATTTTTACATAAAATAATTTTTACATAGACTCTAAAAAGGAGTAAATAAATTTTGTCTTTCCTTCTTAATCTTGCATGTCATGTATTTCTGTTCGAAAACCAATTTCGACCAGCGTGACACCTGTGTATTAACTTCATACGACCGCAAAGGGGTTAGCAACTATCTTACGGAATCACTAAATCAAATGACAGATCTCAGCGCACGTAAACGATATTTATTATTCGCTGAAATCAAAATACCGTTCGCATAATTCGAAACTGAAGTTCCAGAAACACGTGTCTCGACAGTAAAAGCACAGAAACAGTTGAACAACTTTGCGAAAGGTTGCCGGGAAACTTGTGCACAGGCGGGTTACAGAAACGAGCATGGGTTTTTTCTCGTTGTAACGAGATCGTTTGATTCATTTTCTATTTGCTCGAACTAATTTTATAATTGCCGGCTACCGGGGACGGACAAAGTATTCCGGAAGTACACGTAACAGAAGAATGGATCGAACCCACTTCGCGAACTTTTAATTACAACTGTTCGCCCCGGGTCGGGGGGTTGTTTTGCGTTGTTTTGAATTTCCGGGAGCTAGACCCGGGGCTCGAATTGTTCACGTGGTAATCGTAATTCGGAAAAGGAACGAAAACTCAAGGCGCAAGCCCCGGGTACTTCGCGGAGTCATAGATTAATAATGAAAATGCATTTGCATACTAATTGCCCGACGACTGCGCGCGGGGTAAATAATTTACATGGCTTCATACTTTAGGTACCATAGTTCAGACGGAATTCGAATTTACATCCCTTTGCAATCAGGTTTACTTTTAGCTGCAGCGGAGCTAGAAATGTGAAAGTTTGAACGAGGTATTTTATCGGGTAGTCCGGGTATCAGCTAGTCTGTGCAATTTCGAGTCCGAGTGCGCGTGTAAGTCTTTCCACGCAGAATTTCTGCACAGAAATTCTATCATCCTTTCACAGCAAATGGAAATTACGTTGTCGTTGTACTTATAATCTATTCGTTTTCCAAACGAGAGTTTATGCGAATAAAAGTTTATTCGAATACGATTTCGTTCGACTAAGAAGTCGTCTATTAATTAAAAAAGTATTTAATCGTGCAGAAATTAATTCAGCAAACAATCGTTAGAAAACAGTCAGCAATTATTCACATTAATAACGCATTACTAACACGGTGTTACAGAGAATTAATAGGTTTCCGATAAATAGTGTGTTGACACGTATCATAGAAGCAGATAAGAAATTCGTCGAATGTGCATTTTTCCGTTCTCGAATGTGCATTACAACGCGCGGAACGAAGTGGGACTAATGAATCAAACAGTAGCATCTGCTCGCCGGTGAAAAAAGTAAGTGTTGCGAGTGCACATGAAAAAGGAATCTCGGCCGGTATCAAAGAGACAAACGGCGTTCTATGGGTGAATAAATGAGCAACAAGACTTAAGGTTATTGAATCAAGCGAACTGCCGAACGAGGCGCTCTCCTTTCGCGTCTATTTACCAGTTCCTTTGGCCCCCTTATTCCGCTCAAGTGCTATTTTCCTCTTTCATCGATTCCACCCTTTCACGTTCCGTGCCATTGACGGTGAAGCATGTATCGTTGAAATTACGTTTTAACATGCGCGATGCCCGTGTATGCGGAAGCTGCTCATTGATTGTCAGATCATTCATTACAAATACGGAATGAATGTGTTCACGCTCGTTTCTGATATATCAACAGTTGAATGCGATTCGCGAAGTGGAATTCCACGCTCCGCATAACCCGGCTCTGTTACATATAGTTCCACCGCCATTCTGCCGGACGATCAATTGCTTCCTTTCGGGCTCTTATGAATTGCTAATTGCACAATTTTCTGGTCCCCATACCGCTCTCTTTTTGTCCCCCTCCTGTCGTTCTATTGAACTAACACGTGTCTTTTCTAGTATTAATTGCTCCGACTCTGTGGTCCCGCAATTTGCTCATAGGGGCTGGTGGGTGAGCTCAGTGTTGGCCATTATTCGAATTGTTTCGATTTAAAATAATAATAATAATAAAAGTAATAATAATATTAATAGTAATAGTAAATTAAAATTATAGTAATAGTAATGCGAGAATAATAAGTAACATGCAATATTTAAAAAGAAGAACGTGGAAGAAATAAATCGATAATGTATGAAAAAGACATTTTATATTCTATCATTTTTATTCGAATCGATTGTTTTCCGTGTAAATTCCGAATCGAATGAAATCTTGTCGGGATGAATTTGTATCTAGTCAAATTTTTATTCGATCGAAAACATTCCCCGTTTTCTTTTCCCGCGTCCCGGGACAGGATGAATACATTTAAATCAGTTTCCTGCCCGTCGCCGATCTTTTAAAACATCTTGAGCCTGCACAGAGCGCCTGTTTACCTTCTGCTTAGTACAAATCTCTTACACATGTCCCGGGAACTTTTAAACTTTCGAAATTCGTGGCCCATCTTGGGAGAAGCAGGAGGAACAAACAGGGAAACTCATTGCCCAACTTTACACGATACAAGATTCGAACTTCTTAACACTTGACTTCCTTCGCGGTGAGTAGTCGAGAAGAAGGAATTTGAATGGAAATTTATTTTGAAAAGCCAGAGAAGTCGTTTATTGCACAATTGATTGCGTTCGTGATAGACAATATGTATAAGTGAGAGAAGATAAAATAGAGTTTTACGTGCAATCATGGAAACAGTTATTTTATAATATCGAATTTTTAAGCGCAGTTGTTATTTTAATATGTTATTACTAATAATGTATTCTTAAATTTAACTAGTGGAAAAATGTCCTTAAATTTTACTATTAATAGTAAATTATTAAGGTTGATTATTGATCACATGTGTTGTCAAATTTTAGTATTGATATTATATCTTTGAAATTTATTATTAATAAAAGATAGCTAAGCTTTTTAACAATTTCAGGCGAATAGTTTTCATAAATATTAGTGAATTACGAAGTACAAAATGCATCATAAACATATATTATGTTTACGTTATAAACAGAATATTTTGCTTGATTAATTAATCGTAATGTCACAACAATAGCGTGGGAGTAAGTAATAAGATCATTTCGTCTCTCGTTACGAGATAATGGCCGTACTGTAATTAACCCAATTTAATTAATATACATCTGAATGTTTTACTTTACAGAGCGTTGCAGAAAAATCAGTTCGAATATTATACTTTCTTCCATCGTTTAACAATTTCAGCGAGAGAAGATCCCATTCTATTCGGATTGCAATTTTAGAGTTTGCAATTTTGGAGTTTGCAATTTTGGTGATTGCAATTTTGGGGATTGCAATTTTCGGATTTACAATTTGGAGATTTCGGAATTTTGGGGTTTACAATTTTGGGGATTGCAATTTTAGAGATTACGAATTCAAGAAATGCAATTTGAAGGATTACAGTTTCGAAGACTGCAATTTTTACGATTAACAAAAATATATTTTCGAGACTATATTGTTCCAGAAAATGTGAAAATTTATCCAAAGGCTCGCGCTATCGCCGGAACCGTAGAAATCTGTTACCTCAATCATACTCGAAAGAAACAGATTTTCGAATAACGAAAGTCGAAGTACAGAAAACTATTTTCTCCACGGCTTTCCGAGATTAGCATTGGCGCAGCAAATTTCCGCGAGGCGCCACCGATTTCTCCGGGAACGTTTGCGAATCGGGGAGAAATCGTTGGAAGAGGTCCGAGCTCGATTCTAATTTACAATAGCATATACGCGATCGAATCGATTCCATCGATGTTGAATATGGAGGAGATTCGACACCCTGGCTCGTTACGACACGCGTACGTCCTGTTTTACGATTTAGTCAAATATTTAACAGTTCTGAAGGCGTCGTAGAACTGGTTTAATGTTTAGCTCGGTTTACGAGTTGTCGAATTACTTTCATGACGCGCCGAAGAACACTTTACGAGAGCGGCAGCATCGTCGGAGATGATAAAAAATTTGTTTTATTGGCCGCACTATGGCTTCCCCGTTCTATCGATCGCAAGGATAAAAATTTGCTTTCTTGGCTGCTGTCTTTACCAGTGCCCCTTGAGAGCTGGAATGTTCCAGGAACTCTCTTTTAACATAAACGGTATCCTCTTCAATATCGGCGCGTCTAATGCCGTCTTTAAAAGTGCAATAACAAAGTAGTTTAACGTAATCGATGTGATACATTATAGAAAATAATATTTCCATTTTAATCAAAGGCTTATTCAACTGTGATAAATAAAATTCGATGGAGGAATGCAACTAACTTTCGTTTGAAAAATAGGACAATAACGCAGTTTAACGTAATCGATGCAACAACTGTGACACGTTCTATAAAACAATATTCTCCTTTCATTCAGAGTTTCATTCGATTAATAAAGTTCGATGGAGGAATTCAGTTACCTTTAAAAGCGTCACAAAAGAAACGTGAATTACGGTGTAAAATAATAACACACGTGTCCACAAAACTTGAGATAACATAACCTCAACAAAACCTTCCGGTAGACCTAATATTAAAATCAGAAGAAGATAAATGTGTAATAGAATAAATAAATTAATGTAAACAATTTCGTATAAAGATCCGCAATGGTGACATAACCTCTTGAAAGAAGAAATTGCCCACTGTGAAAAGACTTAAAAAATGCGAATTCCCCTGTCAACGAGTGCGATTACATAATGATCGATGTATTAGTATCGTTCCGAACGTCGCTCTGCTAAATCAGCCTTTCCCTCCGGCGTGGTTCGGAGTTATTCTTGTCGTGCGCCTCGGTTCCTGAATTTTAGATTCCATGGAAAGGAGCAGCTAATCGAATCTTTCATTTAAGAGGTAACCGCCGGCCGGTCTTTCTGCTAATAATTCACGGTGTTGCCCGAAAGAAGGGAACTACTTTAAGACTGGCAACGGGAAAGACAAACAGAAGGGAGGCTGGTGGTGGTGGTGGTGGTGGTGGTGGTGGTGCCGAGTCGCCGGGTGCTCCCGTGCGGATCGTAGCGTGGCCACGGCCATAAACTCGTCTTTTCCTGGCAGGCCGGCCGAACTTTTAAGACGGACAGAAAGGTGGCGCACTTTCATTGCCTCCGGCATCTCCCAAGTGTACCGGACGGACCGAGGAAATTGGGAAAAGAAGAGGGAAGAGACCCTTAGGGCCCGCTAAGGCGTGCCATCGGGGAACGCAGCCTGCCAGTTGCCATCGCGATATATGGACTTCCAAATTCCTACGTCTTCCGATGTCCGGGCCATGTCGCGGCGAGGGGATGAAACTAGGGGATGGACATCTGTTCAGCGACGCGAGAGGAACGGCACTGGCAAGCCCCGGAAATAATACACCGGAATCGACCGAAGATATCTGGCCGGAAAATTTATGGAAATGGGAGCACTTTTTAACGAGCACGGTGCATATTTTTGTTAAGGGTGTGCTAGTCTGGAACCTTGGAAACATCGATTTCTTTTTTAATTGATTGTCTTTGGGAAATATTTGGACTAAAGGATATCGTTGGATTCGAGAAATTATATGCATAGTTTGCGCACAAAGCATTCCTGCAATTTTTAAAATCATTTTTATAATCGGGCCAGGCGATCTAAATTCTTTTGAGATGTTAAAGGGGTAGTTTACTAGTCAATAAATGATTGCAATTAGTGGGCACAATGAAAGAATTAAAAAATATAATATTTCTTTTATATTCAATATTTATTCGAATATTTCAAATATATTCGAGTCTTTCGAGGCAATTTTTTGAAACGTTATTGCACTCGTAGCCTAATTATCACCATTGCAATAACAATATAAAACTTCGTGTAATGTTTACTGGTCATCTATTCTCTGCTCTAAATATGCGAAAATTATTATACACATACTGAAAAGAATTAACATAGAAATAGGTAAAATAAAGGGTAAAGTCACATAGCAGTTGCATCGATATTATAATTGCGATATAAATATAAAATATTTAAAATATAATTATGATTAGTTACATTGTTGAATAATATTAAAAAACTCGAAAAGCAACGAGTACATTTCTAGGATATTTCCGTGGATACCTTTAGACGGTGATGCACCTCCGCGCGCTGTGGCAGTGCGTGTCAGTCTGAACTGACGCCCTGTCATTTTGCTTTCGGATGTACAGTAGAACTTCAATAGCTTGCCAACGGATCCCGACTGCCGACACATGGCAGAGATGATAGATTAGCTGCGGGAAGAATACGAGGACTGGGAGGAGGGACCTCGTCGATCTCCTAAGGGATATTATCGAACTTGTCGATTGTTGGGAATCAAAAATTCCGCTAAAACTGAATCGAAAACTGCGGAAGAGTGGCATCGACGAATATGCAAAGAGAACGTTCCGTGGGCGTGCAGTTTCGAGTTTACGGGCCAGAAATGGCCCGCGATGCCGGCGATGAAAAACTTTATGAAATAACTTGAAGGATGTAGGAACGAATATAAAACACAGCTCGTTTTATTATATAGGACGTAAACGAACTTTCTAGAGTAACATCGATGCGTGTAACGTCTCCTGTTAGTATACTTGCGTGCGTAACAAATGCGCGGTAACGAATACGTAAGCGCGCATAACTGTGGCGCGTAATA
>CM052154.1:7221644-7257417 GCA_028455555.1 Augochlorella aurata | reverse complement strand
CGCATCTTATTTTTATACAAGGCTGTTTCATAATATTATAGATCTTTTGTTATGTATGAGGGGTGGATAATATGCTAAAAATAGCCTCTGTTTATGTTCTTCGTTCCTGAATGCTAATGATCGGACTACGGAATTTTAAATAAATTATAATCTACTAGCGGAGTGGTTCATACAACGTTTTCTTGCTGTCATTCATAATTCAATCGATACGATCTCTTTAAGTGTTGCACGTCTCATCGTGTTTCTTTTGCATTTTCTCATTTCCAATACCGTTTTAATTGGTTTGAGAGAATCTCGAGTAAAGATGCTTAAGTAGATACTTAAGATTACTTAAAGCATCTTATTGTTCACTTCGATGCTTTATTTACACAGAACGCAGAGATAATTAAACCTGCGCAAAAACATGCAAGCAGCTTATTGTAAAAAATATACGAGAAAGAATTGCAGTCTTTAAAGAATATATTTTCCTAATTGAAAACACAGTACATATGTTGCAAAAGGTAAAATCTAGAAAATATGTGTTTTCCACGCGTTTAATTAAATTAATTCTCCAACCACGGCAACGTGAAACGCGCGTGTCAAACATTTTGTAAAATTTAGCAAGAGAGCCGAGTTTAAGACATTTTTAATTTCAAACAATTATCTGATTTAATATGAAAGAGTTGTTAATTCGTCGGCAGAACTGGCACGGCTCCAGGAGCGATTTTAAATGCGCGAATCGTCTTCATGCTCGGCGTTATTTTCGTCAGGTTCCAAAATTTCAACGGAGCCTGACCGGGCTTTCCTCGCGGTAAGGGAAAACCAACCGCAAAACGCCCTCAGATGTCACCCAGCACGTGAGGAAGCGTTCCTCTGTTCTTTTTACAGGAAGGAAATAGCGCGTGTCGCGTACGCGTCGCCTACAGCACAGATTTGTAGTCGGAACATCATTCTTCCATAAACGCGAGTAAAATCTTTATTTACGTCATCCCCTAGTGCTTGAACGTAGAATTCGGGAATTGATTAAGTAGGGTACTCAGGCTTGCTCGATTCACAAATAATTTACCTCTGTTGCTTATCTCAACTAGCAAATAACAAATAAAATTGTATTCAAATAATAATTGAATTGAAACAAATTGTATTCGTATAACAATTGAATTAATACAAATTCTATTCACGTAATAATTGATTTAAGAAATTACATACAAATACTTACATAATAACTGATTTCTGAAAGATTGTATTTACGTGATAACTGATTTAAAGAAATTGCATTTACATAGTAATTGATTAGAAAAAATTATGTTCACATGATAATTGATTTAAAGAAATTGCATTTGCATAATAATTTATTTAAAACAAATTTATTTAAAACAAATTTATTTGGAACTGTATTTAATATTTTCCAATACTGGTGATAATAACCGAAATCTATCCAAGTAATTTCGTTATTAAAGTAAAAGATTAAGACGAATTCTTAGCTCGACAGCACTTTCTAAAAATCGCAGAACCGACTCGATTGGCATAAACGGCCTTCGAACATAATGTGGACCGAACCTTTAAAACGAGAAAGTCCGCGCACTTATTTACGTGACGTACATGCATCGTCCTGTAGAGTTTGCATAAGAATCAAAAAATGCGGTCAGGAAATTTGATTAATATGTATCAGATTGCGCAGCGGGTCCGCTGGAAACATAAATATTCATCGAATGTGGAATCTGATTCATTAAATTAATGTGTATCTTGTGTCTTGCGGTGCGCGATTTATCTGCAGCGGAACATTATTTTATTTGCGGCGAACGATGGAAATGCGCGTGATTGAAATGCGCACTCGGTAAAAATCGAAATAAAATGATACCTGTAATGAGAAATTGAGAATGTGGAGGGTAGCTCGTTCCGCGGCGGGCCCACGGCTTTCGGAAAGCATATTTATTTTCACGTGTGTATATTTACCGACGATTTCGATATGTTTGCATTTTAATACGGCCTCGATGAGATTTAATATCGTGTCCTTTCCAAGAGCTTTGCAAGATACGAATTTTCACAAACCATACTTCCGTCGTATTTTATTTAAATCCACTGAAATCAACAGAGAAATGTATGCAGATTTATCCGGTTACTTTTTCAGCGGATTACGGTTGTAAAAGTTCCGCGTTTGCATAAACTTTTACGATCCGGCGTTTGCTTAATTATAATAATAATAATCCGTGTCGCGGCAAAATTGCTAGAAATTGCTTCAAAAATGTTTCACGTTCGACGCGAGCTCGTGTAACGGAACGATCCTCAATTTTACTAAAATTGTTACATCATTACAGCTGCGTTGGTTTGAAAAATGTTACAGAAAGTTATCAATACGCGGGTCGTTCAAACGCAACGAGTCCTAATAGCTCCTTTATTTCGCGAGTAATATTTTAGTCGAGGGACAACTTCTCTCCAACCCCGATTTTTGCAAAATATCGTTAATTGGTAATATTAGCTAGGACAGTTTAATTATCAGCAAGAGGGAAGGAAATTCATTTACCGAATACTGCGGCGCATTTCTCGATTAAGCAAACGGGGATTTTCATAGAAACTTAAAGCCTCGCGTAAAGGAATTAACTAAAACCGGAACTAATGGAGTGGCGGAGTAATTAGTACTTTGAACATAATTAGCTTGCGGTTCTAGAGCCGGTTAGACACTTTTTCCTCCGGAGACGGGAAAACCAGCAACGCTTTCGCGGGCGCAGTGCAACGGAATGCGTTGCAGGTGTTAATCGGTCGGAGGAACGTTCAAAGCCGGCTTCTTTAATTCGACTTTGAACACGCCGAGACAATCGAACGGCTCCCCGACGTCAGCAAACTTCTAAAATATTATTTTATCAGCGACAGGTGTGCCCGAACCCTCCGGTTCTCCCCCGAGCAACGTAATTACAGCCTCCTTGCGAATAGTGGCGAAATCCATTTAGTCGATTGCCAATTATTCCCGTGGAATTCCTTCGTTAGAATGCAAACCGACAGAAGGTACCTTGTCAAGTGTTACATACATATTTAAGTCCGAATTACACGAAATTCCTCTCTAACACTGGAACTCGGGATTTACTTTCACCGGATAGTTTTTGTTCGCGATAATGTTTCGTCGAGAACTGATCTAATCTGACCAGCACAGCGTTGTTCTCCATTATCTTTTCAAAACCATTTAATAAATGGCGATTTTTGTTCGTCTTATCTATTTTTAAAATTTCTATTAATTGATTTTATTAGATTTTTCAGACGAGATTATCGATTTTTAACTAGTTAATATCTCTTTAAGATAAACGAACTTTATTAAGAAGCGAAATAAATATAAAATGCGAACGAGTTAACAAATGTATTTTCTATAGAATCTTTTCAATAATGCAGAGCTATGGGAACTGTTCTACTCGTATTTGTCAGATCATTAAAACTTCGGCGAAGTTTAGCACATCGTTGCTTCATTGACATTTGAATAAACTACGAACTAAAATCGCGCGCATTAAATTGTATAGAAATTTTGACGAACAATCGCGTCCACCTGAGTAGTTCGAGCGACTCGACAATCGCAGAAAGGCTGACTCACATTTACCAGGTGTCACAGATCTATTGTACAGTTGCCTACGTTTCACGGGCTCGATGCGTGTACATTTACCATCGATTGAATTTTCTTGAATAGCGATCGTATCGTCGTCAAGGCCGGTTAAGTGGTTCGATAAGTTTTCGTCGAAGGTTCGAGTCAATTGTGCGGCTGCTTTCAGAGTCAGAAACTAATCTGACAGTTCATTTAATATCCCTATTGTCACGTAGTGCATACAGACCATTATATCGGCACTAGATGGAATTGCATCGCAACTCAACCGTACCTGCACAGAATGTTCCAAAGCATTTGACGTAAATAAGCAATTTATCGATGGAAATTCAGTTCGCAGTTCGACAGCTGGAATTTCCTTCGCTGCGCGGGACCACCTTCGGATCACGGAAAAGGCATAGCGATTCGAACGAACGTTCCGCCGAAATTTTATCGCAGTCGACGAGTAATACATATTTCATTCTAATTTGAAATTTCATTCGTTGTTACCAGTCACAATTGCGAGGGTCGCGTTATTTTATCACCTGTCACGGAACTCGCGTTTCTGACAAAATACCAGAGCATTTATTTAACAATATATAATTTCGAAGAGAGCAGCCAAAACATTTATAAATTAAGAATTTCATTTTATACTGAGAAAGTACTCGTGCCGAATTTTTAATTCCAATTTCGCAGACGAATCTTAATTTCAGAAATTGATAGCAAAATTCTATTTATATTTTTCCATCTCTGAGCTCGGCTGCAAAAATCGAGGTCAAATCAACTAGAATCAAGTTCTCAGCAAAATTCCACACGAGAAGCTATCGAATCAGGAGCAGGTAGATTTTCGATAACGAATGTTTTTGCACAAAAAGGCGCCTCGGAATAGTGGAGTAACAATTTCTGATTCGATGTTTCGTTCTCGATAGAAATTAGGTTCGAAAATTAATTGAGCACACCTACTCTGAGATTATTGTTTACCGTTTCTACTTGTAGCATACGGTGTTCATGCTGCGATACTGTTTGTCTTTAATCAAGCCCGCTACGTACTAACTACAATTTCCATTGAACGAATGCGATGAAGAGCCATCACCGTGCCACTGACAATTTTATAACCGATGCAAGTGGAACTAATGAGTAATGGACAGACGCGTGAGCTGAATGATGCTCGGGTACACGTAGAGGCCATAAATCATCGCCGATTTAATCGAAAACGAAATGTAATGAGAGAAAGAAGCGTACCGTACGTTATCCAATTATTCTTCATATACGTTCGACTCGATTCTGGTGCCATAACTATTCTACGTCGAACTTCATGAATTAAAGCGACGTGTTAAATTATTTGGTTATATAATGATAGTTGAACACTACAATATAGTATGATAATTTAACACTGCGATATAAAATGATAATTTAACACTGCGATATAAAATGATAGTTAAGTGCTATAATATATAATGACAGTGTGACACTATTTTTATGACACAATTAGTATCAGAAATATAGTAGCTTATCGACGCCTTTAGAATTGTTATTTTGATAATAAAGTGAGTCATCGTAGTCACTTGAATATTTCGTTTATTATAACTTCTGATTGCTACATTTTTGTAAAATTGCTAAGCAACAAATACGAAATTCTATCGCATTGTAAAAAACAAGAATAACGAGCAATGAATTAGAACGATATATTGAACTAATCGAAAGGTCTTGGAATATTTCTCAAGATTAAATTAAACATCGTCAAACGGTATATCGTTTATTATGTATAGTTGTTCACAAATGCTGGCCAACGGATTAGACTGGCAACGAAACGAGGAAATTTTTCGACCAATAAATAGAAATGCAGAATGCAGTTTCAATATACTCGTCACTCGCTGTATGCGCCAGGCTAACTCTAGATTGCAGCCCTCACTTGCGTCCACTTGAGAATAGACCTCTGCGAGTTATATCTTCGACAGTAGAAGTGACACCAATTGCAAGAGACCCGGTCGGAGAGAGTTGCTTTCAGGTCTGCGTCGACTAACAAGTTCTTTCAAGAGAAACACTCTCAAATTGACACGCAGCCCTGGTCCGCGCAGCAACCTCAAAACGTAGCATCAAATACATTTCCACTGAATTTCGCAACCATGGCAACGGAAAGACCAGTCTTTCCTCCACGATCGTCTCGTCGTCGTTCCAAAAATGGATCGCATCAGAAACCGTATTAGGACAGTAACGAGTAAAAGAGATAGAAGAACAACGACCGCGCGCGCAAGAGGTGAATTGCTGTTTTCATATAAAACAGTGATTGCGTTTTCTCTGATTTAAGTATGGATTCCCTCTAAATTAACTCGTCTTGGTTCGCAGATAACTTACGCGAATTTTGATACTCGTGGAGACTCTTTTATTCGAAGGTTTATTTTTGTGATGTCCTGGTAGCGAAATATTTTATTAGCTAACATTTGCTTTTAAGATTTTTGCTAAGCGATAATGTATCTCAATAATACAAATAATTTGGATACTAGAACATTAATAATATTATTATTAATATTATTAAGGGAATCTCTAGTGTTCCCAAATTTATTTTACGTATGGTGAATATAGTAGACGCTTTATTGTGTCAGAAATAGCAGGTCACTGTTTATTAAAATTATGGTAGTAGCCATTAATAAATCATGTCTTAAAAATAAAAATAAAAGATCTCAAGTATATGCAAGAATTTTATAAATTTTGGAATTTCGCAGAGTTTCTCTTTCTTTCAATCAATGCAAATAATTTCTGATCGATCCCTTTGCAAGAAATTCGCCCACGAACTCCTTCCGTCGAGCACGCATTATAACACAAATCGCAGGAAGTTCGCATAAATCCAATCTCGTCATTACCACAAAAGAATGTATAATACATTAGTCTCGTTCTGAATTCGGTAATACTAAAATAAGTTTAACATCCTCTACCAAGAGTTTCAGCATACGAACGCGTAGTTTCGAACTATCAAAGTTCGTCATCGCTAGACTGGATATCTTCGCAGAAAATAAAAGCTGTCCAAGTAAATCGCGTTAAATGTAAATCAAACAGCCACGTATCTTTTTCATTAACAGTTCTAATAAATCGAGAAGGATGTTGGACCACTCTAACGTCTTTAGAATTCGGTATACTCTATGATCATTTATACGATAAGCGCGCAAAGTCCGCCAGAGATTCAACCGCAATAAAGTGGAAACAGAACAGTCAGCAGCGTCGTTCCGAGGAGACGGGGGCGCAATCACTGCGCGAAACAATTAAATCCGGCAGACTTAGGCGGGATTAACAGGTCTAGACGTTTAAGGAAAGGACAAAGGGCACGATGGACGGCCAGCTGGTCGTCGTCGCAGTCGGACACCGGCGATCGATGAGAACGTCGATAACGATAGGGATGCTGATAAAAATGCGGAGACGTTATTGGAGGCTCCGGGCCGGTCGGAGACGTCGACAATGTTTCCCAAACGAAGTTCTCTAGTCTGAGCATGACCCTCAGGAACTATTGTCACTCGTTACCCACCGTCGGCGAGCCTCTTCGACGCCGTCGTAAAAAGGCAGCAACGGGCACGGATCACTCGTAGACCAGGGGACATTGTTACGACGCCGAGCTTTTTTACAAGTTTATGGCGTGGAAAGGGGCACGAATCTCATTATCCCGATGTATCCTCGCAGACACCTGTACGTGATAAATTTCTCTCACCTTCCTCCTCGGCCCTCGTCTTAGCCACTCCCCACCCTCGCCGTGCTTCCCGCTTTTCTTCGGCTTTCTTTACATTCTCTTTCCGCTCTTCTCGTTCTCCGATTACGGTAACAACCCCGGGGCATTGTTCTCGGATCACGTTTTTTATTCCCCGCTTGTTCCCGTGTTTCTATCTTGCTGATGATCGCCGGAAATACGACCGGATCTGTTCCGAACTTATATTCATTAACGAGAATGTCACGCGTTTTATCTGCAACGAACCCTTCGGCTTTTTGAGCGCACGATGCGTGGATGAAATCATTCTGGCTCGATGATCGCGGGTTGGAAGATGCACCGAAGGAAACACCGTTGTAATCTTCGGTATACGAGCTCGCTGTTATGCGAACGCGTTTTATTTAAGATTTATGTGCTATTATGTGTTATTAACCCTTTGAAGTATAACGAGTCAGACTCGTGACGGAGATTTCATTTATAATCTACTGAATATAAAAATGTTACCTGTTTTTTCTAACTCGAATTGATTTCACCTGTTATCAAAATCTAGAAGTATAAATAAATTAAGGGATATGAGGAGCAAAACTTGTCTCGTTTTGCCAGGGGAATTGTTAAGAAATGTTAATCAATTTATCTATGAATGAAATCGTAGTGCAATCGGTTAATAGCGATTTGATCGACTTTTAAAATGATTTGATTAATCGACGTGGTGCAATGTTACTTTTCAATTGGATTAATCAACGTGTCGATGAAGCAACGATTCTATTAATTCCGGATTAAAAACATACGTAAAAAGAAAAGTTTTATACATAAATTGACTCCTCTCCTTTAATCTTACATGTTAGTAGATAAAAGTAATAAAAAAATATAGATCATCAATTTCTGTAGGTTTTTAATCCGGGGGCACGAAAATTGAGACAGGCGCGATAATTGAGACATCTATCCTGGTTGAAACAGTTAATTCGTAATGCATATAAAAATAAAAATTATCTCGTCGCGTTAAACAGGCGCTGTAGTTCAAGTGAAAATTCAACTGATGTTTAATTCCGTCTCATTCCGTGTCAGAGAGGAAAGTGGTCCTCACACACGTAACATTATTACGTCTTCCTGCTGGCTGTAACAGTAGCTACCATCTTCACTTTTGCCAGATCCTTCTCTCTCTCTCTCTCTCTCTCTCTCTCTCTCTCTCTCTCTCTCTTTTCACTGCTCCCTCACAAGTACCGAGGAAAGGGAGCGAAGTGGCAGACGGAAGAAAGTATTAGCTACATCGAGCAGAATTGACAATGAGAAATTATAATCTCCGCGAGTTAACGCCTCTAAGGTGGTCGGCAAAGACAATGCCGGAGGAGAATAGAGACTTTTAATCTTCCCCCGGCTACAAAAGATCTCCCGTGGCAATTAACCATGAACATTTATCCCTTCATCTCAATGACGACAGAATCATTTTAAGTGTCCTTCTGATGTCACGCTCGACGGGAAATGTGTCCGTCTTCTACTACACCTTGCCAGCAATTCCCTTTTCTTCGGTTCCTCTACCTTTCCAAGTTCTCCGAATCCATTCTCGCGTCTACGTCGTCCTCGGAAGACTGCAGATTCGACTGGCAAATTTCAATCTTTCGTCAATTATGTTGTTTTACGCTTCCAGAGAAACGCGAGTAAAATATTAATTATTGTGCAGCGTTTTCTGTACAGTTCCGCGAAGTTCGAAGGAGAGAGTGTTCGTTGATTATGTGTCTAGTATTTGGAATCTGTCACGAAAATATACTTTTTGACACTAGATCAACTGTGATTTAATATAGAAGCGATAATGAATAATTATAATTAATGTATTACAGAAGTATATATTATAAAATACATATGAAATAAAACATATATACGTATATATATATATATATCGTAAAATATATTATAAAGGTAACAATGAGACGTTTATTCCGATTTTTAACGAGTGATATTGCATTATATGACAAAAGTACACATTGAATAAATAATTGATGAATTTATCTTTACAATATGAATAATCGTAAATTGACAAATTAGTGATCAAGTTACCCAATGTTAAAACGGAATAATCTTGAAATTGAACCACATGATTTGAATCTAGACAATTACGAAAAATATTTTCGCAAAAATTGCAATACATCCAAAATATTTTCTAATTATTTTTACGTTTGAGTCATTTTATATTAAATTGGAATTGGGTGAAGGTACGATTTAGAATAGAGAATAGACTAGACTATCGCGTTTCAGTAGCCATAAATGCTCTGGAGTTCGCAGTCAAGTTATCCAGTCATCCACGACGCGGGTTAAAAGCTTGCCAGGTGTCGGTGCCATAAGCGGCCACGGTTCAGAGTGCACTCCGTGCACGGTGCGTCGAATATTTTTCACGACGGCCCTCGAAAATGAAACACGGGGGTCTCATTAAAACATAATTAATTCGTTTGAATGAAAGAAGTTTAACGAAAGAAGAACGATTCATTAAAGTAGACCACGACGCTGCCGCCTAGAAAATTGCGGAATAGAAATTTTGCAATTTGTTTAATGGAATTTTTAAGTTCGCTCCGCGGACTAAATACCCCTGAGTACGAGCTCGCATAAAATACCGCAGGAAAATGGAAACTTTTGTTTAGTTACAGGCCAGCCGCGTATATAATACGTCGCGTCTGCAACACGGTTCCGCTCTAACGCGGTTAGAGAATCGGCAGAATTCGCTGTGTAACTGTGTAACTGCGCAACACCGCGTTCCCGCTGAAAGAAGCGCAACATTCAACTGAAAACTTCACGAATGCTTGCCAGCGTGCTACGGGATTTGTATGGATCCCGCACGAAGAAGTAAACCGGCGGAAGTAACAGATTTTTCGACGAAATATACGGGATGGAAACGGGGATCTTGTGAAAAGAGCATGGGGTCAAGATGCAAAGTGTGGCGGCAGCCTTCCTCGTACATGGCAAATTGCAAAAACGAAAGCCACTGGGTTTTCCTAAACGTTTTGAATTATCTGTTACAGTAATCGACTTCGCAGATATAGTAACAGAATTGGGATTATTCGAATCGTTTCGAAAAAAAGTACGCTGCTTTTTGGTTCAAAATTGGCCAAATTTAACTCACGATAAATCCGCGAAAAATCATTATAGGATGATGGTCTTTCCTTCAAATTAAGACTTGAAACCTCTACTTTTAGATGACGTTTTTGCATTTTGAGGTTGATGCACCCTCACCGTTCTAACACTTTGAATGCGAAGCAGTGTTTGTCAAATTGTAAATTACAAAGTTCGACGAAATGCACGAACTTCGACCAATTTTTATCGGAGATTCCGTTTAGAACAGAATAAAGTTCCATCTTTTCTCTTCAATTTAAAAGAAAAGAAATGTGGCTGCGATTTTTTTCCGCACAGTTGCAGCACTTTGAAGTCAACCCTGTATTTTCATATATACAATTTAATATACAGGATGTATAAAAATCATTGCAAATCCGCAGTCCCGTAATTATGTGTTTTAATATGTTGCGTACTGTGAGGAATTTTACGAAATACATGATCAGATAAATGGTAAAACTGGGAAACCAAGATTGTCCACCAGGTAACTCGAGAATCCCACGGAAGAGGTCTCGTCCGACCGCGACGGACTTGGATTCCAAGCGATCGAACGTCGAAAATTTCTAGTGGGCAATTAATATCAGGGCTGCCCGAATTCGACTTACGAGTTACGAAGCTTACGTCGCTCGGTGGAATCTATGAAGGATCGTTATCCCGGAGTTACACGGGCCCGATTAAAGATAAAGTTTAATTGCGGGCTTAGACGGTGCTTGAACCGCGGCCAGTAATTGCACGCGCAGCAAGAGTAACTGCAGTTTTTCGCCGTTTGATCATAAAACGTTCGACCCGGGACGATTGTAATTCCGCTGATCAGTCTTCCCGTTGACAGCGCCGGGATTCCCCCCCTCCCGATGGGTAAAAATCGTGCTCGTCTTGTAATTCAGCGAAACAGATCTGTTTCCGCTTCGACGAGCAACTCTGCGGTTGTGTTCGATACACTCGTTCTTCCAGTTCCTCGACCTCCAGGTAACGATATGTCGAGCCGATCCGAAGCTTTGCTCCTTTCTCAACCTGAATCGATCCGCTGCCTAGCTTCCATCTCGTCCGGTGATTGAATAAAGTTCAATTGTAACTTAACCGCACGGTTTTATGGCAACTGATCAATTTGACGCACCGGGCCCATTTTCGTCCGTGAGATATTATTATACTGTCACTCGGAAGAATTACGTCGACTAAGATCGACTGGCTTTCAGAAATAACAATTAATAATTTTATACACCTTATTTTAATTTGTACACTTTTTAATTTTTAATCTTTAATTTCATATACACTTAACGTGTATATATGTTTATCGATATTTAATCCCGACGTCTATATTTATTTATTTTAACATTTGTAATTGGAAATACGAAAGTCATTTTCACTGTGAGACTAATGTTAATAACGATCGCAATCAGAGTGAGAATTTTAAGTCAGGATAATTTAAAAATGTGGTTACACTATTCGCAACTTTTCAAAATTAATGAAATATATATTTGTTGAACTTTCGTTTTTCAAAATCGATGTAAAATATATGTATCTGGTTACAGAATTTGGTATAATGCGTGAGAACAGTTTATAGCTATTACAACTAGGAATTATTACTCAAAAGTAACTAGTAACTATTTACTGTAATAATTATTTTCTTTCCATTACAATATACAGATTTGTATAAAATATAACATTTTTGGATCATTACAACATTTACGAGATCCGCACAACTATGGATCTAGTAATATTCGCAATGCAGGGAATCATGTTTTAATTATACTAGACTACAGTGAATTAAAGTTTGAAAATTAATGTTTACATAATCATCCGCAGTTCAGTCGTTCCGGCTGATGTGCTCGCATAATCGAGATCCCCATGCACTACGTACTTTGATCATACACAACGAGTGGTGGCAAAGTTTTGCCATTATGGCGCCGACGAAATATACAATATTTGATACGAAGCACAAGTAATTTAGCAAAGTTGTCGCGTGACTGACAGCCGAAACAACGGGGCGAAAAGTATTGTTCGGGAAAATTGGCGCAAGTAAATAATTCCCGAACTTTTCCTCCTTCGGGCGAGAAAGTTTCTTTTCTTCTTCGATGCCGTTTAATTAATGACGGGGAAACAGCCCGCGAAAAAATTGTTGGAAAACCTGTTGAAGATGACGAACGAGAAATGTTAACGTCACCGCGGAATGACAATTCAATTTCTATGGCTTTGGGCAAGGAAACTTTGCGATCGATACTTTTCTAATAACAAAATCGCTGGTCGAGTATTTAAATCAACTAATCATTGCGAGTCTGATATTTTGACAGGGAATTGGGCGAATTCAAATTCGATGATACAATAAGAAATAATGGAAATTAAAGCAAATTAATTTACTGATAGGAATGATAGGTATTCTATTTTTTATCATCGTTTTGATTCTGATCAGTAGACTGCGGATTTAATAATATTGATATATAATAATTACGATAATAATAATAATACTAATATAATAATATATTAATATTTAATAATAATTATAATGATTTAATGCAACTTGTGATTGCATTGCAAAATTGTTATTGTATACAAGTTTTTTTATAAATTTCTTCAGATCTCGTCATCGTTGCTCTTTTATTTTCACAACTTAGGATTTATAAAGCAATTGTTTATGTTCTCCGGAACACGTTGCCGCGTCCTTTTAAATCATGTTACGATCGTCATCGAAGCTTCATTCTAATTTCTCGAGCTCTAGCTGACACAAACTTCGAGGAATATAACTTTGTAATGTAATTTATGCAAACCATGAGCTGAATACAAAGCGATGTTATTCATTATAATGCACGATGTATACAAACGTGTATTTTTCATAAGAGCGGACGTTTTATACAATGAACACGACTCCCGGCATTGTTAAATCAGGTTCCCCGTATTTTCATTGTAACCACGAATTAACATACATTTGAATTCATCAACGTCGATCAGCAAATAGAGTTCAACAACAAGCAGAAATATTACTTTTAAACAAATGCCAACTGCATATTTCACTCTTTATAAAATAAACTCTATCAACAGAATATGTTTCAAAAGCGTGAGGAATCCTAATAAACTAATACCGGATTAGAAATCTTAGAAATAATAATTACAATGAATTTAATACCGATTTCCCGAAATGGTCTCTTTTTACATCGATTAACCTCAAAATAATTGGAAACTTTTCCGATATCAAATTTCCGAAAATTTCCCACCGCATTGTATCCGTCGCCCCGTAATTTTCGTTAATCTTGTTTACTCGATATAACAATAGGATCAGCTTCTTCTATTTCGCAGAATGTTTTGCATGGCCATCTGTGGTTGGTGCTTGGAGTTATCTTGGTGTTCTTATTCCCCGTTCTTCTTTTTACTCCTTCCTCGTAGCCCATAATTGGTTCTTTATCTTCTTTCCCTCGCCTGCATCTCCATCTACTTCTCTGTTTGTATTATTCTTCTCGAGGGTTTATCTCCTCTCGTTATTTTCCTGTTTTACATCTCCATAGCTTTTTTCCTCTCTTCTTTTAGTTTGGACTTTGAGTTGTTGTAGTCCCCCATTATGTGAGATATCTCGCAGGATTCTGGAGGAAACTTCTTCTGACCATTTTCCAGGTGAAAACAGGACAAAACTGTCAGTTGAAAAGCGTGCGCAAACAAGTCGCGCCACAAAAATACATCGACAGGCTGTTCATCTTTATTTGCATTTCACGGCGAAGATTTGTTTGATTAATATTTGATGCAGACGTGTGAGATGGAATACATTGTTCCATTATTATTTAGTGTTCAGGTGACTCTTAATTACACTATTGCAATGTTATAACTCTTCTTGCTTACAATATTATAATATTATAACTGTTATTTGTAATATTATAATATAATAACTGTTACTTGAATTATTATAATATTATAACTCCTACTAACAATATTATAATATTACAAGTATTACTATATGTTAAATATAAATAACAGAATGTCTACTATCAATTCCTGCGAATATAAACATAAACGAGCATCTGTAATTCTTAAAAATCAACTCGGTAGATCAGTGTTCAAACAGTCCGTCTTTAAATTATAAAAATGCATTATTGCGTTTATAATGAATCTATAAATATTTATATAAAGAGAATACATTTGAAAATGAAACACATTTTGGCTCCCCACGAAAGAATAAATAAATAAACAACTACCGAGAGAATATCTCCAAAAATCCATTCGATCTCCAATCGAAACTACCCTCGAAAATCGCAGGACATTATCAGCCACCCTCCAGCCCCTGCAGAAACATTGGAACACGGCGTGGATTTTTCCGTGCATTCGCAATGAACTTGCAAATAATTCTTCGCGCAGTCGGATTTCCTATTCGCGCGTTTCGGGGAGCTATTTTCCCGTGCAATACTCTTCGGTTTGAATCGTCGAAATACCGGCGGCGTAATATCTAGCCGGTGTAAACGCACAATTTCCTCGGAACGAAAAGGTTAATGGAAATTCAGCGTTAGCGCCGGCCCGTTATTCCGGATCACCTCGAGCATCCCTTTGGCCTGATAATTGCCCGTAGCACGGCGACGTTTTTTCTTGGTTCGTCGCGAGCACGACGATGCAGCCGGGGCTCATTGTTCGCCGCGCTGGTTGCCCGAAGACATCCGGCGCAGCCAACGAAGAGGTTGCACTCCGGCTAGGAGTCGTCCGTTAAACTGCAAAACTTCTGAATATGCTAATTTCACGGCTAATTCTAATGTTTCCGGGAAACCAGGTCGCGGATGAAGAAGTGGATGGGAGGTCGGCCGGGCGGCGCAACCAAGGAAGTTCCAGCCGGCCGACGTTAGACTGCGTGGCTACTCTAATTGCCTCCCGCTCAACCGTGTAATGAAGTATTCCGAACGAGTGGGTAAATGATACCGAGGCGAAATCCTCGGGAAATATTTAATGATCTCTCCTGTGATCGCTTCGGCGCACAACGGAACGAAACATCTATTTTCTGCGACGTCATCGGCCATTCGTCGTCGAATTTTTTACTCCAGATTCATCGAATCTTTAAGTGATCGTAGCGTGAGAAAACACAAGGAGATGCACTTTGCGTTCACATTTGGTTTAATTAAATGCATTTGAGTTTTCCAGTTGCTCCGCTTTAAATAATTATTGCATAATTCCATGAGTTCTCAATGTTTTCCATTTTATTGGTCATCTCATTAGCAATGATTTTCTACGAGAAACTCGATTTATATTTCATCGACCAACGAAATTAAATAAAATAAATAGAATAAGACAGAATAAAATGTAATAAAATACAATAAAATACAATAAAATACAATAAAATACAATAAAATGCAATAATTTATATAAAGAATTTAAAACAGAAATATCAAAGAAATATCAGGCTATTATAAAATTGTAACTGTCAAAAAGAAATAAATGAATTAATGTGATATAATAAGAGCCAAAATTTCAGCGATAAATATCAGAGCGAACATAAATTCTCAACGTCGAAAGCTGTTCTTGCGACGATAATTCTCCCTTATTCTAGAACATCTTAAGTTCGATTGAAAAAGGAATCATCTCTCTATCTCGTTCCTGTCAAATGTTCTACGATTTTTACACAAACTTGGTCGTTTTTCGCCGCTCTGCGCCGAGGGGAAACCTCGGTTTTTATTTGATCCGCCGCTAAGGGGGATGAGAAACTGCGGGCGAAGATGCTCCCTTTTTTGGCCAGACGTTCCGTGATTGTTTGATTTATTGAAAGGGAACATCCTGCCGTTTCCTGGACCTGTTTAGGCCTCGTAATCCGACCGTCCCCGGTACGCCGTATTTCGGCCGAGTAATAAAATCGAATACCGACGGGAATAGAGGATCCAGGCACCGACGGAATTGGCGAAAATTGTGTGGGCCTTTCAATTCGTTCCATTGACAACCGACGGCCGGGTCTGTAGGTAATATTTAATAGAAGAAGAGATTGAATTCTCGAGCGGTGTACAGTTATCCGTCAATGTTTCGTGCTGCTGCGATGATGTACGGTAGCTGTCGTAAGACGGCGAACTTTAATTTCAGTTATACGCACCTTATTATTTATATAGTTTTCCTTTCTTTATTCTATATAGACATGTTTCATTTTCTTAATCTGGAACAAAGGGTTGTAAAATTTAACACGCCGAGTGTAGGAACTTGCAGTGGTTTTTTTTATTTCTTTTATGTGCGACATTATTTTATCTCATTATTTTATCACATTATTTTATCATTATGTTATTTTATTTATTTAGTTTCTCTATTTTTAAATCTAGAGATGCGTGTTTCATTTTTCTTAATCTCTTAGTTTCTTGACCTGCGATATTATTGTCAAAGTAGAACGTGAATATTCGTATAAAATAATTTTCTGCATCTGCTGTGTATTTCTCAATAATCGAAAAGATATATTGACTTTCTTAAGTTTCGATCTTTTTTAACTATGTATTTGAAATTTATCTCTTCCACAATGGTTTTCACAGAAAGCATCGGTGACTCAAATAAAAACTATAAAAACGCGTGTAGTGTAATTTTAGATAAACGGTTCGCTGCATTTTGCTCTTAGCTATTGTATAAAATAAAAAAGCGTGCTTTTACCGCAAAATGAAATGGATGTACAGTGTAGGTAACTGTGTTATTCGCATAATGAAATTGCAAATTTCATACGCATTGTAACAATTTCCTGCACCCATTACAAGAAGCAAGAGTCAGTTAGGAATGCAGCTCCTGATTAAATAATCGTAGCAGGTGGACGATAAAATGTCTCATCCTTTTTGTTTTACAAACGCATAAAATCCGCCGTTTACAAAGATTAAAGTCATCAATGTTGTTTGTTTCGTTCAGGCTGGAGCGTACTGCCGAGTGGCTACGGTTTTACGACAAAGTTAAACTTAATTTCGCTTCTCCAAGGATTAGTTAAAGTTCCGCGGAGCAGATTGCGCGAATCAAATTTCCGGAACACTTTAAATTAATTAGTGACGCAACCTTTATTCATAGAGTATGCGTTTCAAACTGGAGAAACAGTTTCGTGTCGGATCAACGTTAACGATGAATGAGCTGCAATCTTGCGAACGCTAGCCTTCCCGTTCGGAGATATTATTTATAACGATCGCAGCCGGCAGAATGTTACGATAATTGGAAAAGCATCGACGGGGAAACGAATTTTCTGCGCTGGAATAATTTTGCCAATTAAACTCGTTGATTCTATAAATGAAAATTCTTCGACCCCCCCCCCCCCCCCCCGTGCTTTTATCTTATCGAATGCTGTCTTACGATTCGAATAGCCGTGAAATACAAAACAGATGCGATGAAACCGTAAACTGAGACGTTCGATAAACAGGGAATTGTTAAATGAACTGACTCGGAAGAAGATGAAATTACAGGCAGGGTTAAAAGTTCGTTGACCGAGAAAATTGACGACATTAGGAAATTCGATGGCGATAAAGCAATATCGCGGCGGAGATGAAAGAATTGGCGGGAAGAAAAATGGAGAAAAAATGTAGAAACAATTCCAATCGCGTCTCTACACACTCCGAAGAATCCATTACTTCAGAAATGGTTTCATGGTGGTACGAAGCGCCGACAGAGAACTAGACCGATATACGGTAAAACCTCGATATATCGGGCTAATTCGGCCGAGGAACTGTCCATAAAAGCGGGAGTCCGTTCTATCAACTGATAAACTGGATTTTCGTGTATATCGAAAAATTTTGCGAATTAATTTGCGTAATTCCAGTCGAATCTGTGTTTGCAATTCAAATCGAGCACGAGAATGTCAATTTTAAAGAGAAGCTCCCATTTTGTTCTTAACCCCTTGCAATTGGAGCTCCGGATATTCCCGACCCAGCAGTTCTACCGTTTACGAGCAACACAAACGGTGTTCTCTTGCAAAACAAACCAATAAACTCAAGAGAATAAATATAAAAGCATATGGTACCACCGGATTAGAATGCTGAAAGTACTGTCATTTATTCCTTCATTTTTACGAGTGAATAAATATCTGTTAAATATTAATCTTAATTAGAATTCCTTACTGTCACACTTGTATTTTATAAGACTTTTCATCGATTTAATAAGTACATATAAACATTTAAAGTCAATATTTTGTAATAAAAAAAGAATCACTGCGAATTTATTATAAGCAGACTAGTGATCTATTTAAGGATCTAGAGATTTATGTTATAAAGAAGTGTCCCTAACAATTTCTCCTGCAAATATTATTATAAATTTTCATCCTGAGCGCGATGATTTTCATCAACTCGAAATAACGTTCATTTAGAACAGTCTATAACAATACCATTATCGACTGTTTCAGACAACTGCCTAAGAAGACCAAGAAGATGCAAATTCCCTCCAACGACAAGGTCATCCCCTCCCTAATCGGCGACACCGAACCAAGGTACGCCCACCGTGAATGGTAGGGACAGCCGCGCGGATACGAGAGGTAAGCTCGCATTGTGTATCTGAAGGCGTGCCATAAGACACGGTGTGGCGACTTCCCGGCTTGAATGCGATAGAAACAGGTCGCACTGGACAATATTAATCAGCGTCTTGCCAATAATATATCCCGACAATGCGGTTATCTGCACTCGCGGCAGTGTGTCGATCACCGGGGAAGCTGACCAAACAGGAGCACAATTCAGCCATGGATTTGTCTGCTGATGTATCGTGTCAAATCCTTTTACGAGACTGTATATCACGCGTCTCGAGGCGGCTAGGTTGCGACCTACTGAACGCGAGGAAAGCACAATGCGCCTCGGACGTGGGCGACCCAACGCAGATGCATCGATCGATGTCGTCCGCAAACGTATCATAAAATACTCCCCGAGCCATCACGTTTGAGCTAGACCCATGATTATTTAGCGAGCCGCGGCGGCCCGACGTTTGCTTTCCGCTGGAGACACCGAAAATAAATATTACACCGTGACGGGCTACATTCCAGCTCGGGTAAAAGGAGTGTTACACCGGGAATCGTGCCACGTACGGGAAATAGAATTTTCCTGCGAACACACGTACTGCGATTACAAGCGGGATGAAAGAATAAATTCATTGATTACGGCGCCATGGAGACCGTTTCGCTCGAAAGTGGCGCGGAATTCAGTTTCCTTTGCTTCGGGATGTTAAAGCGTTCGCGTTTGCGGTAAAATATCCTGATTTGCTCGACTTTTGTCGACCGCGATTCTGCGTATTGGAAGTAACTGTACAGACAGCAGTGTTTCTTTTGAAAGCAGTGATCATTCGAAAATAGCGATATAATATTAATAGTATTATTTATAATATTAATATTAATATTATTTATTTTTATATTAATATAATATTAATATTATTTATTTTTATATTTCCAAGGAAATAGCCACGGTAGACTGTGGAGGTCTTCGTGCAGTTTATCTCTTTTTATAAATCTTTTAGTCGACGATGAAAGTTTTCTCTTGTTTCAGTTTTTACAAGTTTTACTATGGAAATTTGCACGGTCTGTGAATTTTCGGATTTATTTTTCGTTCTATTCTCAGGCAATCGGTGGTACATAAGTGAAGCGACATTAAATTGTCATTCGTGGTTCGCGTTACTGTAGGCTACGAGAGTATTAACGTCCGATTTCCATACGTGTTATCTGACAAATTATCACATTTCATATTACTGCGAATTGTACGTATATATTGTAGGAGAACTGACTGCTATTCGATCTGTTACACCTTGCGGAAATATCGATACGATATTGGAGACCGCGATTGCACGCCGTAGAATGACGTTCAGTATTATTGCCAGGTTGCGGAGCTTGCTGCTGTAAAATATAATAAACCTGCATAGACCTTCAGCTTTCTTTAACAGAAGCGTATGAGTGTTTTGAGCAATGTTATTTAACTGTTACTGAATTTTAACGGGAACGGAAAAAGAGGTTTATTTTTAATTTAGTTGTTTTCTCGAGAACCGAAATGACGTGTTCACAAATATTTCTTTAATGTGATGATTATAAATATTAATCTTTACAACAAATTTATAGTTGATAGTTATAGATATAATAATTAATTATAGATTTTTTAATTATAGATATGAATTTTTAAACATGGTCAGTTTTAGATAATTTCTAAACATGGTCACTCTTTGATCACTTCTAAACAGTTTAATTATCTTTATAATACTTTTAATAATGGAAAACGATTCAAGCTTTTATTTTACCGCAGAATAAACCAAAGAAAAATTTGACAAATCCGTGTCAACTACTAAGCTCCAAGATTTGATTTCCGGAAAACCAAACGTAATATTCCCAAAAGTTAGGACACCCTTGATACCAACAGCATACGCAGCCATGCTACCTCAAGAGTTATTATTGTCGAATAGCTGTGTAAAGTCCAAAGTAACTTCGCGAGACAGATTAGCAGAACTGCATATTACTTATGCTTCATAAACCCAAGATACACTGCATATTGTGCTTCAACCGGGTTTATAACTTTCACCTTATTTTGCATCTCTCAAACTTACTCTTATTTCCCTTCTACACAGGCTCGTTTATTCTTTTGGAAGAAACTCGTGTTCCCCACGTTGTCCTATTACGCAGGATAAAAAATAACTATATTTGCAGTCAATAGAGTGACAAAAATATCAACGAGAAGACAGCAAACGAAGTGGATTATAAACAAAATATCAATATCAAGCTGCTGCGTCAAAATGAAAATAATTTAATATTGAAAAATGGGGTATTATTGTACGAATAATACACGTTTATATAAAAATGATACTTAATATGTCACACCTTTCAGTCGAGTCGCCGAGAATGACAGACATGCAACGCGTTAACGCTGAACCTACAAACGAGCGGTCACGCATTTGACAATTATATAAATTATGAAATCACTTTTACGAGAGATTATTGAATATCGTTGGTAACGATAAATAACGGTCGATTTTACCGTGTGCTAGGTGTAGCGTTAAAGTCGAAGAATCGAATGCCGGCAGACACAGATTCGCTTCTCAACGGCCGCGCGCGGTAATAAACGGTTACAGGTGAAAATCTAAGCAGCGAACGGGATTGATCGCGTGTAGATGAGCTAAATTGCTCGAGGTATCTTAGTCGGTGTCGCATTCCTCGGAGCGAATGGAAGCTAAAATTTGATCTGTCACGGTCCCCGGCAAAATACGAGGTCGCTGCACGCGACGCGCTGGTCGATCCCGATGTAAAATCGATACCTGGCCACTGTCGAAGGGCGACGTACGTCACTGCTGAGTTCAATCAAGCCCCGCAACTCGGGGGCCGACCAAGCGGCTCAATAATTTCTCGATGTATAGTGCTCTCGTCGTCTCATCTCTATGATATTCGGCGAACTATTGACGCATTCATCGGCCGATGATATGCAACGATAGCCCGGCGACGCGAGATTCCTAAGTACATGGATGCCGTTAGAAATACGCGAGAAAAGCGACCGGTAATTAGCCCTATCTCGGGTCGAACCAATTTAGTACCGGGACACTCCCTGAACTTCGGCCCGAGAAACTTCGATCCCGTCTCTGTGCGATGCTTGATACAGCATTCGCACTCGAAATTAATCCTTTCGTACGTCGTACTCGCGTCTTTGCGCATGCAAATTAATACTTTTCTGTTTGAAATTAACACTTTCTTCATCCAAATGAATTCTTTTCTAGACTAAGTTCAACAATTTTAACACTCCAAATTAATTCTTTCGTTCGTTGTATTCAACATTTTTGCCACTCGAAATCTTTCGGGCGATCATATTTGGTAGATCATAGTCCCCTCATTTGCAAATCGGACTCAAACTTTTGCAAATAAAACTAACCTCTTCGCCGTCTTTTATTCAATCTTTAAATTAAATTTTATTAATCTAATTTTCAAAAGGAAGAATTTAGCTTCTGCGACAGCAATGCACGTCTTTCCAACGAAAATCGTTGGTAACTCCTGTTTCTTAAAATCAACGGAGGCAACTTTCATTCTGCCGTGCATTTATTTTGCAAGATCCAGGATCCAAGTGTCAGCGACGATCTTTGCATCAAAAGAAAACGATA
Source organism: Augochlorella aurata (assembly GCA_028455555.1). Lineage (NCBI taxonomy): Eukaryota > Metazoa > Arthropoda > Insecta > Hymenoptera > Halictidae > Augochlorella > Augochlorella aurata. The sequence continues at coordinate 7,235,095 of CM052154.1, read as the reverse complement.
GAAATTGGAGATTACGCTGTTTTGTAAATATTTACCATTCCGTGAAGTGTACCGTGGTCTCGTGGAGCGCGGTGGGAAGATCAGGGCGTGGGTCGGCTTGCAGAGAGACGTTATGCGCGATCTTTGAGAGTGCACGTTCCACGGGAAGTGGAAGAAATTCGAAATGCATTAAATGCGGGAACGGGACGCGCAGAGCACAGTAGGTGACAGAGGGCTCAGCGTCAAAGGTGACCGGGCTGGGAAGGAAAAACAGGAAATACCGAGCTGAATCGTACCGTCTTAAGCACCTACTCTCGACTACATGTACCAGCTGGAGCGGAGAGACAGAGAGAGAGACAGAGAGAGACATAGAGAGAGAGAGAGTAAGAGAGAGTACGCTGGAGGAGCGTTATGTGACCGACACGTCTATGTAAATTGTTTCCTGATCGATCCGCGCGAATTCAATCCGTTTTCTTGCACTCGCAGCTCCCAGCGTCTCGGCGAGAGGAGTAAACTCGCGAGGTCCTTTGTTCCATTCACCGACAACTGAATCCTGTTGGGCGGGACAGTTTAGGTTCCGTCTTTGTTCCCTAAATTTTCGAAGTGGCAGAGCACGGATCTCGGGACCAACACTTAGCTATGTGAGAAGCGTTCCGTGAAATGTTTCTACAATTATGAGTTTTACGTGGTACACCGCGAATTTTATTTTAAAAGGAAATAAGTGCAGTTCTGACTCTCTTATCCGAACATTTATTTTATCAACATTCCAGCATCGAAACGTTCTATTATCTAAGCAATATGTTATTTAGATGCGTTATCACCTAATAGAGAAATTGAATACAATTTTTAAATAATAAAATGTTTTCGTATTTGGATATTACAAAAATAATTGGTATCGATATATAGTATCGATTCCTGTTCAATTAGAACACAAAATACGTAATGTTATACAATCAAAGACAATCGTTGGCATCCATAGAGATAGAATAAATCGACAATGGATACGATAACCAAATCGTACCGGAATGGTCATATTTCTATCGATGTTCATTATACCAAAAACTAAATCTCACATTAATTAATCTCGATGGTATTAAACTCGATATATTATTATTAAACCGGAAATGTCTATGCATTCGTGTCGCGTATCATCATTATAATCGTCATACCAAAGAATTCGATACAGCACGATCTACCGTTTTATTAAAAACTGTTTTATTAAGAATTTGCAAATTTAGTTATTCGCAACAAGACAGTGTTAATTTCCAAGTTCCTATTGCGATAAAGAAATTGATAGGTTGGTAATCATTTTCGAGGTTTTATTTTAATTTGTAAGCCGAATCGTCTCTTATCGGATGCAAAGCTACAAATTATCAACGCTGCGAACCTTATCAACTGCCACACAGGATGCTGTCAGTCTTACCTTCGCTTGTAAAATGCAGGTAAACTCCTGTTTCTGTTATGCTTACGTCAATGTTCCTTATTCAAGTGAGGAACGTAAAGAAGATTGGTTTGGTGAATTTTATTGGAAAAGCTACACTGAAGATGTAGAGGAAAAGAATCGCGAAGAATGGATTGAACGTAGCTCTTGCGGCGATTGGTACCATTGTTCCTGTCAGAGCGTTATAAATTGAAGTTCTCCCTGCGAATGTGCGAGCGACTCGGACACCGCCTAAACTGATAAATTTCACGTGAGCGTATAATTGCTAAACACTTCGTACAGGTACGAGATAACATATTGGAGACGTGAAAGGTGTCGGGGAAACATTTGACACGTTACTTTATTCGTTTAGAACAGCTCGTGTATTAAGTTTATACGTAGGTGTTATGTTAGTCGGTGTTAATTTTCGTTGAACGATTAGTAATACGAAATTATTATTATATAATATATATTATATTATATTATATATTAGTATATAATATTATATAGTATATAATAGTGTTTTAACTTTATTTAAAAATAACGAAAATAAAAAAGATAAATAAATAACTTCGGTGGCTGAGAGCTGTTAATTCTCGATTTTTTGATTTCTGAAACCACGTAGTTTTGAATCAGAGAAATAGTCCGATAAAAAATCAAATTACTCCTTTAAACAATTCATTGAAAAGTTTATTTGTTAGTGCTTCTCTTCAATAAACGTCGAACAATTTTTATGGGAAATTGTATTGTGACGTATGATGAAGGAACGCCAAATATGGAATATCTGCTTTCAAAAAAATTTTTTTTTCCTCATTTTATGCGCTCAGCATCGCGTCCGTTATATATGGACGACATAATTCTCGTTGCAGGTTTGACAATTATTTTGTTGCATTTCCGGTGTTCGATAAATATTAGAATAATTGTATATCGATAAATATTACAGCTAAATTTTACGGATTTCAGTCGTTTTAATCTTTCCGTTATTTATGCGTTTCTGTGTTCCGCATGTTTTAGTTTGTTACATTTGCGCAGTTCCATAAATATCGCGGAACAAGTTTACAGATTTTTAGTTCGCCTTTTATTTATCCGTTTCCGTGCCGAGCATATTTTATTGCGCGATAGCTTTCCAATTTTCCGTACATTAAATACGCGGCAAGATTTTAATGCGATTGTAAATATTTCGTTGTTGTTGCCGTTGTATATAAGCATTTGAAAATTGGTTTTTCTATAAATCTGAAATTATAGGTTTGTAAAAATTGTTCGCAACTCCATGAGGAGATTTCGTCCCCTAAAATGAAACATTTAATAAATTCAAAGGTTCCTTCGAAATTATAAGAATAATTTCAAATAATAATAATTATCAAGAATATTAATATTAAAACGAAACTTCAACAATCGATTAACGCGTTTAATACATTTCGTATTTACATACAGAGGATTTTATGTATTAGTGCGAGAAATGAGCGTATGAAAAATGAAAACAGTTGAAACATTTTAAAATATCATTATATTATTTTCAACTTACTAAATTTATTAACCGAGCAAATATGTTCTCATCCAATTATTACTTACTGTAATCGAAACAGACAATTTTTATTTTTCATAAAGATCCGACTATCTATTTATCAACGAAGCTATGCTTAAAAAATTGGCACACATTTCGTGCGACTAAATAAATAAATAAAACTACATAAATCCACGAAAATGATAAACTCTCGAATCAATCGTGTATAATTCTCAGCCATTTTCGGTGAGCAGAAACTTCGACCATGAAGAAATCGTTCCAATAACACGCAAAATCGGAACAATAAAGTGATAATTATAATCAGGAACGTTCTCGACTTTCTATCAGGCCGCGAAGTTTTCAAATTATCTCGCACTTAGTCGCGGTGGCCCTAATTATTGTTAACAACGTTCGCGCCGTAATCTCCGACACACTCAGCGGGGATGTGCTTTTCGAAACGGTGATCGACGATCACGAGGCGTTTGTAATTGTGCCGGCGACCGAGCCCTCTTTATCGACGACCGCGCGCGCGGTTTCGAGCAATGAACACAAAGAGATCAAGCTTTGATTAAGAGCAGCCGCGGAAACACGAACGAAAGCAATTCACCGCGCTCCGGGGTACGAACGGCTCGTCAAAAACAATCGTCGCGCGTTCGCGCCCCCGCAAAAATCAAGCATCCAGACGTCGCTGAAATTTCCGACGTGTTCAGCCGCGGTCGTTGGAATTAATGTCGCGTTATCGCAATGGAACGGCCGCGATACGGGGCCGGATTGCGATATATATATATCGTGACCAATCTTATCGAACGCGAAACCGATGTTGAATGGACAACATTGAACGTACACGGACTGTACACAACACGAAACCACCCGGAACGTGCATATTCTTAACACGAATGCAGACCGAAATGCGTCTGCCATTTGGCGAGGTCAGGTCGTCTTTCTGAAATTTGCGAACATAGTGATTGCCACGTCGTTTGTTCCGTCGTCCTTATTTCTATAATAGTTTGCCATTTTTCATGATTTTTGGAAAGATTGGAACGTCACGTGACATTTACCTTTTAAGAGAAGCTAGGATATTATATATTTATATATAATATATTCTATATATTATACGCCAAATGTGATTCCATTTATTCCTTTTCGCTTATTTAAACATGATTTTATTAATTCAAAGTTTTATTTTTGGGTGATCAGTAATATTAATTAGAACAATTTAACTAAGGCACTATTTATCGACGACCATGACCTAAGCCAGGTTTTAAAACTAAAATCTTTCAAGACATCTTACGCTTTGGATCAATAGAACTAGATGAAATGATTTCCAAAACGATTGATTTTTTATATATTATTGTTTATAATTAATCGGTAGGTTCGTTCGTCTGCATCGAACTTAAATACTAAACTTGCGATATCAATTTTAAAAGGCAACCAGCATATGGCTACACGGGGCAGATGCATTTTGGTCGAAAGTATGATTGTTTCCGATGACGGTGCCACGTTCTCGTGACATACTGTAGAAACAGCAGGCGAATTGAGTCGGTATGGACAGGGCGCGACTCGGGCGCACGCTCGAGTATGTTTCGCGGAAGCAAAGCGATCGACTATCGAATGAAAAGTAGTATCGGATGAAAAGACGGGGCTCGGAGGATAGAGGGTAGGCGGCCGGGGGATGGATTGGAGCGAATAGAAAGAAATCGGTTGGTCGAAAAGTTCGGAAAAGGAACTGGAAACATCTGTCGTCGGTTTTTCTCGCGTGACCACGCCGGAAAACTGGATGGAATCTGAACTAGTCAGGGGCTACGTGAAGTTATCTACCACGACAACTGCAGCTGGCACTTCGTACGGTTGTTTCGAGATACTTGTTCTTCGAGGCTGGCTTGTAACGTTCAACGTGGAAACGAACTCCTTTTTTCCCTACTCGCGTGCAACTGAGCACGTACGTAAGTGGCCGCGTATCCTACACGTCGACGCAGGCCACTTCCTTCTTGTGTTTTTAGGAACAACGCATTCCGTTTGTGCCGCTGCTGTTGCATTAAATGTTTTTAATGTGCCCGTGCTCCTCGCGCGCCCGTATTCCTTCAAATTTCATAGTAATCTGCGAATCGAGTGTGCTTATAGTTCGAGTTTTGCTCGAATAAATGACGCTTTATATTTCGCTTGAATTTCGTACGAATATGTGTGAGCTTTTAGTTTGTTGAAACTTTGTTCAGCTAATTGAGCATTTTAATTTCATTTAAATTTAGCTTGATGGAAGAAGAATTTTCATTTTATTCATATTTCAGTCATTTAAATAAGGATATTCACTTCATTTTAGCAAATCAGGATTTTAACTCTATTTTAATAAATAAGGATTTTGATTTAACTTTAATATATTAGGATTTTAACCTCATTTCAGTAAATATAGATTTTAACTTTATTTTAATAATAAGGGTTTTAATTATATTCGAGCTTTAAACTTAAAAATGAGAATTTACATTCTATTTAAATTTTATTCAAATAAGAGGAATTTGCAATTTCTATACGTTAATTTGCGATACTTGATTTTTTACATTTATATGCAAATTATAAACAACTTTACGTTGTAAAGTGCAGACGAAGTACTTGAAGCACAGATATAACGTCCGCATAATTTCAATGTTTCGGGAGAAAAATTGTACACTAGAGTTGGAAAACAATGTTACCAAATGTTTGAAAGTGATTAATCTTGCTCGTTGAACACCGCGTTATTTTCTCAACTTCATCGCGTGACGTTTAATGGATTACTTTGTTGTCCAACTGCAACAAATGCAAAGTAACGCCGCATCGTATGCCGGTGGTCAGAGTTAGAGTAATTTTCCGCGGCGGTTTAAATTATGCCGACAAGTTGCAGAATTCATTAAGCCCGGCATTCCGTTCTAAAACATAAGCGGCTACAACGCTTCTGCTGAATTTGATTTTAAATAATCACCGGGCGACCAATTTGCTTCTAATCATAGCTGCGTTATTGTTCCGCACGTAATTCCGTTCTACCGGTAGAATATTAATAACTAATACCGTGGATGTTTATGCAAATCCATATTGGCGCGGGTCAATTTACGAAACACTTCGATTCGTTCTGCATTCGCGTTGCCAAATACTAAAAGAGCAAGACAAACACGCGGCAGAATCGAGCGGAACTAGACGACGCGTTATTAAATTTTCCGACACGGTCATTCGATTTTTCACAACCTCGGCTGCCAGCAAACAGAAGCAAATAAGCCATTAATTATTTCGAATACCTCATCAATCCGGCAGCGATGAAGCGCTGTTCGATATGAAGATCGTTCGATTCCCGTTTTTAATACTCATTTCGTATAATAATGCGCCGTAATTAATATTTATCCGATACACGTATGAAATCGTGCCGCCACTTTATTCGTTTGCTCGTACGAACAAGTCAATACGCGCGTACTGCGCTCCGTATTTACACGTTGCAAAGTAATTAATCATTGAAATCGTCAGCTCATTATTCGCGTCAACAATTTCGTTTCGAATTCGCGCGCGTGTAGAATCGCGTCGGAAGTCGCGAAAGAAGTCGCGAACGCTATCGAGACCGGTGTAAACATAATAGGAAATTAACGGTGGCTCGAACCGCGAGATAATCGCGCGAATCTTAATTGTTGGCAACGTCCAATCGCGTTCGATTTTGAGAATCTCTCGGCGGGGAAGTTGGAAGACCGTCGACGAATTTGTTTCTTGCGGTTAGGCCGCGCGAAGGTTTCCTGGAAACAATAATCCCGTGCTCGTATTTCTTGTTAGCAAAAGGTCATGGATCATTTTGCGGGATGGTTGACGTTTCAAAAAGATGAGAGGGAGAGAGGGAATGGAGAGAGAACGGGAGGAGAGGACGGATCGATGACTGGATCAGTCGAGCGTGGCACGGAACCGAAAACTGTTCGCCGGCTTTATCTTGGACCGCGTTTCGTTATTATCAGCGCCAGTTTTTCAAGCCGGGATGAGCGTTTGATGTCACCATTTGACGGTGCCATATCGCCGGGAAAAAGTCTGGCATACGTATCTTCGCGTTGGCACTTCAAGTGTATCATCCGTTATCTACGATTTACGTGACAAAAAAAGGGAAGAATGACGAGAAATAGGGAAAGAAGTATCACGGTTGCAGAGCTTCACGGCGGGCGGAAGTATGAAGCACAAAAGCTCCTCGTTCATTTTTTCCAGAGGTTTCCAGAAGTATATTCATTATTAAAACGCGGCGCGGTGATTGCTCGTTGTCAAGTTATTAGATAGATATCCGCAACTTCTGTTCTCAAAATTCGTAGAAATTTTATCAAGCGAGTCCGTCGATCTTTTAATTTTGTAAAACTCGAAACAGCGAAGGTATCGAAGGATCAAAAAATGCTGTCACTATCTTTAAAAAAGATTGAGAATTAAATTAATATATATGTAGTGCGAGCGCAGAAAATTTCTGTAGGAAAATTCTTAGTCCAATAATTATGACAAATATTCAACAATTATGTACACTGCAAATACTGTTGAAAAATTGCTAAACGAAATTATAGACGTCAAATTCGAATTATCATTGAAGAGATATATTATTATGTGAAATTAAAATTATATTGTATTAAAAACTACTTTACATTAAATTAAGGTATATTATTATATTGAATTAATAAATTAGATATTATTAAAAGATATATCGTTAAAAAGCAAGGAACTTGAGTTAATTTTGGTGGCTGTATTTTACAAAAACATAACGCAGGAGTCGCTATATTCAGCTGAAATCGCATTTTCGATAATGATAGCGTCAACCCCGTCGTTTAACGCGGGTTTAGATGATTCCGCTTGATGGCAGCGAGCGCGCTAATCTTAGATGAATAAACTGTAAAGTGTCGAAAGCAAGGAGGAGCCTAATTGAGTCGTCTGTGGACTGAGAATGCCTAGCCCGGGGCGGAATTTCCTTTGACGGCGCGTGTGTGCGTGTTACTTTCACCCCATCGCTGCAAGTTCGCGAAGGGGTGTCTCACAGAGGGCGTTTACCGTGTTGCGGTTGCGGCATTAAGCTTTTTCGCTGGCACATACGTACGACATGCGCGATCCTCCGAAATTTCACGCAATATTAAGTCTCCTTCAACGAAGTAATCAGCTGCATGGAATGCAGCAAGGGTTCTTACACCGACGAGGACATAAAAAATAATTGCATAAAACCAGAATCTTGTTTCTTAATATCTCTTTTTCTTATTTCTAATATTTTATTATTTAATATTTATTATATTATCTGTCATACGCCTTGTAATATTTTCTGCCTTTTTCTGTCACAAAAACTCGCGATTTAACTTTTCGACAATAATCTGTTCTTTACGGCTGTTATCTTCCATTAAGCCGTGTAAAATTCTGCTCTCCTCGCATCAGCATTTAAATAATTACTTGGACGCTAAATTTGATTTTCTTTTCACCAAAGAAATGATTACAATCGAAACACTCCTAATTATTTCAACCGCGAATAAAATGGTACGGCCAGAGGTTAACAGCGGTTTGTGCAGCGCGCGTCAATAAATAAATTGGCTTCCATATGCACAAGTGCATACGTAGGAAGTCGATGTGGATGCTCGACGTTATTCGGGAATTGTGGGTCATCTGATACTTTTCACCCAGAAGAGGTTAATTTTCCACTCGCCGATACCGCCGCGCCGGCGTTAACACTGGCAAACTGCACCGATGCCATGCACCAGCAGTGCTCGAGAAAGTAGCCGGAGTTGCGCCCGCTGCAATCGCGAATTTTCGAGTGTTTTTGGGGGGTTGTTTTGTCTTCTTTGAAAATATTTGGGGCGTGCCACGTACGAGAGTGCGCGCTGAATAATTCGGCTGTTGTAATACTATAATTGGAGTGGTCTTCAAGATAACGTTGCGAGCTGTTGCCCGTTAATGATCATACAAATGAAAAAAAGAGGTCTTCCGCGCCGAGAGTAGTTCTTCGCCCATTTTTTAAATTTCGCCGACGCGATTATTCCAGCGAAACAGATTCGCTGGACTAAGCCTTTCTTTTCAGTCTTGACGAGCGTGAATTAAATTCGCACAGAGTTGAGTATCGTTCGGATCGTTTCGAGCAAATATTAGAATAATTACCCGAATCAGCTATTTTTAATTGAATATTTCATTATTTTTTAATAACAATTATTTTGGTTTCGAGCAAATATGTATCTAGGATGATTATCCGAATGAGCGCCTTTTAGTCGATTATTTTATTATTTTTTAATATTTTGTTACTTTATTCGTATTATTATTTTATTAATATTTTATTCGTCACAAATTATTCTTTCTATTTATTCGAATAATTCAAAAAATTCTTTGTTCGGAAAATTCGAGAAATTAATATGGAAAAAATTAATCTATAAACTATGGACAGACGGTTATACTCTATCTTTTTTACTTAAATTAATTATGTTTCGTAAGAATTTCTGTAGCAATAAATTCTTAGTCGAGTGAATTTTTATATATTATACACAAGAGGCTGATTAAGAACTTCGTCGTTGTAGCAAAAGGAACGACGAGGCGCTCCGATAAAGTGAGTAACGCAATATCTATCAATCGATTTCCTTTACAATTATATACTCCGATAAATGATCCAATCATTCTACTAATAAAGTGCATCGCGACAGCTCCAAGAATTTTCTCGATAATTGTCTAACAAAAGGTATAAATCCGTCGTTTAATTTCCTCGTAATCAGTCTGCGAATTCTATCTAAATTCCTTCGGAAGGAATCTGATCGCAAGGATCTTCACGTAACATAGCCATCCCAACGGCACTATTATTGTTACTACATTGTAACAATTAAACGAACTGAATTTATTCTAGGGGCTTGTGTCTGGCAAATATGCGGCACTGGGTTAATTGGACTCGAAATAATTTATTCATGAAACTACGCTCTCAAACAGGGATCAAATAACACGCGTTGAAAACTAACGAAAGGTGAAATTAACAATTAATTCAATACATTATTTCAATATACAATAAGTGACGTAATAAAGGAAACAATGTTACAGAATGTTCAAATTAAATTACCAAATTTTTGGCTACCAATAAATAATATTGCTACAATAGTATTGCTAATATTATTGCTAATAGTATTTCTAGTAGTATTGCTGCATTTGTCTGAAAATTATTAAACAAACCGAGTTTGTTCTCCAGACATATTTCCGCGAAATATGTGACACTGGTTGAATTTCCCCGAAAATTACCTTTTTCCCTGAAAATTCGACAAATTCCGTGGAAGGGTTAAAGTTTATTTCTGTTTGGGGTTCTTCGCCGTCGTCCAGGGGTTCCCGAGCACTTCGTAGAAGACTTCGCGTGCAGTTGTCAGATCAATCGCGGAGCTAACGTCTAATATCAGGGAAATTTGTTCAGTCAGCGTTGTCGGGCGAGCTAGGCGAGCTTCAATGGGAATTCGAAATCGTCCGATGAAATTGCGCCGAAGTCCCTCGGTGCACGATTATTCCCCGGTTGTGTAAGGAACGAAATTACACGGATTTGCTGGTAACGAAGCCGGCACGCTTTTGCCGGCTCTCCTGGCGACATACAATACTTAGCCAGCAGGAACGCGCGAATACTCGCCGTCTAATTGAATCGTTGTTCGCATGTATCGCGTCCGTCCCTCCCGGTGCGAAGATTCCCATTCCCGCCGGCACATACGCAACACGTACGAAAGTGCGGCAACAAGTTCGTAAGGTCGACACCTTAATTCGGCCGCGGGACCGCGGAGCGTGTCACGGAATCACCGTGGAACAGATTGCCACGTTCTCGCGAACGCTCGCGTCGTGTTCAATGAATCGTTCGCACGCGACTTTGCTCTTCGTTCCACCGTTGAAAACGCCTTCGAGCTTGCTTCTGTAAACTAATCCACGCGCTGCGGAGCTTTCTGCAAAATAAAAATCATCTTCGTTCGTTCCAAGAAACAGAGGCGAAACAACAATGCGTTTCTCCTTTCTAAATAATTATAATTAGTAGAGCGCGGATGTTTGTGCAGAACAAAAGTTATCCTCGCCATTTGCAAGAAACTGAAGCTCAATTGCAAATTTCTTTTTTCTTTAATCATTTTAATAGATTGGAAATAATATTAAATGTCTTAATATTGAAAAATTAACTGGAATGTTTAATAACAATGTTGTAATATTGAACAATAATATACAGGATTAATTTCGTAAATTATATCTTTTAAAAGAGCTCGTTCCATGGCCAACTTCTAATTTTCGAAAATTAAGGGACAAATTGTTGCACCGTTTAAAGGCGTTGAGATCGGTTTCGAAAGTGATGGTAATTCTGAAAAATAGTTTCTAGATAGCTGACAGGAAGGGTAAAACGTTTTCGAATAAAAATTCCAGTGCCAGACACCGTGTGGGTAGAAATCTGTCCGACCAATGGCAGATCCATTCCACTTGTCTAACCGCCAACCCATTCTACTTGATTGACTACTTGTCGGACCATCCTACTTATCTGACCACGGATTACGCCGTCCATCTTATCCGATCATCGACCGACATATTCTACATTTATCTGACTAATGTTCGATCCGTTCCACGCGTCTGACTACTGCGCGACATGTTCTACTTGCCTGGTCTTAAACGTTCTAAAAGAAATATTGTCGCGATCGCGAGCCGAGTTCTTGCGAACGAAACTTTCGCGGGCTTCTTTCGAAGCACTTTTCGGATGAAGTTTAAAAAACAAATTCCGCCGAGAGGCACAATGTAGGGCAGGAAGGAGGAAGATGAAAGTGACGGACACCGTGTACCGAACACTAAATCCCGATGCTACTATTGACTACGTGACTTGGCACGTTATGAACGGATTCTCATGCAACAACACGGAAGTGCAGGCTTTAATTAGGCTATGTGTGTGCAACGAAATCACCAATACGTTGAACTCGTTCTATAGAGAATCGGTCTATTTTTTTTTAGGAACTTCGGTTAACCTTTCTTAACCCTTTGCCGTACTTTAACAGACTCGTGGCGGAGATTTGCAATAATAAGCTCCTAAGTATGAATGTTGTTCCATTCCTTTAAGTCAGAATGAAATTCTATTCTCTCGTCATCAATATTTAAACTTTAAAATAAATGTAAATTCATAATAAGTATAATGTTTGTAAGAAATTATTCTGATGGATTATTATAGTTGTAAAGAAAACGGTACGGCAAGGGGTTAATTTTAAAATCTACGAACGAAATTAATGTGTCAGTATAGGATGTACATATACCTTTTCTCATTTCCAGATTCGATGGATCGAACGCTATCAAAGTGAAAGAATGAAACTACAAGCTGATCAAGTGGTGCAATATATCCTGCTAGACCTTCTACATAAAGTAAGTCTTTTGGAATCTATCACGACAATTTAAGAGAGATATTTGCTCCTATTTCTTGTTATTTCTGTTTGCAACCCTCGGTTATAGGATTCGTAAATTGATTTTAGGATTTATTTCAACTATTAGTTTCAGAAAAGAAAATAAAATTACAAATTCTAACTATTCTATTAACTTTTTCATTTGCATTTAAATGCATTTCTATTTGCATTCAAATCGATTCTAAATCGAAAATATTTCAAAGAAAAATACAAATACTAACGCTAATTATTAATTCTTTAAATTCATAGTCCTTCGAGACCCACTGAATTTTGTTTACAAGTAGCTCGCGATATTTTACGACGATAGAAGGCGAATTTTGATCGCGTTTGAACGCTTCCAACCACTTTGTACCGACACACTCGACCCAGAAGTGAGCGGCGAGAGTTGTTTCAGGGAAATGTTTCGCCGGTTCCAAAAACGCAAGGCGGGATGTCGCGAGAGACTGTTAGGCGTCTCGTCCCGTTTCCGCATCGTTTTGCTCTCGTGCCTTTTTAATATACCGCTACTTTTATTGTTCGTCGCTTTACCTACCCGCTCGGTCCGCTCCGTCCGCTTCGGCTGGCTGCGTCGAGCGTCCTCCACGCGGCGAACAACCGAGCATAGCAGCGAACAAGTCAAACCGAGGCAGCCCAAGGCAGAGCAAGGGGGAGCAAGGGGGAGCAAGGCAGAGCAAGGGGGAGCAAGGCAGAGCAAGGCGGAGCAAGGCAGGGCGCCGCGGTGTGAGGTCGTGATGCCCTGTCTACTTGTTAATTTCCAGGCGAACAAAAGGAGAAATTCAGGCGGAAAGAAACGGGTAGTTTCACCTAGTGCCGTAGCCGGCAACCTTCCAGAATGCAATCGCGCCGGTCCCACGGTTACATTTAGCTGAAAGGGAGAAAGCCAGGCTGTTTGAGTTAATGAAAGGCCGAAAGGTTGGAGACGCTGACGAGACGCGCGCTGCCTCTTCTCCGCCCGCCGCCAGTTATCCCCCGGTGAGCATCCACTTTCGCCTAGACACGTCCCAGCTACCATCCACTCGCGGCCGCAGGTGCTAATGTGTTAGGGACATCGCGCCACCACACGCCCCTTTGTATAAGTCACCGAACACCTGGCCGTTTCGATCAAAATGTTCAGTACTTAAAAAAGGTGCGCTTAATTGAAATTGACGCAGTGGACGCTCACGTTATCGCGAGTACTATA
>CM052154.1:7202124-7221544 GCA_028455555.1 Augochlorella aurata | reverse complement strand
TTATTTTTGCGAAATTAACTGCTTTCTAAAGAATCTTTAATGCCTTTGGAGCGTGCACTCTTTTTACTATTTCCTGTGGAAATATTAATTACTCTAGCCATAGTAGTAATTACTGTGAAAGACCTACGCAAGAGACGAGCGGGCGAGGGGTGTTATAGAAGGTACCGACTTGTAATTTTTCGCTGGAAATTTTGAAATCAAGGATCGCTCTCCTAAAATTTCGGACATTGGCTCGGTTAAATTCGCGTGAAATAATTAGTTGGCAAACAGCGAGATCTCGACGGAAATATGCAGAAAATCGGTGATAAAGGCAGCGCAATTTTCATCTCTATGTGGAAACTAATAACCCAATTAAAAGTTTCTGCAATTAGACCACTCGAAATGTTTGAGGCAAATCGAACGATATTTCGCTGAATTATTGGCTCATACAACTTAAAAATTCGTTTCGGTGAAAACACATCGGGACTTCTGCAACATTCGCGCTGCAATATTCGCACGACTCGTGTCCCTAGAATATACTGAAATAATTGAAATGGTGGCAGGTTCGCAGGAGGAAGTAGGTCGAAAGCGTGAAATGAAATTTTTCCATTCATTAAAACTTGAAGCCTCATTCTGCAAAAAAAAATAAAGTCCGGTGTTGGGCACACATGCGTTCGACTAGTTTTCGATTTTATACAGACGGCGCGAACAACAGAACGTTACTCTATATTCAAAGATAAATAAACACACTGAAATTAAATTTCCTCGTTCGAAAAATCCAATTTCGAAGTTTATTTAGTATAACGACATTTCCCTGAATTCTTGTAAAACGTGGGCGAACTTGATCTTTTTCGAAAATCCAATGACTGATTAGGAAATTTGTCCCTGCGTGTTTCAATTAATTTCGCAAATCAAGTAAATTCTCGCCAATCGAACGTGTACAAATTAATTAAGGGTCTCAATAAATACTGGATGTCGTAAAGACGTACATTTTACATCCATTTTTGGTCTAATTAGGTCATTTTACGTCTACGCCCTAGAATGGATGTCTTAAAGACGTCTTAAAGACGTATTTGTGCTACCTGGGGCATGTGTGCTCAAGAATTACTCGAACAAAATTTTGTGACTTTATTTTAATCTCTGTCAGGATGCTTCATGCACTTTCTTCATAATAATTTAGTACAATTGTTCCATTTGATTTAAGACAACAGTCTGATACTGTGTAATGTTCTTACATTTACTAGAAATGCGTGAAACCTATGGTCTAGTGATTAATTTTTCATAACAGAATTTCATTGTTGCACAAAAATACGAAGTACAAGTGTATGGTACAAGTGTATGGTACAAGTATATGGTACAAGTGTATGGTACACGTGTATAGTACAAGTGTACAGTAAAAATGTACAGTACAAGTGTACAGTGCAAGTGTACAGCACAAGCGTGCAGTAAAGGTAAAAATCTTTGTCGCAGGTCCTGCCGGTACAGAATCCAATCCGCGTTCGAATGTATATTTAATCTCGCAGCCTCTTTGGCAAACAGCTCGTGAATAAAATATAAACTGCATGGCGTTCAACCTGTTAAGAGTTCGCCAGAATTATAGACGAGAGTGTACGTAAATCGAGGAGCCGCGCAACGTATGACACTGCGGTCGAATCGAATGAAATTTCGCCCGGGCAGCGTGCTAGGGATAGGCGTCCCAATAAATTTTATTTCCCACGGATGACCAGATGAGGAATCCGTTGTTTCCCGGCAGCCGATTTGCTGCGGCGATGGAACTGTATTGGACGTCGTTCAGTCGCCAACCTCGGCGCAGCTATTGCCTGGGCGACTGTTTTTATGAAATACGTGCAAGGCCGTGCATAGAAACCGCAGCGAGAGCAGGCGGTTTCGATTCTTCGAGCGCTGTGGCGCGGGCGTAATAATTTTATTGGCGAGTTGACTCGCGAAATTCGAATCAATCCGAGTGGCGCCGGCCAATTCGGTCGTCGGAGCACGCGATGGCAAGAGTAAGTCGAGCGTTGATTTACGGGAAAGCGTGTCAGGGTTAGTCAAGACGTCGCGCGGCGAGCGGAAACGGCTTTGAAAAATGATAAAGCACTGTTTCACGTCGGAATACACTGTTTTACTCGTGCACGTGTCGTTTCGAACGCGATCCAAATAAGAAATTCCGTAGGAAATATCGGACGCCTTGAAAACGCCGTCATTGGAGCACGTTTATGTCGCTCGCGCGATTATGAGACGAACTTAGGCGTGGTAGAACGTTCCCGATCTACCGCCGTAATACGCAAGCGCTAATTAATTATTTTCCGTCGCGAATGCGACTACTGGTTTCGTATCAACCCGCGAATTCGTTGCCCGGAGTTCCGTTCCGCGGTTCTCCGAATTCCGTAATCCACGCATCGGCGTCCGAACAAATGACTATGGCGGCGCAACGGTGCGCAAAAATCGCCGATTATTCAGCAGACGGTAGTCTCTTGTTCGCAGAAAAGTTTCTTCCGGATGTTCAGTTGCACGGTATCCGGTGAGATGGAAACACGGAACAAGGAACAGGGCGCACCTCACGCGAAACTAATGTCAGTTAAGTGCGCGTGGTTCCCACTCGCCGTGAAACTTGTAGATTTTGGGAACTTTTGCCGCTCTTATTAGTCTACGCGGCGTTAAATTCAATTGTAACGAAACTCGATAGACGTTTAAGGCGCTGAAATTGTTTTCTTATTAATTATTCATCGGCGCAACAGGAAATTGCCGCCGCATAATTTCGACTTGTCTTCTGCCGCGAGGATTCTTGTAAACTTCGGACGTTTCCGCTCACGGAATTGTTAATTTCCTTCTGCGCTCCAGGGAGTTCAATGCGTGCGTGATTTTTGTAGTTAATGGACGAATCTATTACAGCAGCAGTTATTTCAATTAATATGTTATCCATAGAGTGGGTCATCTGTCGGTTTCCTTCTAAAATTTGTTTACTTTATTTTAACACATTCGCAACAAGTGTGACACGTGAAAAGCATGGAATGAATTTTTTGAATACAATTATTGAAAATTTTTATCATATTTTATAAGAGGATAAATATAATATTCGATAAATATAATAAATATAACGTATTTCCTACGTAACGATTAAGAATTAGCAATTAACAATTAAAAAGGTCTAATGGTTCCGTTCTTTTAACTCTTCCGATTTCCCCTTCATTATTGATGAGAAATATATATATAATACATATAAATATAGATATATTAAATATATATTATATATAACAATAATATGTATAATAATCTATACAAAAATATAAGCTAATCGATAAGCTTCTGTTTATACAGCAATTTTAAAAAGAAGCCAACAAACGACCCATCTTACACCAAATAAAAAACGATAAACTAGAAATTGCGAAGTATTATACTCCAGTGTAATTATTTCCGCGCGGAACTTGATCATGTTACCGAATCGTACAGAGGAAATTCGAGATATTTCGCGATCACTGTTATTCGAGATGTGTTTTGTTGTTTAGGACGCAGCGGTTCGCGAAACCGAGGGATTCGCAAATTTTTTTTCATTCCGCTTTTTTACGCTCGATACTCGTAAAACCTTCATTCGTTGAACCAATTCCGTTTCCAATACTTTTACAAGTATTCGACTTCCGAGATCCTCCAACATTTTGCAACGAATGCACTCTTTCATCCCCGTTCGCACGCTTTGCGTCTGCAATTATTATTGATACACTGCCTTTTTTAATCGCTATTGATAACGGATCGTCATACGAAGTTGCTAACGTGCAAACAAAATGCACAATTCAACTTGTCCAATCGCGCTGAGCAGAAGATTAAACATTTTCATGGAGATCGAATGGGCGCCACTTTCATTCATCTGGCAAATCCTCCATTCCAAATCTATGCGGACAGATCTTTCGTTTAGAGCCGCGATTAGCGTGCGTTCTGTTTCATCAACAGCGACGCTAATACTCATTGAAAGTACTCGTCCGAACTGTGTTCTGTTTCGTAGTTTCACGGAGTAAAAGAATTCCATACAGAAATCGCGTACAATTCGGAATTGCTATAGCGATTACCTTTTGTGATAAAATCGAGTATGCTTTATTCGAAACTGGAAAACACCTCTTTTCAATATGCACATTATTTGTTAAGCCATACGAGTTGTATGGCTTATGGTGCAATCTGATGCAGGATGCAAATATATAGGACGCAAATCCCCAGTTAATTATCGCGGCAATTATTCCATGTATTAGAACTGATTAGATTATGGTTTAATGCGAAAAACATTGTCTGCATTGATTGCAAGATGCAGGAGAAGCGCGGACATTTTTTGATTTTCTTAATCACTAGACTCACTCGATAATAATTTCTCAGTTAATGTCTCTATTAATTTCTCAGCGTCATTTTCGTATCTTTTTCATTCCAATTAGCAACGCAAAAGCGCATCAAACCTTGTAGGAGAAATCTAAAAAATACTGTTCATTTTAAATATAAGAAAAATGGCGTTAAAGACACGATAAGCAGGATCAGCATAGTAATCGACGCACCCAATAAACATTATTATTGCCGACTAGAATTCCTAAACAACCAGCAATGGAATTACTAATTACGTTGACTCGGACTAGAGCGAAAGATCGTCGCAGCCTTTCCAGCGTGCACATCGAGCCGTATAAACGTAGACAAAGGTGCGTTTGGATGGGATAGTTTCGCAACATTGTGACAATCCACGGTTGTGTGCAGAGGGGCCTGTGTGCAGAGGAACTGTGTACAAACCGTGCGTGTACGTAAATACAGTCGAACGCAAAGCGTGCGCGCATGCACAAATGGTTTTTGCAGCACAAAGTATCAGCCCGTGGTGGAACGTATGCGCGTTTCGGAAATGGTGCGCGGACCCGTCGCTCGTCCCAGTTCGAGTTTATTTCGAGAGAAAATCGTCGGGGGAAGGTAAACGCGCACGTTCCACCGCGAAAAGATCTTCTTCCAGGTTGATCTTTGGACAGAATCTACAGTCGTGTGTACGTAAATATTAGCGATATGTTTGTTGAGGCACAGGAGCGAGCTAGAACTGAACTTTCGCAATAAAACTGTGCAGCGACTGAACTGCGCGAATCGGGGACTTGATATCCGTGTCTGGATTCCGTGGAGAAATTGAACGGCGGGACACGCTGAAATTAATTTCTGAACTACCCCAGATCTCCGCGGCTTAGAATTTTCTGTTGGCTGCCTCGGTTTTTCGTAAACTGCGCAACTTTAATATTTCGCGCGTCGCGGCATTGTTGCACGGCCATTGTGGTTTGATCTTGAAATCATTTTTTCGTATTTTCCTCTGACATTAAATTAATCTCGGAAGTTATATTAATTATTAGAGAATCATCATTTTTATTTGACTAAACCGTTTACTAAGATTTTATTTCATTCTGCTAAATATAATAAATTGTTACAAATAACTAATTTAAAAAGCGATGAATGACTTTTCGAATTTACACTTCTTTAACGAAAGTATCGTAATTATACGATATAATAAAGACTCGTGCATTTTCGGAAACACTGAAAATTTTGTACGGAATTATTTCTGGAAAATCTCCTCTGTATAGAACATAAATTACATAATTATCCTGCCCACGACAGGGTGCACGTATCTGAATGTCGTCGTCATAAAAAGTTGCTTGAATCACTACGATAATACGGTGCCATAAAAAGTTATAGGAACTTCCACTGTCAGCAGACTGAAATTCTAATAGTTATAAGCGTTTACGAGTATTCCGACTTTTTAATGCTAATATAAAAATACTATATTTGTTTAAAGGTTTACGCGCAATAAAGGAAGTCGAAGTGTCTTCAAACATCGTTCGATCTAAACAGTACGAGTTAAATAAAGCTGTGTTTTTAAAGCTGCGATTAATTCAAGTGATTCCGAAAGCGTTTTTCAATTCCCCGGTGTCCAATATTTGATTCATCGATTCTTCGAATAAATGGACAAAGTTCGCAGTTCTGATTGAAATATTTCTTGCCATCCACGATTCGGTCTTGCCAATTCCAAACAAATGCAATTGTGTTCATACGACGGGAAACTGTTATAGAGCGACCTTCGAGGGGAAGGCTATTGAATCTCCGAAACAGCCACCAATATCACCCCTATATTTGACTTTACAACCGGACAGAGTAGTTTAGTTGTCCTGACCGAGGAATTCGGAATTTGTTTAGAAGGATCCCACGGAAAGTGAACAGAGTACAACTAAACTTGAATTGACCTGTGTTTGCCGTGTTTTTCGCGAGACCCACGAATAGGGTAGGGGACCTGTTAACTGTGGATAACAAGTCGCTCTGTCTTCGATTTGTTTTGTAATGGATTTTATATTTATCGAACGAGGCATATTAGATTTTGTTGTTAACGAATTAACGAAATACAAGAACAACTTTAATGAAATACAGAATCACCTTTACGTTTATGTTCAATTTTCAGGAATAATTGAGTTTAAATTAAAAAAAGCTAATATACAAATAAATAAATAAGTAATTTAACATGACATAAATATGATCTAAATATAATATATGATGTATGTAATATAATACAAATATAATATATAATCTATATAAAATAAATATAAATATAATATATATAAAATAAATATGATATATAATATATAATACAAATATAAATATAATATATATAAAATAAATATGATATATAATATATAATACAAATGTAAATATAATATATAAATATGAAATTAATAATGCCCGAAAACAAGCCGAAGGCACAGCAATTGGTCGCGCCACAGTGACCGACTGCACTACCGCAACGAATGAACGCGATGCGTTCCATGGAACACGTGAAATACTGACCTAACCTACGCGCGTAATAATTGAGCAGAAGCCGCGCGGCCCAAAAAGGCGGCTGTAAACACGATCCTCCGAAGCTAGTCCACTGGCTAGTACATAAAATATAAACAAAATCAAGCCTGGAAGCGACGTGCGACGTGAAAGGAACCGCGCGTTCACTCGAAAATGTGCGGTGAAATTGCCCTGGCAACATTCTTCCTCCTCGTTTTTTGACTCGATTAATTTTTCGCCAGCACGTAGTAATTAACGTTTCCCGCAACGCTGGCAAAACTGCGGAAAAACTTCGCTCCGTGTTCAAATTCGAAAGAATAGGAAACTCTGGTTTAGTCGGAATTAGGGTAAATGGGTTCCGGTGGAATGGATTTCGCGCTGCTGCGGCTCGTCATTGATTTTTTCCATTGGTGATAGGTTTGCTATTCTTAGAAAATCATTCTTAATTTCATACTATATTTTTAAAGCACATTCGTCGTTGATTTTATCGACGGAGAGTTGGGTTACTTCGAAAATTATTTTTAGCATTTTCTGAACCTGTGACTGAATTACTTTACTATTGATTATTATTAATATTTATTGTTACTGTCTGTCATGGTTACTAATATAGTTTTTAATTATATAATATGTCTTAATAGAATATAAATCTTTATGCATGGTTGTGTATAGTTGATGCGACTGCGCTGAAAGAAATAAACTTATAATAATAATAAAAATTTAAGTTGAACAAAGATAGTAAGGAAAAAGAAGGAAAGAAAATAATTTATAAAAAGAAAGGTAAAAATATCCAAATACGAAGAAATGTACTTAAATTATCAGAGACGTGCGCGACGTAATAAATTCACTATAGTTTATATAACTGTTATTCGGTTTCATCGTTTTCATTCGTATCCGGCTAATTACCTTTAAATGCTTTTTCGATATCCATGGCAGAAATTATTGTACACGGCCAAGGGTTTATTAATCGCAGGTGATTAAGAACGCCAATAAGAACGCAAACGTATGAAATATTGTTAAACCCGCATAATCGCCACGTTAATTTTATCATCGAAACCAGAAAATCGAATACATTTCCCGCTATTTTCAACGGTTCATACTTGCAAGAATTGTTAGTAAAAAAAGAGGAATAAGACGCTAAAATAATAATACAACGAAATTATTTTTATTTCGAAGATTCTTCGGTTTTCGATTCGTCACTAAACGACAAAGTCTTTATCCATAAAACTGTCTCCTGTATCGAATCGCTTCCAAGATAGACGCTGGAATAAGTTTTCCACTCCCACCTGTAAGGGCTGATTTCATCCCTTCGAGATATACGACTGCAGATAAAAAGAAGGTTGGGTCAAATGTTTTCATATAAGAACTACTTCTTTGTAAAGTTCCGTCGAAACGGCCGTGTTACCCGATGATCCTTGCGAACAGTTTCTCTTGTATCACTGGGAGCAAAATTTTTGATAAAATCAGCACACCGCCGATAAACCGGCTACCCCTTTGCAACCTTGTTCCGCATTTCAACTAATGGACTGTGTTGCGCAACTTTGGATACGATGGCGATATGAGTGATTACATCATTGTTACGGAGAGGATGCATTTACCCGGGGACAATAAACAGAAACTAGAACACATTCTGCTAGAATGTTGCATGTGCTGCTTGAAAAGAACCGGTTGGAGATCAACAATGACTTTAAAACGACCTATAGTCGCAGAGAAAAATGTATCACAGTTCTTCGAAGTTACAAGTTTCCCCTATAAATTATAACATAGTGAAGGGGCTGCGGATTTTGTGCATTTATGGCACGAATGAGTAGGTGAAACACAAAACAGTGATTCTGTTAGAAAAATTTAACAATTTTGTATTATTTAGAACTTTTTAAATAGGAACAGGTGTTTATGCAGTTCCTGTTTTTTGCAACTAATGCTTACAATTTTTATTTTGCATGAAGATTCGCAGTCTAATGGTTATAAATTGTAATATGATGGTAGATTCTAAAATGATGATAAATTTTAATCTGATGATAAATTTTAATCTGATGATACATTTTAATATGATAATAAATTTTAATCTGATGATAAATTTTAATCTGATGATAAATTGCATTATGAAGATAAATTCTAGTATGATCATAAATTCCAATATGATCATAAATTCTAATATGATCATAAATTCTAATATGATGATCAGTCCTAACATGATCATAAATTCTAATATAACGATAAATTGTAACACGATTGCAACAAAATGTATTATTATTAAGTGTCCGTAGGTGATTAACATGAAGTATCACGACTATATTATAATTAATGCTCGCTGATGACTCGATCAATTGTATTAAATCTCAATATTAAAATAAAAAGCCCACTGGAACTGGACATAAGAAGTAAATACCACAATGCCACAGGATGAAGTATTACCGATAAGAAAGAAGGGAGAAACTGCAGAAGTAGTTATGCATCCTCATCGGCGAGTAGCGAGCGAATAATCTGTCCGTCGATGAAACAATTTCCCCTCTCGAGTCCTCATAACTTAATTCACTGGCAATTTAAACCTGCTTCTTTCTTCCAATAAGAACCGGCGTTACAATGGTACCGACGGGACGATAGGAAATACGTTGTAACGGCGACGTGGAACCTATTCAATCCCGATAACGGATTATTGTGCATCTCGCGGCCCAATATCGGGATAGACAGCGGCGATTATACATTGTGCAAAATAAGTACCCGGAAATTCTCATCCCGGAGTCCCGCGGTGCATGCATCGAAACAATTATTCGCATGTACGGGGTGCAAAAAGAATCGCGACTATGCCGGATCGATTCTTCTCCCTCGTAAGGTGTCACAAAATTGACCTTGATTAATTTTCTAAAGGTTAGGAAGATGAAATTATTTTTTATTTTATAGCAGTTTAATGTATAGCATTTTACTCGTGTTAAGGACCAAAGTTAAGATCGGATCGTTGTTAACAAATTTAAATCTTTTAAGAAGTCCTCGGTATTGGTAAAATAATATATTTAATATATTAAAATCACTGGACGTCGGCTCGATGGGCACAGTAATCGACGCACGTATCTAATTTTTACAAAATCAATTTTAACGAATAAATAAGTGATTTGTGGTTTGTTTAGAAATCCCGGGTAGCTTTTTCCCATATGTATTTGTTCAGTAGGAGAGATCGTCGAACGCTCGTGGATCTTTCAACGTTTGACGGATCGCCAACGCCTCGCAATGGCGGTCGGATAGACATTCGCGAGACAATGCAGAGTATCTCTCCTGCACCAAAGATAATTACATCCCTCTCCGCTATATTATTGTCCCCGCGGACCATTGTTAGCCGGCTGCCGGCGATACAATGGTTTCCTCATGGTATCTACCGAGCCTATTGTCTCGTAATTTATATTGTGATTTTATGAGTTTTGAACGGAGTGTAACGACGACGGTTACGGCTCACGGAATCGGGCCGTAAACAGCCGGCATCTCGATAACGGCGGCGAAACGTAAATCATCGGACCGCCTAATATCTGCTGCTTGACACGACTCAGCCGGGTTTCATGCTGGAGCATTTTATTACATTGCCGCCACCGCGCGTCAATGTTATACAGAATCGAAAGATTTATAGTGAAATCGGGATTTGAAATATACCCTGGCGAACGTTGTTATACAACGCGATACTGCGATTTGAGTAACGCACTGTCAACTACCACTGAATTCACGGAGTCATCGTGCTCGACACCGTGCAGACTGGTTCTGCTAATTCTGGACATAAGGTCCAGAACACGTTGCAACATTTATTTACAGCATAAATAGCCACGATAATGTATAGATATTTATATATATTTACGTTTGAAACGGTACATACATGGTTACAATGATGTACGAACAATTACAATGACGTATGAATAATTACAATGATTTATAAACATTTGCAAAGATATATTTACAATGTCGTATAAATATTTATAATCATATGCAGTAAGTTACGCAATGTAATGATGGTAGAATCTTCGATACATCATCGATTGTTGGAAGCTTGGGATCAATGATAAATTTTAGAGAGTCATGATTAGATCGTCCGATTATTGTATATCATATTCTGATCATGATTAGGTAAGTCCGATCATGACAATATTCATACTTTCGTTTTTAACCATCTCCCATTGTTTCTCGACGAAGTGAAGGATTTTTTGTTCCTTAACCCCTTGCCATACCATTTTCTTCATAGTTACAACAATTGGAAGTTTTTAAATTATAATAATTTCTAAGAAGAGAAAAGACAGTTTATATTTATTGTCTACATTTACTTAAACGTTTAAATATCGCTGACAAGAAGTCAGAATTTTATTCAGATTAAAAAGAACGGATTTATACTTAACTAGAAATCACCACCACGCGTTAGACTCGTTAAAGTATGGCAAAGGGTTAAGAAACACTATAAAAGCTCCTGAAACTATTTTTCAGCTTTAGGAGATGCCAGAAATTGAGTCCTCGTTAACTTTGGAATCAGGGCGAACAATTTCCTCGGCAGTGTTAAAGGAAAATATTCGGTATGAAAAGTATTTAAGCGACGGAAAATTTGAAACGCATCGAACTCTGTGCAAATAAATATACCGAAACCCATTTGGCCCGATGGCACTCAATGCCACGGCTTCGGCCATGCGTCCCGAATTCATCCGCAGTTTCCCCGGAAAACTGGAGACCGCGACGAACCCTGTTATTCGAGGCTCAGCTCTCCGAAAAATCGCATCACTTACAGGACGACCGAACAGTTTTCGCTCGCAACTTCCGATATATCGGCAGTAGAGGACGGAATGGTTAAACTAAATGATACGAGGTCCCCGTTCACGCGGGCACACGGACGGGGAGAGCAAAGCAGGCCGTTCGGGTCGTGTTGTCCTGATGGATTTACGTGTTTCGCCGAAATATGCCGTTGCAGCGCGCATAAAATTTGCCGGGGCTCTGGCTCCGGCTGAATTGTTTGAATTTTTGATCCGTGAAATTAAATCTCTCGACAATTTTGCCCGACCCCGATGACACCGCGCGACCCCCATGCCGAAGATCGCCGAGTTCCAAAGCGAGCGCAACGCGCGCTGACAGATTAACCCTTTGCACTTGAGTGGCGGCTGTGACGCACCGCCGAAAATTGTTCCATCACGTTCGTAAAACGTTTTTACATTAACAAATTCATCTCTGCTGTAGAAACTGCGTGTATCGATGTCTTTAAAAAATGAGATTAGATTCTTTACGCCTTCCTTTGAGTTCACTATGTTACTTATTCTTAACTTGTCACTGCTACGTTTGAGGTAATTGCATTTCAAAATAATATAGCAAAATAACAAAGCAATTTTGTCGCTTTGACGTATTCTGCTTATTTTTTTAGTGAAACAGGTGAAATTAAATGAACCGTTTATCTTGAAAGAAGCCTGAGTTCATTTATTTTAAAATACAGATAATTAAAGATTTCGCATTTTAATAAATTTAATATTGCATTCTAGAGGCTTTGCTAAAATAAAATGATATATAACATAAAAATATACATATTAAAACAGCTGGCTCGATGTTTTTGGAGTCTTAGGTCACTTTCAAAGTAAAAGTTTAATTTCGAAGAAAGCATTAAACTCGAATAACTTGACAACAAATAAAAATTAGAAAAATATGAACATTTTAGGACACCCTGTACAGCTTTCTGCTGTTCTATACTCGTAGTTCGACAATTGCATTTCGGTCAACGTTTTGGGAAAAGATAGCACCGTGTCTCGCTGTCGGTAGAAAAACGGCGGCACGGTTTCTTGCTCGTGCACGAGGCTGTAATGCATAGATTGCAGATGGAACCGGCCAGTAAAAACGGCAAATTGGGAGATTTTTTGGTTATAACCGTTCCAGTGAGTTGACGCGACTGTAAAGAGCAGTGGACGCAATTCTACGGTCGTTCGGTCCGCTGACTGCACGTTCATTCGTTGTTCTCTAACCCTCTCTCTAGCGAGCTTCTATTGGCAACGCTGGAGCAAGGTCAGCTGCTATTATTCTCGGCTATAAGTCGACGGAACTAGAGCCTCTAACTTACAGCTACGGTACTCGGAGATTGCAATCCTATAATGCAGCTGCTGATGATATTGGTGCCACTGCGAGCGGATATTATAGAATCTATAGTCATCCGTCTTTGTCGCTGTTCTTTATATAGGTGATAGAGCAGTTTTAATGATGTTGCAATCTACTTTCGTTTTTAGGATGTAGTTTGTTCTGGTTTATCAATTATATTAGTTGTTTATTTGAAATTGAAACAGCGTAACTTCGTATTGGTGAATTAAAAGTAGACTTCTATGCAAAATGAAAATTATCTATGTTAAGAAATACTAGTTGAATGAAAATATCTTTTCTTTTATAACAATCTTAATAAGTTGAAAATAATGTGACAATGACTATTTAAATAATTCTACTTTCTTTATAACATAGTCTTAATAAGCAGTGGACGTCTTAAAGACGTCCATTTTATGTACATTTTAGGTCTTATAAGCTCTTCAAACGAATTGGTCGTTGCCAAGAGTGCATCGATTAGTAATTTATTTATTTATCTTTTATTAGTAATTTATTTTCTCCAGCTTCTTGTTACTGAGAATTTTCCAACTGAACTCTTCATTAAAATTAAGACATAAATTCGTGGCTGCGCCGAAATACTCCAACCCTCGAGCCAACCCCATAAACCACCAAATAAAAGAAACCGCAAGAAACGTCATAGCGACCACAATCTTCGTTTCTTAGCGCAACTCCGAGTCCCATAAACTATCGCAAAATGCGATCGTATTCTCGACATTAAGTCCCGCTAAATGTCGGATATATGAGCCAAATGAAAGTCGACATGAAATATCGCGAGCAATAGAAATTCAGGAATTAAACATCGTCGTCCCGCGCGGACTCGAATGTCCCGCATTTTATGGTCCCAGAACTGCAATGAACAGGATGAAATTAAATTTGCACAAAGAACGCAGCCGGTCCCGGAGTCTCCTCGAGCACCGCGTCCGCATCTTCGGGGAATCTTTCTGTATTTCGCTCGCGGAACCACGCGCCGCGTTACTTAATTAACTCGGCCGAAGGGAGGAAGCAGCTCGTTGTTTGGTGCCGTCCTCGGGTCCATTTGCCGACAGAAAATCACATGTCTGGATACAATGACCCTTTGTCTCATCAGCCGATGGACAACGATAAAGGATCGCTTGTGCTTTCGTGAAATCAAATAGTAGGTCCGGCTCGCCGTTGAAAGCGAACCAATCCAATCTGCTGGCAGTCTGGCAGAGGTTTATGGACAGAATACGCAACGCTTTGAATCTTACTGCAAAGTTAAAGGTACTTGACCGTCCACAAAGGCGCTGCGAGCTATGGACGAAACGAGAACAAGAGTAACTTCTCTCATCCTTTCTTCGGGGTTCTTTTAATAACGCTTCGTTGACTGAGCACATTGTACCGGGTCATTTCGAACTTTGTTTAAGAAACTCGAGGAGGTAGCGAGGCAAATAGCGAATTTTCGTGGAAATGACAAATTAGCAAGTTATGAAAGCGAGACACTGTCCGCTTGCTTATTAGTTGTTGCCCTCGGTACAACATTTAAGGGGACGGAATTTTATTAACGTCGATCTTCCAACAACCCTTTACCATTTCAAGGAAATTACACGCAATTAAAGCAATATGAGTTAACACGTTACCGTCCGGATGGCTGAAAATACTCGACTGCTCGTGCAATGCCTGATAAAAATAAAGACTGAATTCGCTGCGATCGTTTCGTCCTTTCGAATCCAGAAATTTATTCGCTCATTTCCTAGAAGAGAGTCTTTGTAATTTCAATAAATTTAAACTAAGAAGCGTTGAACATGAGAATTTGGTGATGCATATTTTATGTTAATACTTTCACGAACGAGGAAGCCTTTGTTCAACGCTGCTCCACGTTACACTAAATTAATTATCATAATAAGCGCAGCGAAGCGTGGCAGCAATGTACAAAATTACAAAATTGCAAAATTATTATACAATTCACAAAATTGTAGATGGAAATTTGAATTTCTCCGGGACACTGGTAAGTTATTATTTTTATTTAGAGAATGCAACGCGATCCCTTCGTGGCGCAACAAAATGGTTGAGAGATAATTGAGAAACCAGAGACACGTCCAACAGGGTAACCAATATCTAACGAGAAAATGAAGGAATTCTTGACGAGGCATCATAAAAAGCTTCATCAGCGAGGCACACGTTGTTCAAACTTTACGAGATGTATCAAAGATCCTCGGGCAGCGTATCTCCAGATAAAGTTAAACCTCAATTAGGCGTCGACGGCGCGGTCGAACGTTTCCTCCGTTTTCAAGGTACGTTCGATACTCTCCTCCGCGTTTCAATGTTTCCACCCATGAAACAGAGGGGATTGTTTGCTGGACAAATGAAACTTTCGCGAAGAAACGCAGAATTTGGATATTTGCCTTCGTTTCGTTTGTTCGGGCATGCTACTTCTGAAATATGGCTTCGCGTTCCACGCGATCATCGTATTGTCTTTCCGTTCTCCAGGCTACCTGGAGCCAAAATTTCGAACAGAAATTTGCACAGTGATAATCGCAGATCTTTTCTTCGGTAACGAAATGCTAATTCCTTAGCAGAATAAAAATTGTTCGCACTGCTTGCGAACTCCAGTTTGAAAATTTGTTAAATGCGTTTACAGTTTTGCATTCATATATTTTTCTATATTTATTATATCTATATCTATATTGATACTATATTTATTACTATAGCACTAAAAATATTAGCAGAATCTGATAATGATTTCGTACTTGTTCGAATTATTAAGTTAATATTTCTATTTAACATTTAGTAGTTAAATCAAATTTCTGCTCAATTTTAGGCCACTGCAAATTGCACCAAGGAAATTTTGCTTTATATTGAAGTCCGCATTCTAGTGATTACACATGTGTTCCTGCACAGCTGCGAGATTACGTGCATCTCTCTCCGACATGTTGAATATGGAGAGATTCCTCATCACACAGAACCCAGACTCTAATCTTTAGGAGAGAGTTAGTTACTTCACGTTCCTTCTTAATTGTTTTACCTCTTCCCTGCTTTATTCTTACAATTTTTGTTCGCGTGTTTCGTTATTTGTCTTACCAACACTACGTAAATAATCTGCTTGTAAATAAAAATTCGTTGTCAGTTATTCGCAGACGTGTTGCGGAATTATACGATAACAATTGGGCTAACTATTCGGTGACTTTCAAATTTTCATCTTCACAATTAAAATTTAAAGGTTCGTAGCAATAGGAATACAGAGAAATATTTTTGGATTAATTGCGAGTGCAGATTTTAATCATTCGTTACAAAAATAAATGAGTCTAGGACAATAGAAAATTTAATTTCACAGAAGAATTTCTATCCACTGTGTAGATTTAATATTAAATTTTTATAAAAATGAATTACAATTGAATAAAATATTTATTTAGATTATTATCGGGCGTAATAATTTATGAATAAATTAGAAATATGTAGTATATGTAAGAATATAAAAAACGTACGTATACTCATATTTTTAGTCACTGTACAAAATTAATGTATGATGTAAACATTTTAGAAAGTCTGCAGGTTATGAATCTTAACTGTTTCGCGTGCGCGAAAGAAGCGTAATTTAAAGTCGAAATGAAGTCATCTGGGTAACGTAATGTCGGCTGCAACGCGTGTTCGATGGGGTCACTGGGAAACTGCTTACACCATAGGGAGCGTGTAACAAACTGCGAAAATCGAGTCACTGCCGCTAGAAAGCCCAACAAATGTTGCGCGATTTTATGACCGACCGCAGCGTGCTTCAGTATGCCGGCCACGCAGCCAGCGAAGCCAGCATTTTTATTAACTTTCCGAATGGCAACAAAACAGAACTCCGGTTCCGTTCCAAACATGCATGCCTGTGTCCCGTCTTCAAAAATTGTATTAGACGTGAAATTTTTCACTCGATCGACGGAGCCCGAGGCAGCGCGGAATTCCAGACGGAAATTTCAGCGGAATTTCCAATCGTCTCGTTTCGTACACCGCATTATCACGAACAATAACTCGAGAACGGGTTAAAGTATACGAAATATTTCTTTTAGGAAATTTCTCAGACATAGGTATAATCGAGTTTGATTGACTCCAATTAACGAAATTTCATTATCGTGAAACGATAAAATTATCCAACATGAGCGTATGGCAATCTTAAAATCGTCTATAGTTCTCTAATAAAAAGAAATAATAGAAGATATAGAAATAAGGAGAGTAAAAATAAATGAATTTGTGCTTAAAAAAAGCAGCTCCGAAAGCACAAAGTACTGTAAAAATGTTGATGCATTTGTGCTAATATTGACTGCGTGAAATGCCGAGAAATAAACAAATTGGAAGAGAAATTATTGGTTAATTGATACAAGAAATATATTTTTAGTCAACTTCTGTCTTTTACAAGTGACTAAGATAATTTTTATTCTGCTTAAAGACCCGCAGTTTATTTTACTACAAAAAGCATTGTCTTTATAATATAACATAATTGTCTTTTCACAGTATAATGTGATAGTTCTTTTACTGCATTTTTCCTTTTGAAGAACTACATACAAATCGATACAGTGTCTTTTGTATAAATGGAATTAGTTTCGAACGAGAATCTAAGAATACTTTGAGAAATAAATTGTGAACTGAAATAAAAGAAGAATTGCATAAGATTAATAAATAATTGCTTGATGAAGTTTGAAAAAGGTGCCTCCTTAAATCAGAAAATCGTATAAGGAGCAAACAAACGACAACGACGTAAAACGATGAACATATCGTTCCAAAGAAAACACCTTCGGCAGAGTAGC
This sequence comes from Augochlorella aurata, assembly GCA_028455555.1. Lineage (NCBI taxonomy): Eukaryota > Metazoa > Arthropoda > Insecta > Hymenoptera > Halictidae > Augochlorella > Augochlorella aurata. The sequence goes on along the minus strand of CM052154.1, from coordinate 7,203,914 downwards.
AACAATGTTTTATTAGCAGCAGCGGGTAAATAATTTTATTCGTCCGGATTGTAATGAATCACGTCGCGGAACGTCGGTCCAACGTTTCCCCTCTGACAGCATTGATTCTTCGCCAAGAATTTCCGTAATGAGGGAGCAGAAAATCGACGGTGAAATGTTTCTGAAAGTAATACGGTTTGCGGCGCATTCGCGAGGAAAATCCTGTCGATTCCCCGTCCGAGAAATACTTTTGACGTCAAGCTGCTGGTACGAAGTCGCGGCAATTCTTTGAATCGTAAATCACTCTCAGTTCGACAGTACTTTCCATGCCGCGAGATCCATAACGCTCCCGTGGCCACGAGTGCGCGTCACGAATCGGAGCCGGCTCCTAACGGATGTAACGTGCCATCTTTAACAGACCTTATCTAGAAAATGAGCTCGGAAGTTTCGAGGAATCTCTTTTTAAAACGTCCCATTGTTTCCTTTGTCGATCGTGCCATTGGCTTTCTTATTGACTCGCCGGCTATGCGCGGCTCGACGCCGCGGAATTCTTTGGCAGCTGATACACCGAAGACAAATTAACTCTTTCTCTCTCTTTTTCTCTCTCTCTCTCTCTCTCTCTCTCTCTTTCTCTCTCTCTCTCTTTCTTTCTCTCTCTCTCTCTCTCTCTCTCTCTCTCTCTCTCTCTCTCTCTTCCTCTTACGTCGTTCGAATGTATCGCGTATCTCGGCGGAAAAATTATCACGTGTCGATAATTTGAGTCGTCGCGTCTATTTCGACGGTGATTTGATTAATTAATGCGCGTCGCGTCGCTTCGAGCGTCAAAATTCTCGAATATTTCCCGATCAACGTGTTCCACGTAATTAGATGAAAACTTGCGAGGTTCGTTAAAAATGTGATTTTAATTATAGAAGCGGAATTTACTTACGATGCATGCGGTCGGTTTATTTAATCTTTATGCAGACAGCGCGATCCGAATTGGAAGCATCAAATTGAGGAGACTTTTATTTGATTATTCGCTCACGATTTTTGTGGAAGTTTCATTTGATTATGGTTTTCTAATATCAGTTCTATTCTGCGCATAAATCTTCTCTATTCTGTATTAGAAGCTTCAGGATATTTGATACAGAATTGCATAAAAATCTAATTTAAAAAGTAATTTTGATCATATATTTTCACTGCCTTGTTTCTGTTGTATATTAGCGTAGTTTTATACTAATTTCTTTCTCTCCCGCGATAATTTAACAACCCTTTCCTGGTTCATGAATGAAAATAATTGTTATTTTCAAACGATGCAGACAATTTTATACGGGAGAATATAAATGCAACGTTATTTTTATTATTATTTTTATTATTGTCCGTCTTTTTATTTCATTGATCTTTCTTCACTTGACGTCACGATTGCGGTTTACAATAGGAGAGAGGAGTGTACATCATTATTTGCGGAATGAAACGAAACGGAAGAAGAAGTTCCAGAAATGAAATCAAAGTTTTCCAAGTGTCTGGCGCTTGAAAAATGAAGAAACGATCCGAAGTTCCGCGGATTTGCTAAAATTTCTCCGCAGACACGCTATAACATGAACGTGTGATTGGTCCATTAAAAACTTTAAGGTATCCAATTTCTAATTAAAACTTCGAGCTGCCGAGCCACGTGTGAGTCCAACGGTCGCTGTACGTACAGAAAATATATTCTTCCAACAGGACAAGAGTAATTTGCGTGCGCAAATTTTTACGGCTCGAATGTGAATTTTTAATCATCCGTCTAATAACGACAGAAAGTTCGACTCGCGATATTATTGTTTTAAATTCGC
>CM052154.1:7178839-7202024 GCA_028455555.1 Augochlorella aurata | reverse complement strand
CGGGCAATTTCTTTCGCGAAGTCGAGTCGCCCTCCGTCACACTCCGTCGCCGACGATTCTCGTTGCACTTGGTGGCGCAGTTCTCCGATGAATTTGCATCCTTAAATTCTCGGCTCCATGTCCCTGCTGCATTTTCCTAACGAGACGCCGTTATCCGGTGTCTTCGAAGTTGCTCGCTACGCGCAGGCAATCGCGCGCGTTGTTTTCGACAGGGCTTACGCATCCTTCGGAGCAGATAATAGAAAATGGTTTATAGGGCACGGCTCTTCGGTAGATTGAAGTCGTTGCAAGACATATGCAGGAAACGAACCGTGACTTGCATACGGCCGTGCAGAGAGCTTCGAAATGATCGGGAGATCCAATAAAGTGCCACTTGTTATGGAATAGAGGGATCCACTGGGAGTAAATCGTGCGACCGTGCTTATATCTGCTAGCTTTGCTGGCATAACCGAATGTACTGTATTGTATTCTTTCAGTTTTAATTTGGTATTGTTTTCTGTAGCATCGTACATGATAACAGAGAATAGTTATTTAATTAGAATTTAATAATGCGAATTTTGTCTTGAAATTTTTCCTACAAATGCAGCGATTAATAATTATTATTTTATATTTCGATTGTATGTATATATATTATTATCAGTTACCAACGATATTGCTTTTGTATTAATATTGGAACTTGAGTAGTATCTTAGCATTAGTTTTCGAAGATAGTTTCGTGAGAGCATTAACTTCATCCTCAAAGCATCAAGGTGATCAAATTATTGATCCATCCTATATAGTGATACACGAAAATACTCGAAGCCGTTGCTTATAATTATTAATAAGTTCTCCGTTAATGATCGTTAATGCACCTTTGACGACAGTAGCTCTCCGTTAATAATCGTAATTCACTGTGAAAAATTGTCATTAAGCTCTTCGTTAATAATCGAATATCGAACATTTTTTATTCGAATTTCTCAACGCACAGATTTCTAGAAAACTTGACGATTATGCTTGTAATGGTAGAAAATATCCTTTAGGAAAGTTTGTGCTATTTTCTATAAGACTCGAGTATTTTAAATAAATTGTCACAATTTCATAAATGCTATTCCATATTAAAAAACATTAGATAATGCTTCCGTGGCTCACTCTACATAAATAAATATACCAAAATTATATTTTATTCACCAGAATGACTGACAAATAATTGATTTCGATAAGAATGATTCCATATCATTACATTTCCGAATTATTCGAATAATTTACATTTGTTTATGACAAATAATGAATTATTCGAACAGGATATTCATCCAGACAATTATCTCGGATAAATACTTATCCGAAACGATGCGAACAATGCCCAGCTCCGTATAGTGTTCGCGGCGAAGATTTCGCCTTATGGGATCCATATCGGTGACCATACGTTGAAAATCCAGCCAGAGGCTGGTCCGGTGGCCAGGGATCGTGTATCGGCGAGTGGAGAGCGTATGACGCGGTTGAAAATCGAGCAATCTCCGAGAATTCGATCGGAAAAAAACGTAGTCCGTGGAAAGGGAGACCGTTGGCTGATGGAGTGTCGAGAGAATAGACCGGGCAAAATCGATGAAATAATTTGATCCAATCCCGATCTCTTCTCAAATATCGCCGGTTCACAGGAAGCAGAAAGCGCCCCGCGTAGTGGGCATAAATGGATTTTCATTTGCGAGACGAGAGGTTTCGCTGATTTCACGGGATAATGTGCACGGTCGATGTGGGTCACGATACACAACCATCGCGGCTGAATTACCGCCGCGAGCTGTAAGCGATTTTGTCATTAAATTTAATACGCCCCGACTTTGAGGAGTAACAGGCATTGCGGATTACGTTGTTCCGCAGCTTTTCGCGTTGTCGTCGCGTCCTATTAAGATTTTATCTCGTAACATAGGCAAGAGAGCTCGTCGCAGTGCGTTTTTCAAGAGGAATTACTTCGAACTCTTGCGAAATTATATTTCATTAATTTTGCGGACGGAAGATGTCAAGCTGATACTCGAATTTGACAAAACTCCAAAGTTCCTAAATGCTCCACTGTTAATCATTTACATATTATTCTGAGTTTCGAGTGAAAAGTTTAATACATCCTTTCTATATTTAGGTTTCAATAGCATTAGAACTACCGAGCTCTAATCGCGATTTAATGTGTATTATTTTATAGTAATGGCGGGATTGGACTTGTGAAAATTTCACGCAATTTGATCTAAAAATTTCGCATTGATTTCTATAATGTCAAGAATTGTAGAGGAAAAGATCAGGAAGCAGTTTGTAGTTTCAATTCTTTATTCGATTTCTGTATTCTCAGAAGCTGGACGTGAGAAGAATTTTCTAATTATTCCGTAAAAACATGTTTGATTCGTTCAAACACCTGCGTTCGCACGAGTATTACAACGTCCGGCTCTGTCGACAAACGAACGTATAATTCATTAGTCGATTCATTGCAGACATTCCGTTCTACTATTCTCTCGAACACATTCGATGAAACAAAAAATTCTGCCAGAATTCATTTAATAAACTCTGTCGAACGTAATTAAACCATGCTTCCGTGTTTCCACGTTCTATGGACATCCGAGCGAAAAGCATATTCCCTGTAATGCGTCCAATATTTCTCATTAAGATCTGAAATCGGTAATTAAATTTGTGAGAATTCAATTATTTTTATTGTCGTATATTTTATCTCGTAGAAGACAAAAACGTTTCGCTAATTTGCGAATTGTGAACGCGTATTAACAAAGTACGGAATACTCATTGTATGTGTTTGTATTTTATTGCGCTTACATAAAATGGCGTTTTAATGTAATATAGAATGTTATGTCAAAGCCATTAAAGCGAGTGCAGGTAAATTCGAAAAATCTTACCTTATGAGAGAGGAAAGTTACGTTAAGACTTCTTTTATGGTTTCCTCGAAACCGTATTTTTCAACCTAGTCATCACAAAATCCATACTGCTATTCTGTATATAGTATTCTACAATGTATTGCATTGTACAATGTAGTATAGCACAATGTCGATCATTTAATTTTTTATAGGCATTTAAAGTTGATTCTTTCCGATAAAGGCAGCTGTTTTTCCTTCAATCTGTTTCCTACAATTTTTACAGTTATTAAAATTTTCGAAAACCCGTATTTTAGTAATTCAGACGACTTAGTAATTGCCAACTGAAAGGGTTACTTTGTAAGATTTTTAATTTAAAAAATTGCAAAACATAGCTGAAATTTGCATTTACATTCTCTTAGAAAATCTAAGTTTTTTATATAAAAATTAGCTATAAAAAATTCCCACACTTCGCCCATCTATATTAGCGCCTTAGGACGATGTCCCTTAAATAAATCCAGTTCGAAAATAAAAATTCGACAAGGCGGGCAGATGTGATCCAGCCGTGGGTGCCGCTAGAAATATTGGCTGAAAGAGCGATCCCGTTGACTGCGGGCTACGGCTTTGTCTCGAATGTCGGACGTCCTCGAATGGAGCAACTTCAATTTACAGCTGAGTTACGGGGCAAAGAACGAGTATCCTCTTCCCCGTTAACCGATCGGAAAATCCATTGGGGTAAGCAGACACGTATAGAAGATCGAGCCGAAAGGTTGTAACAGACGCAGACGATGAATAAGTAGAGCCGGCGATATGGGCCAGTGTAGCGCGTGGCTGGGAGCCTCCGAACGCGGCTGCCTGTGAAAAGTCCGCGCGGATTTTTATGCGATATGAAGGCCACGCTTTCGTCCCGATTGAATGGGAGAGCGGCGCGGCCGCGAGTTAACGGGGAACACGGTGGCTGAGATAGTTAGACCGAGCCCCGACTCTGTTGTGCTGTTAACATTCCTGACCGGTCTCCGTGCAAACTCAGCCCGGCACCCGCCTCTATTTGCATCTTCCCGAAGATTGGATACGCTTTCGAGAGGCCGGCTTAAAGTGCGGCCTGCGCCGCGAACTTTCCGAGTCCGTTCGTCTGTCCGTTGATAATAAAGTATCCGGCCGCTACACGTTCCCCGATGTAGAAATCGAATTTCCGTTGAGCCGACCGGATAGGCCAACTTCGAACGATAATTTCGCGGCAGAAAGCTGCGTCCGGATTTACGACGCGGTTTTAAGGGCTGACTCCGGAAGAAACTTCCGATCGTTTATCCGTCGTTCGCCACGCGTCCGCTCCATTGAAGAATCCCTTGAACCGAGCCACGCTCCAGTTCTGCGTCTGTTTCGCCGCTTGCGATTTAATTCGGCGAAATTCGATCGCCGAACTACGATTAAGAGTTACATTTTCATCGGCGGACGGCGAATCGAAGTCTTATTCGCGAGTGAATCAATTCCATCAGAATTCGAATAACAATCTTGTATTTAGTCGAAGAGAATCGATTCGAATACGATTGAGACAATTACATTGAATAAAAATTGATGAACGATATACTTTAGATTATATGATAGTACTTAGGGAAACTAGAGTAAATTAGAATAGGAAGGTATAGATTTATATTTTGCATAGATTTAAGTAATCGTTCTAAATGAAAGATATTAATTTTTAAAATGGCTAACTTTTTCAAAGCCCGTCCAAATGACTTGAATTTTTCTCTGAATGGTAGAGGGACTAGTTCACTGTACAATGACAAAAATTGTCGTTCTTTCATTTTTTTATCTGAGCCTATAATGAAAATTTAAAAAATACACCTTGACATTACCTTGACATAACCGTAGGATCGTATATAAAGGATCGTATTATTATAATAATAAAAAATAATATACAATAAAAGATCGTAATATTAGAATCGTAAGATCGTAGTATTATAATCGTAATTTATAACAACCTCAAAATATAATTAACCCGTTCGAAACATTTATCAGTTATAAATTCCGATCGATTGTTTAGTAGACGCAAACCAGATCATGGATATCACGTTCGGTCATTATTCAAAGCCTGGTAAAACGCAGGAAGTAAAGCAGAATGTCCCTGTGACTCGAGAAATGATACCGTATTGTATGATTCCCGGGTAACAATCGAGTTGAACGATTCCAGTCTGATTAGCAAAAGTACTCTCGAAACGCAACAATCACGATTCGAAGGTGAAACTTCGAAGTGCAGCGAGCCCGTCTTTGTCGTTTTCAAGGGATCCAGCTATTGATTTACCGGAAGCATTTTAGTAACGTCGCGCATTGTGTCGCGGGAACAATGGGGAGCCCGCGTTCGCCAGTATATCGTCGCGGTTAGGCCGATAATCATCTTTCTCGGTGTCGGTAATTCCAATGAATTCTTCGCCCTAATAAATTAGTAATCAATTAAACTCGGCGCGTTAACGGATTATCAAATAATTGCAAATTGTGCGAAACGAGGTTATTTAGGCCAGCTGCAGACCAAAACATACCGCGGGGGCCGCGTGGCGAGCGTTAAACCGTCGGAAGGGAAGTAGATATTTAATTATCAGTCTGCTATAACCGGCATTCGATTGTCCAGTATCGGTGCTGAATGAAAATACATTCGACCCCCGCAGTTATCAATTCTGTCGGGCATTGAACAGTGTAAAATTACCGCGGATTTAGTAAGCCGGATTGTCGATGAATCGATAGACGTATTAAGGGGCAATTTCTTTCCTTTCTTACATTATATTCGATACATATATTCGACTGTTTAACATTCTTCTACAGTTCTGCGTTTCAAGATACTTGCGATTAATTAGCCTAATATTAGATATCACACGTGTATTCGCAGCAGTGATTCTTCCAAAATTCTTTACGATTCCAGAAATTCTTTACGATTTTTATCTCGTTAGGAAATTCGTAATGAGATCATATTTCTATCTATTATATTTTTTATACTTTTTCTATTATTCAATAAAAAGATGTTTATTGAAAAACATCGCGTTGAATTTTACTGATTTTTGTGTAATTATATTTTCAAGTCGATCTATCTAATACTTTTTTAAGATAGATTAATACCTTTTTAAGATTTAAGATTAACAATATAGATTGTTTTAGCGTTAATAAGACAATATAGAAGTTGCGTAAATAACTGGACAGCGTGGAAATTATTGTCTAATTTTTATCTTTATTTTATCCTTAATTTTAATATTCCACACTGGCATTGAGCTTACGAGGTGTCATGAAAACGATGAAAACAGCGTCAGTAGCTTTCCGACTGACATCTTTTCATTAATCTCGTTTCACCAGGTGTCTATTCATTTTTCGTGTATCTATTAGAAACCTCAGAAACAGCGACCTAGTTTTTAATGGTCACCATCGCACTGCATACGGTAAATTTAGTATTTAAGCAAACCGCGTCGCTTCGTTTCCGTTTCAATTGCGATTCAGACGCGACTGAAAGTTTGTTTCTCTGTATCATTTATTATTTTATTAATGTTATTTTTGTTATTTCCCTGGTACGATTATTGCGAACCCAATATTGATTCGTCAGAACCGTGAAATAAATTGTTGCTACTATTATTCTTAATAAAATCAAAATCATAAGCAGTTTGTAATTAAAAAATCACTGCATTGAATGCAGGTATACATTTAATATTACACTAATTAATTACAGGTATCTTCAAATAATGAACTGCAAAATTATTGGAAGAAATTCCGGGATATTTATTATATTATTTCCAATTTATTTGTTTTAACTGTAATCGTGAAAAGAGGGAAAACATTGTCGTTTAATTTTCGTTTAGCATAATGAGCATAGACGATATTTTTCGGGAAAATCCGTAGCGTAAACGCAACAACATTACCAGGCAAGAAGATCCCGCGAAATGAAATGTTTCGCTGCCAGAAATTCGTGTTCCTCGCGAATTAGTGCAGTCCGCTAATGACCGAACCGGCTGAAGCAGCTCGAAATATTAATAAGAAAGAAGTGGCGGAGATTATCGTGTAAGTTTCGCATGAACGTGCACGCGTTCCCGTATAAATCGTGCAACAGAAAATTTATTTTCAAACGGACGAAATGAAAATTGTTACGCGGTTTACGGTACTCGTGAATCTCGTTTCCACATTCTAATGAGAACGTAAACGTGTTGCACACTTTTCTTCTCAATTCGTACGGACGGATATTAAAAGCACATTCGTTCGTTCATTAATAGCATCAGGCTCGCAAGTACGAAAGTTTTCCAGGAACGAGGTTATATACATAATATAGCGAAGAAAATATCGCGCGGCTGCCGCTATTCGCCACGGTAACGGCGTATACCGACAATTTACGATTGTAAAGTTTTCATTCCGTACGTTGCCGCGAGAGATAGTACATTTAACATGATACGCCATAGTTGCCCGTAATTCCTCGCGAATTTGAATAAAACAAACACTCGCGGCGCGTTAACAATTTTAAAGCGTGCTCGCGCGACAAGCTAAGTGATTCCGGCGGCGGCAATTGAGATTCATGGTCGATAAAGTTTTCAAAACGGTATTTAACGCATTCCGGAACGCGGACGCGCGAACTGTACACGGGGAATGGTAAATGAGCTATCGACTTTAGCCAGGGAAACGGCGAATTCCATCCGCTTTAATTTTTTCACACCCGTTAAATGGCGCAAACCGGTGTCCGTAAACGACACGCGCCGCCGGAACGATTCCTTCGATCATAGAAGAGCAGGCAAGATAATTCTGACTACAATATACTTTGTTTGGATTCATGACAGAGACGAGCAAAATTTTATTCTGACGAAGGATCTTTATGACCGATAAGAGATCAAAGTTTACGACCGATAAAAGACGAAGACTGACAAATAAAAATTCATTCGAGAGTGTCGAATAAATATTCAATCGAATTCTAAATCTAGATAAGAATTTTTAATAAAGATTTTAAAATTATAAGTTTTTGGTCGAATAAGAGTAAAAATTCGATTTTATTCGAATAAGAATTTATTCGTACAGAAATTAATACGGAAAATAATTGATTTCAATCAAAATGATAGAATGTAAAGTGTTTTTTATAATTTATTTATGCATTTTTCCGTATTATTTATTATTTTATGTATATTTTCCGTATTTCTTCGAATTATTCGAATAAAGTTCTCCTCGAATCATCGATTCCGAATATATGCATTTGAAAATAGTGCAACTATAAATAGTTCGTTGCATCTCTCGGAGCTCTACTGCCATCGAAACCGGAATGAATTGACTTTTGAACCTACAAGGCGATCCTCATTAGAATTCCTAGAGCATGCGATATTGGATACCGGTTGCGATGAACTAAAGTATTTTATGGGGGTGGTATTGCTTTCTCTTGTGCCCGCATTTAGAAGTGATCTACAGCATCCCTTACATCTTCCTATGCTTCTGATTATTTATCTCTTGACGGAGCATTGCTTCCATATAATAAATACGAAATAATCAACCAATATTATCCCCACGTGCGTCGACTAATTCTGATTGATCTACTTGCGATGGAATATGTTGAAACAAAGTAATCCAATCAGTCCAAAAATTATTAATAAAATTGCAATTAAAGGGATATTATATTTACATACAGTATACTTATAGAGTTATAGACAACTAATGTTGTCTTCTAGGTCATGAATTGTTGCTGGATCGTTGGCATAAACTTTGCTTTCCAAGAAAATAGAATCAAATCGAACGAGATTTTTAATATAAATTTGAGTAACTACGCTCTTCGATCGTATACAACCCCATCAGTAAAAGTGCCTATCATTATAAATTAGAACACCCTAAAGGTACTTCCGGATAACCCAATAGATCTCACAATACACAAAGAGCAAATTTATGAACCAAAAAGACGTCGTATTTAGTGCCAGCAATTTGTATTACGCGCGGAAAAGTAATCGAAACACAGTCGTACGAGAGCATCCGCTAATTACCGGAACGACAGTGCCGTTGTACTACCCTCTAGAAACACGGCTAATAACTCGAGCGAAATAACGCCGCGAGAGTTTCCATTTATCTAATGAACGAAGAGAGTGTTCGACAAATTCGAGCGTGGGTATTACCGGCGGTGCTCGCGAAGTTACGCCGGCTCTTGATCCCGTTGTTGTCGCTTTCCGTTCGCGGCACGCCCTTGAATAATAACAATCGGCAGCCGCGATCCGTGCGCCGCGGATGGATCACTCGGTGATCCGCGTGTTTGTGCATTTTTCGACGACACCCACTCGTTGCCAGCAGCGTGGGCTCGCGGAAGGATCCGCGGAGAACGCTTTGCGAGTACAATGCGCACGATGAATATAGAGGACACACTCCTGCGGTTAGGAAAAAGAACTTCAAGGGGAACTCTTTGGCGTTCCACCGCATCGGCGAAAACGAAGCGAATGAATGGCCGGTGTACACAAAGGCGCCGCCGAATTCGCTGCTAGGGTATTTCGATTCTAACTAGGATCGACGCGCGGGTGGGGAGAATTCGCCGAGTTTCCTTATGTCGAACGAAGTTACTTCTAATAGAGTTGTCATTTTACAAAGGATACAGTTCCAAGGAATATTCGATCCGTTTCCCAACCGCGCCGGCTCCACCGGCGTTTTCATCCTTTGATACTTTCGGGAACGTTTCCGGGAATGGAGACCAAGTTATTTCGAACCGAAACGTGCCTCCGTGTAATTTCTCGGGAAATTATGGCGCGCTGTTCGTGTTAACGCGAATTCGATAATCTAATAACCGGGGAAATATTTGGCATCCACGTGAACGTACCGCCGCGCTCCGATTTTTTCTAGCAATAATGATAACGATAGAGTAGAATGTTTGTGTGGGATCGTACGAAAAGGTTTCGAGATATTTGTTAAGCAATATTTTCTTCGTAGAACTAGGTTATCCACGTGACCTACTTTAAAAATAGGATATTAGGATATATAATGTCTAACGTGTCATATAACCCTAGAACTAATATATTAATATTAAATATTATAAAAGAATGTAGAATCTCCGGTATAAATTAATATTATGCCATACAAGAGTTCCTTTGGCCTAAATAATAAAAGAGCTAGATTATGCACCAAGGATCCTGACTATAAGAAGATTGAACATTATACTTTTTTGTTCTGTTAATAATCATATATGTTCATAATTATACATTCGCAACTTGAAATAAAATGTAAAGTCCTATGGTGCTGACCAGAATGAAAAAATATAGTGATAGAAATATATTTGTATAATTTTTACGAGTTTATAGTATATTCGTATTTACGTTGCATTTACATTGCATTTATATTGCATTTACATTGCACTCACACTGCATCGTTTTACCGATATCGTTTCACGTATCTAGTTATATGATTTTCCAATTTTTTTCGCAGGATGTTTTGATAAATAAATAAATATTGAAAAGCATAGAGAACTGTGTAGCCTGCGATGCAAAAAGGGAGTGGATGTACTATTTTAACAACGCATTAAAAAATGCAATGTCTTAAAATATACAACAACGAAACATTATTGTAACAGACGTTCATATTAATTTTCTTTACAATTCATTTTCGTAAAGATATAATATATAACAAAAATATTTTATTTCAGCAAATTATTACAGAAAGTATAATTGTATAATTATTCAGTTTAATAATCAGAGATTTTCGTCCAGATCCAGGTCTCTAGTTATTGCAAATAATAATAAAATAAAATTTGAAATAACGTTATTTCAAAAGCAATCACGGAAATAATTATAAAACAAAATAGCACGTTATATAAAAAAACATAACAAACAATACCGTACAAAATGCGTCGCTTTCAAAATTGTCTGTTGCACCGACCTAATCACCCAATAATCCAAGGAAGCGCTGAAGAAGTAACTGGAGCAAAAACTAATTAAAACTCTTTAACCGCAAAGAATCGAGTCGAGAGTTTACCGTACATCCCGGTGTTTAATGGAGTGCGGGTTCTAATGCTTTGATCCGCAATTTATTCGGCCGTGGGTTTAATTTACCTGATGAAAATAGATTACAATGCGAGTGCATCTGTGGCCGGTCGAGCTCCGGCGGCCGGTTATTTTTCACGTTAACTAATATCACCGCAATAGACTCGCAACCCTGTCGGAAGAACCTACAGGAATATAAATGAAGAGCCAGGTGAAAATCGCGCGGAATATCGCCGGGATATTCAAAGCAGTCCGCGGCACCCGGCGCGGTTATTTCGCGCAGGTATCGCGCTATTTCTCTAACACCGTTGTCGTAATATAACGTATCGCGAGCCGCGCAATTATCAGGCCGCAGGCAGCGTCTCTGTTCTGTCTCTGGCCGGCTCCATCCTTTTCCCGTCGAGCACGCTCACATTCTCCAGAGCTAATTCATTGTATATCCAATTCCCTTCGTCAGCTTTTTCCTTGCGTCGTCGCCTCCTTCTCCGCTAAGAAACCGACTTTCCTCATATTTCTCGTTCGCATTCAGAATGTAGTCGGCCATCGCGGAACTTTTCTAATTTGTCTTGTCGCCGCTAGCTTTTCCTCGTGAATTCGAGGAGAAGACAATTGAATGCCATCTCGGATGGCAAAGATTGTTAGAGTGCTGCGCCGCGGGAACATACGACATCTTTGCTAAGTGGATCACTGGGGTGGCGAACTTGCTTTCGCTTGGTTTGATTAATTACACCGCAGAAGACGCAATAAAATCATCTCTCCTGCTTCCTCTCTTGCCTCTCTTGGGATCTGCTTGGCGAGATATTAAATTCGATGTTGCAGAAGATCGTTTCTTAGATTTATCTGCGGCGCGTTTATTTCGGATTATTTATTTCGTCTACTCATCAGTTTTATTTATCTCAACTTTGCATGGTTTCTATCGTAATAGATACTTTAATAAAGAAGATAGTCAAATAATTTCTCATAGAAACATTGCGGTAATGTTATTGTAGAAGAAAGAATCGAAGTCGTTTCCCTGATTTGATAATTTAATTAATCGAAAATTCGCTCGCCGGTGAGTTTAAAAATTATTCTATATATAAATTGCGAACATAGAGATACGCTGCGGTTAGTAATAATGCAACAGCATTGTCAAAGTTCCTTTCGTTTAACGTGTTGCATTCTACCTACCCACTTCCGCCGTAAATGCGAAAAATTTTGCATTTGCCACGGGAGAATCTGTTTCGCGGAGGACGAAAACAGCGAAGGGATTCATCGCGGCGTAAGGAAACGTCGTCGTGCGCAATATGGAATCACTTCATCGTCCTCAAACGAGCCAAGAGATCCGGAAAGAAGAATGTGCGACTCGAAGTATCCCCGTTGTCGGTGAAGATCAACAACGAAACTCGAACCAGCATTTTTCCGTGCAAAACATCCCCGGGCTGCTTTTGCGACGGTATCTTGCCGTCGCACATAAGAAGGTCCTTATTTTCGCCCGAGTGGCTCCGAATGCCGGTGGATCTACTGCCGTCGTGTAAAAACAACGTCTAATGACAAAAAAAAAAGAAGAAATCGCCGGAACAAGTTCTTTGAGTTCGCTTACAAAGGGGGCCAACGGTGACAAAAAAAAAACGAACACTGTTGTTTCGAGAACCCTCGCAACAAAGGGGTTGCCGTCCGATGCAGCAATGCAAAAAACACCAATTGACCTTCTTTCGCTTTTGCGGGACCGGCCGTAACACCGTCGGCTTAACGATCGCCAGTTTCCCGTTGTCATAACCTCGGATAATAAGTTCCCGGTTCGAACCGCGGCTCTCCGAACATAATTCAATGCCAGCTCGGCGGCCCGATCGTCTCCTGTGGCTCTATATCAATTTCCGGGGCTGCTGGGGATGGTGGTCGGACGCCGAGGCCGGTGCCGGCCAACGGAGCACACCCCCTCGTACATACGTAAGACGTAGGCCGGCCTGGCTATTTAGATCGTAACGCGCTCTTTTATTTATCCGGGCTTATGAACGACACGCCGGGGAATTCGGAGCCCCGGAAAACCTCTTCTCCCCAGTGGCCACCGCGGACGAGAACGTGCCGCAGAGCTAAAGTGCAATTTTATGGACAGAGACGCTCTGGAAATCGCTATTTACCTAATTGCTGGATATACAGGCCGAGGCACGTAACTGTAACCACTTCGGCGCCTCCGTAAATAATGCGATCCTTGCAAATCTCTGCGCAAATGTCTGTCGTTCGACGGAAAAATACTGCGCGGTTTCTTCTTCTTCCATTTTTCTGTCGTACCATCGACAGCCGGATCACTGCCCACGGCTATCCTAATGTCCAGACTTCGTCACGTGTGTCTGCAGAACTCTGTTTCGTCTTGTTTAGCTTCCTTTAGTTTTATCGAGTTTCTCTGAGTTTTCTTCAAGTTTCTTTACTTTTCTTTATTTTTCTTTAGTTTCCTTTATTTTTTTCTCGTTTTCTTTGATTTTTTCTAGTTTTTTCTCATTTTCGTTATGTTTTCTTTATTCGTCTGTATCTTCCTTTATCTGTCTGTAGTTTTCTTCGTTCTTCTCTAATTTGTTCATTCGTTCACGAAATGATTTTGTTCCCCGACGTCCGATTCAATTTAATTTCGCTTCGCTGCAACTACACAGCTCCAAATAGGTTTTAAAAAGAAACGAATTCCCCCTTCCAATAATATTAGCGAATTGAAAATATTATATCGGTACCAAGACGTATAACCTTTCACCTTCCGCATCGTTCCTGCATTCGTATCTCATGAATATCTAAAATGCATAAAATCTGCGCTCCGCTCGAACGATCTCTCGTACGAAAAAAACCGCGCGCGTTTTCAATATCTCGTCTAACGAATATCACCGGCACAAGAGAATCTTGTAAAATTGCACGAACTTTGGGATTTATTTCAGATGTTTCGCGCGTATCAAGCTATGCAGCAAGTTTTAAGACGCATTGAAACCGTCCCGAGCCCGATAAAGATGTCAAAGTCTGGAAAGTTCGAGGCTCTGGCACGGTTCGACGTATTGAAAGCCCCGGAGCACTTGTAATTCGTTCTTCGCTAGATTATATTCGATTCGTTCGTAATTTTAAACGATCCCGTTTCGCGTTTTCGAGCAGGCCGCCGAGAACAAACTCGAAAGTAGCGACGCAATTTTTCGACGGTCCTAAACTTCCTAAGCCGTCCTCCGACGCTTGACGAAACTTTCACGACGCAAACAAGACTTTCGAACGCAACATTGAGCGACGCTCGCGAAACGTTTGGATGGCCTCCGAGTTTCGAGCTTTTAATTCCAGACATCTTTAGTCGTCCTAAATCTCGTCGGTAGACGTACTCGCGTGGAGTCCTCTTATTCCTTATGCGCGTCCAATTCATTCTGGAAGTTAGCTCGCGTGTGCCGGGGATTATGAAAGTGGCGCGAGCCGTGTATTTTTCGTTCCGCGAGACTCGGTTTTGCATTTCGCGTCGCAATCGATTCGTGCAAATTTAATGCAAGCGCTCCCAGCAATTCGGCGCAGCGCAAAATAGTTAACCAATTTACCTTGCTCGATTCTTTACAGATAAAATTTCGATTAAAATGTAAAAAAGCGTCGATTAAATAAATAAATTTGTAGATTAAAAAAGTAGAATGTCGTTCTCCCCTTTAAAAATGTCGAAGGCCTTTGCAAACTGTTAGAGCTAGGAGAACATAACAATTATGCACTTTTGAATAAAGAATATCATGCAAGCTAGTTGAACGTTGCAAAATAAAACATTGTTCACTTCGTCAATCTAATTTTGGTCAATGTTCTCGTACATTCGCGTATGAGAGTGTGCATTTTATTCTACAAGTTCTATTTCTGTAGAATCTGCTTCATTACCACTAAAATAATTACCACTGAAAAGAAAATTGTAGTAGAATAATAGTCATTCACGAAGGAACGTAACAGCTTCGCGGGGGAGTTGAACTTGACGTCGCGTCGTCAGATTCGTTCGAAAGCTAATCATTTCGTCGGGAAGACACTTGAAGCCGGAATCTCGTAATTGACCTGAGATCGTGTAACGACAGTCGTATGACCCCGTGACAAGTCCAATTATCCGATGAGTTGTCCCCTTGCCCGTTGCGCAATGTACCAATCTACTTGGGAATAGCCCTCAAGCACGCGTCTCGATTGTCAAGAGCTTGCCACGTACCGTTTCATTCGTTTACGTGCACGTGCACACTCCGCAACAATAGTGCGAGACGCTATACAAACCCTTAGGAACTTATGGTACGAGCAGATAATGCTTCTTTGTGCGTTTCTGCTGTTCGACAATTTTTAACGCGCGCCAAGATTTCTGCATCACGAAGTTAAAAATAAAGATAAATAAAAATATCCCAAGACGATTACAAGAAACAAATAAAAATATATTATTTCTTTTAATTATTTTAATAAGATAAATCTAATTATTAAACGCTTCTAATCATATACCCCTTAGTCGTTTTCGTAATAAATACATAAAAATCTGCAGTCTAATATTAAATATAAAATATTTAGCTAATATATAATTAGCTAATATATGCTCGAATAATTTTTTTAAATAATCATATCGCTTGCATTTAATTTCGACAGATGCTACATTTACCGCAGCGTGTCGCAAACGGGGAAGAATAACGAATTAAACGACGAGATAACATTTATCTCAGCCGTTCCATCACGCCCGCGCCCCTTCATTATTTATTCAATTAAAATTTTTTCGGCCTGCCCGACCGAAAGGGGAGACGTACTCGTAAAAAGTCCCAGATCTATCAGTGTCACCGAAAAAGTTCGCATCTCTTTTTCAAGGATAAAGCGGGGCGCATTTAACGCCGCGTAATCTGATTTAATCGGATAATTTACAGTGTCGTACATTTCCCGGGGAGTGGTTATTAAAAGTTGACCGATATATTTAATCTGCTCTCATGAATCATTTATTTTTTTCGGCCTGATATATCGGGCAACTTCAGCCCTTCGGCGGAGAGCAGGAGCACGGAGATACGAGGAGCAGTCGATTTCTCAGAGCCCACCAGCCGCGTCAGATGACGTTGAAATGTGATCGGACTTATCTTTCCGAATTACGAGATGCAAACACTTATTACATAACTCCCATTTGGGAGCACGAGATGTGCCATAAGCAAGCGTTACGGCCTGCCCGGGCCGGGGGGTACTTCACCTAATCAGACGATGCGCCGTATTTTCCAACCCCTTTTACGATAGACAAGACCCTTTTCTTTTAAATAATTCACTTGTTCAAATCTTGTTCCACTAGCTTTTATAATATTTCTTTCTTCTTAATAATCAATTCTTTTATCAATTTTAACAAGTCGGTGCAGAATTTGTGCACCAATATTATAATAAAACATTTTAGACTTCGTAGCATTTGATGAAGAGTTATTTCGTATGTTATTTTGTTAATTTCTTATATCGTCTTGCATTAAAGAAATCTGCAAATTGTTAAGGAATAAAACGGCGAGCGTGATGATGGAAAGTAGTGAAATTCGTTAGGCGATGCAGGTGATGTTCGATAAAGTTTCTAACATATGGAACACATTCTGAAGACCGCGATGGCGCAAAGCTGCTAGTAAACGGGTCGAAGTTTCAGTCGTTTCGAAAGTTTGCAATTAGCATGTATTTTTCCCACGGATTTGCGAGTGGTTCTATGTACGAAAGCTTTTTAGAAAATTGCCCGGGAAGGAAAGATTCTCGATCACCGGAGACAGAGGGGGCGGCGGCGACTGTTAAGATAGTATGTAGAAGATTTGTCAGACTTAAAGGCTACGGAACTTTCGCGTTGTTAGAAAATTTTTACGAACAACTATCCTTTACAGGTCTCCTGAAGATATTACGCAGAGCATCGTTTCAAAGTTTCCTCGAAACCGAGGATTCCAAATGATTCCAGCAGCGGAATGCATGCTTCATCCCCGCGAACAGAGTCCGTTCAACAACAACATAAATTCGGAAGAATCGGCCATGTTCCGAGTATGACGTAATCTATGATCATTGAGCAGATTTTACGTTTGCAAATTCATTTGCGAATTTATTTTTACCAATTGTTTGCAGTCGTAGATGTTTTAACTCGCTCTACAAATATTCGACACTCGAACGACAAAAATAGAACTAAGTATGGTTATTTATAATTTTATTCCTCCATCTTTATAACATATTCTAGACACTCTAATACTTTTTATAACATATAGAAAATCTAACCATGATATAAAATATCGAAATCTAAATTTTATTCTAGACGAGTAAAATTGAACATATTTGTACGTTACGTATTTTAATTTTTAGCAATATGATAATATAATATAATAATTCTCACAAGTTATGTAAAGTGTTAATAATCAAATTGAATACTTTACAAATTTAAATAGTTTATTTAGAGCTTATCTAAGCTTTATTATTGAATTATTGAATTAATAATATTTTGACTTTCTTAAATTAAATGGAAGATTTAATACAGAATTTAATATAAATTATTCCAGTTCTCGTTTAAAAGCAAATAAATACGCTTTTGTATTCAAATGAGATCTCCAAAAATTGTGTGTTACCATTGGAGCTTGTTTGCCGAAAGAAGAGGGAGTACGCTGATTAAAGTGGTCGTCCAATTATTCCAGACACATAATATAGAGATGACAGGGATTACGCGGAGGTTAACCTATTTCCATTAATTTTAGCTAGCACTCATTGTCAATTACTGTCGTTATTAGTGATTATAGTAACATAATTATTCATCGTTTATTACTGAAGTTGCTTATGACTTAACCATAACAACACCGAACTCGATGCGTGTTAACGAACATTCAGATAAGCAGATTATTAGTTAATTTTTATGCTATCAAAACTGTTTAAGAGGATACCACATTCATTTAATAGCAGACGCAGTGATTTATTCATTGCATTGCGTCGCAATGAACGCAAATATTTCACAAAATGTTTCAATATTTCACAAAAATAAGATGAAAAGTCAAGTAAAACAAATATCGTCAAAATGGAAACTGAACATTAATAAATATCTTCGAGATGAAATTTCAACTTCGAGAAATAGTGTCAAGATGGAATTTCAACTTCGACAAATATTTTCGAGATGGAATTTCAATTTCATCGCTCTTACTCCTTGGTTTCCTTCGTTCGAAAACCCCCCAGTTTCAATTTTTTAAAAATCCCATCATTCTATATGAGCCCCATCAGAAGCTGCACGATCTTATCACGAAACCAGTGAAACGCGGGCTTAATAACGAACCTCATCAGACACCTATCTGCAAACGCATTATCCTTAAATTGCTAATTCCGCGTTGTCCAATGACCCGCAAGGGATGATCCCAAATCCGAGAATTCAAAAAATTCTGAAACGTTCCGTATATGCAGAGTACTTCGAGGGATGGAAATTAATGCCAAAATATTCGGCTATTTTTTATTGCATTACTATAATTCTTTGGTCCAAATCTATCACGTGGTATACGATTTGTCTATTATTACTACTATTATTATTATTATAAGATTATTTATTTTAGCATGATCGCGAGTTACAACTAATTATCAGTATTTTCTGAAGCACTCTAATAAGCTCTGCAAAACAATCTCCTGAAGCATCAAAAAATTGAAACAATTGTTACACTTTAAATATAAATTACAAACAAATAAATCGTTAATTGAATTCAAACGACAAAGAATTTAAAATTCCCCATTTGATAAATACAAAGATGATTATGCTGGGAGATAAACCAAAGACCACTGCTCCACCGCACAGAAAAATTCGCGGCGCCGTTTTTCCCTAACGAGTTGGCAATCGTTATTGCGAGCGCGAAAGTAACGGTAATGATTTAACAACGTGACACACGTAGCCGCAACCGGGTCCCGCAGTAATATTCGGCGAAACGGAAAGAAATAAAGATCATTCGTGGCGCAGGTCGGCCGTAAACCGGATCTGGGAAAAGTATCGTCTCCCCTTGTGCAACGTAGGGATGCACCGTGGGGCTACGCGTGCACCGACATATCCTCCGCGAAAATCCCCTCGAGACAATAATCCCGAGCGTGCCAGTTGCAAATTAACCACAATGACTGTACACTGGCAGCGGCCGGACGGCCGCGTGTTCGCGCGCGTTCGCGCGTGCTCGCGCGTGCATGCGGCCGAGTGGCCGACCGCGCGTGAACGATGCCTCGTTCGTGCGTTATAAGCTGCCCGTATAAACGCGAATCGGCTGAAACCGATAGCGATCGACGCCGGAGAAATAGCGGAATGAGGACGGGCCTCGGTAACGAGACAGCGGCCAACGAAATCACGTATTTTTAATCGGCAGGGATTCTTCGGATTCCGTTCGCCGTATCAAAGTGATTTTTTCGCCGGCCTTTGCGCCCCGATACTTTCCCGGAAACACGCGACGCGGCCGAATTGTTATTTCCGCGTTCGTCCATGTCCATTTATGGGCAAAGCGCTGGTTTTTCCATTCCGCGCGCCATTGTTGGCCGGTGTCATTGGTCATCGCGCGTTTCGGCGAACGGTGGAATGCGGAGCGCGACAAACGTCTCAGGAATTTTGGAAGAGCTCTGGTAAAGTTAGAGGAATTTTCATATCAAGTCACTGTTTTTAGTGTGTCAGCAACTAATAAAAGAAGACAAAAATCCGGCTGTGTTAACGTAATATACAGTGTTAAAATCTACCAATGTAGTGCCCCATACATTTTTCAAAATCAGTTAAAAAGAATTTTATAATTTTAATCTTAACTATCGGTAAACGCAAATTAGGAACAATATAATTAGGAACATTATAATCCTTTATATATGTCTTATTGTTTGCGTCAAACCAACAAGTTTCCAACTTCGATTCTGTGCAGATAGAATTCATTTTTTGATGTGGCTTCACCATTTTTCAGTATCAAGTACTATGATCCTAAAGGCGATCTTCCATAGAATTCTCATTTTAAAATTCAAGTTAAAGCGCTTCAATGATCGAGGACCGTGTAGAATTTTTTATGTAATCCATTGTCATTTTCAACACGTTCCGTAACATTTCTTTCTTGCCTTCCGTAAGACGTATTCGTTTTAAATAATAAATTATCGGAGCGAATTCCGGAATGGCCGAGGTCCTACGGACGAATTTTCATTCATTAACTGCAGCCGCCGGTTGTTTAATTGCCGCGCGATTTCTATAATTCGGTGAAGTACGTGTCACAGAAAACGTCGTAAAAATCGAGATACGCGGGCTGAATACAGGCATACGTTTGAAAAGAGCGTAGCAATTAGTCAATTGAATTCATGAACCTCTCCGATCCATTCAGCTCGTTAGTATTCTATTCAGTCAATTTGCTTGACCTATTCGCGTGCTCAATTCTTGAAACTTTTGCTCCCGAACTTCCTACGATTCACTTACTGATAATTAAAAAACTGAATAATTCGTTTAAATTGCCGTTCTACTCCCAAGAAAGATTTATCTGTAAATACATCATTCAGTCGGACGATGTTCCCCCTCGAGCACCAAGTTTCCCGATGGGCAAACTTATAATACTCTAATTATACTGCAATTCATACCGACTTATCATTTCTCGCGCGAAAGAAATTCGAAAGACGGTACAATCCCCGGAACACCCATAAATCACAACCTGCGCCGTGCGAAAATTGCCCCATGCTATCAAAATTCCTCGTTATTTATTGAAAAATTTTGGACGACATTAAACACGTCAGAACAGTATTATGAGAGCATCAATTTCAAATGTTCTATTTAAAACAATTTAAAACAGAAGAATTTATCTTTTTATTTTATTTTAGAATTTTTATTTAGAATTTTTATTTAGAATTTTGAGTTTAGAATTTTTATTTGAAACGAAATCGCCTATTTTTAGATGATCTCTGTCTAACTTGGAGAATCACGAAGTCGCAAAATGTTGCGTAATTTCCTGTTTCAAGCGGTTGTTCCATGTTTCTGTATTTCGCTTAGGGGTGGAAGGCGATCGCGATCATTTTATATGTCGTTTGCAAGTTCTTCCGTCGATTTCATAAATATGCAATAAAGTTAATCGTGGAACAAAACGGAGATGCTCGGATCACGATCCGATATATTCGACTGCAATCAATGAACATACCACGGTACTGTGACGACGAGGAAAGTTACGATTATACGAATTCCAGGCATTTTAACCGTGTGAAATGGCTTAAAGGGGATTATAAAGCGGCGTAAACATCGATAGTACTGGAACTTTAATATGCGGCAACGAATTCTCCGCGGATAGAAATTTTCTCGCTCGGCATCGTTTTTCCTCGCGTTAATCGCGCTCGTTGTTTCCGAGCGAAGTTATTTCCATTTGTCTGGCAATAAATCGTCGAGATGAAACTTTCCCGATACCGAGCTATTCCTTTCCTCGTACAAAATAATTATGGTGTCGCGGAGATTTCGGTTCCAATACGCTATTTATTTACTGGACGTGGTTCTCCAGATAAATAAACTTTTCGTGAACGAAAATTAATCGTAACAACGTCCTGTTTTGTAAAAATTCAGTGCTCGGTGCACGACGATGGAAATAACAGTGTAAACTTTTAAACAATTTACGAGATTGAAATTTTTATGTGGCGCAACAGTTTTAATAAAGTGGTAAATGGCGAGATGTTAAACGATAAATAATTTGTACGGAAGATTGTATAGCAATCGAATTAAAAAAAATATGTACGTTAATAAATCGATTATGTTCTTTTTATATTTTTATCACAAGAGACTCGGCAAAATCAATTTCCGCTGACTCGTTATTTTTATGAAATCTCGTAAGGAAGATGTAATAAAGATCAGCAGTCTATTAATTAGATTTAACACATAATGCAAAGTAATTATAGATAATTAATAACACGTGTACCTGTGACTTATTCCACGTATGCTTAAATACACATATATCAATTCCTCGTATTAACTCTTTGCGTAACTCATTGTCACATTACGTGAGTTTCTTTTCACGCGAGGTATTATTATATAATTTGTTAAATATTAGATACCTTTCGCAACGAATAAAATAAATAAAATAGATGAAATAATTATCGTTTAATGCTAATGTTATGCTAATGTTACGACCGGTCGGTAAAGTGTTAGGTATACGTCGCAGAGTATTTCCGGATCGTTTCCAGGGAAACGATTGACAGCAAACGATCGGATAATATCCCGCGTCAGTTGGAACCCAGAAGATCAGTGTTCGATGGGACAGAGCTCTCGATAGGGCAGATGAACCCTTGCCGGTCGTGTATGACGGGGAAGCGCATCGGCGTGCAACGCAGCGTTTAAAGGAGATTACAACAGTGTTTCGAATTTCTGCCGTGCGAGTAGCCACGGGGCCACAGCCGAAATAGTACTTCAGCCGTCATCGCTCTCGTGCGTACGCGCGAGATTCCATAACTGCCGCGGGAAATACAGTAATCATTATTAACTCGGCGCAATCTCATTATCCAGTCGCGCTGTAAACCGCGCCGAATCTCTTAGCGGAGTGGATACCACGGGCAGCCCGTCTCCTATCAGCCGCTTTGTGCCGCCTCGGCCTAGCGAACCGTGCTCTAATTATATATAAGCACTTCCGAGGTTCACCGACTATGTCGATCCCCTAATGCCGTCAACTTTATTGCGCGAATTTATACGACTGAAACAAGCTAACTATGCGCGCCAAACGTCCGATGCCGAAACTTTCCGCGCCTAACAGCCGCGATGCTCGAGTTTTCAAAGTCCGTCGCGGGATTTAATATAACTGCGACCATTCCGGATGGTCTATTGAAATATCTAATTAAGGAGATTCGGGCCACCGCGGTCGTCAATCGCCGATTTTTCTTTGGCGGCTATCCGCGTCGATTCTCAACCCCTTCCGACGAGGCGGACTCGTAACCAAGATCTCGCGCGTGATCTAGGTAATTATGGGTAAGCGTCTCACGATAATTTTTCATTCATCGTATAGTTTCATCTGATATTAATGCGAAATTAATTTTTTAATATATTTATACGAAAATATATTAAAAAATATTAAAACAATTAATATATTGAAACAGTTGCTGATAACCTGTTCGACTTGAACATATCTCGCTATGAAACAATGCACAATTATCTTCATATTTGGTTTAAATACATCACTTTTACAGAATATATAATTTGATAAAGAATATCGAAGTATACAGGGTGACCTATTTTAATCGATCCAATCAAATGTCTTGGAAATCGTTGATGATATTAAAAAGTGTTTTAAATAAATGTTAAATAATTTCTGGGCTATGTATAGCGTAATTTTCCTAGGTAAGCGTGTAGAAACGAAGGTCAACTTTATTTCTTTTTAATGCAGCTACACATTTGTTACTACACTGAGTCGTTTATTGTAAAAAATTATTCTAATTAATAACGCTTTAGAGAAAGTCGATATAAATCGATAATATAGGCGGTGCTAAGATAAAACGTGAACGCCGAGTCGTAAC
>CM052154.1:7167322-7178739 GCA_028455555.1 Augochlorella aurata | reverse complement strand
GGCCGGAGGACGTGTCCGGTGAAATCTGTTGCGATCGGGAACACGGCGGACCAGATTTTCCTGCAACGATGCGGAGTTGCAGATAGTGTAATGCATTGCCAATGCCTCAGCATTGTCAATTGTCAATCGAGCCTCTGCCCTCGATTACCGGCTCGTTACTGTTTTATCTTCTCGTGCATTCGCGATCGCTGCAGGCCCCCGCTGTCTCTCAAATAAACGCTGATCAGTTAACCTGCGTGCACTTTTTATGATGCGTTGGCCAGCTCCGCTCATGAAACTGTTGGCGATTAATTGATTGTTTGCCGAGCCGTTTGCGCGCCCTTGTTTACCGTTTATGTTTACGCAAACCCCGGAAATATCAAAATGCAAAATGCAATTCGGTAAACGCCGCTGCGTTTTCAAGAATGCAATAGCGCAACGTGACCCGCGATGTTGTTGCGCCCCGTTTTGCATCATGCTACGGGAATGATGAATTCGATTCGGAAATGAATGATCGTTATGGATCCGGGATAAATTATCGGCTACTATTAAAATTATTTAACGCGGATAGCGTTTATGACAACAGTTTCGAGCATGCGCCTTGTACGGTTGCGTCGAATCGACTGCGAACACTTGACGATGTTCGACGATGTTTTATAAGCTTCTTAATGTTATGGAGCTGCTCATGAGCTGCGTAATTTCGTACTTATCGTAAGAATGTTAATTAGGCTGCGGCGTTGCTGTTGTATCGTCTGTGCTAAATTTTTAGTTAGTAATCTGAATTTTGTTTAGTTGAGAAATGTTTGTATGGATGAATAGAGTACGCAAATGCTAATATATTCTATATTTATATATAAAAAAATATATAAATATGTTAATAATAATATATTAATATATTATATTAATATTAATATACATATAAAATATATTGTATAATATAATATATAGTATATAATATATTTATATTTATCTGTAGTTAAATATTGTTGTACTAGCAGAACAAAATATGCTCAGCTCCGCCAGATTTGAAAATCGGAGATTCATTTTGTTAGAATGATACAGCCTCTGTATTATTGTGAATAATTACGGTCGTAACTTTCATATCTGACTAATACGGATCACATGAAATATTTCCACGAATAATCGCGTGCCCGTAATCAAAATGGAGCGCATATTTTGCGATTCCACGGTTATCTCTCTGTAATTAAATATTACTAGACCAGTAGAATAAAATATACCGCAGCTCTGTGAAATTTACTTGAAAATTGGGATTCAATTCTGCGAGAATCGTGGAGAGCGGCGGTAACGGAGGACCGGGATCGATGGGGCTCTCTGTTCTATAATGGACGATCGCGAACGTTTACACATGGGCCAGTTGTCCCCATGAAATTTCGTTTCTTGCCACTTGAGCAGCCTTGTTCCTGTGATTGCACAATTACGAGGCGGTGATTATTTGCTTTGCCACGGCGTGCCGGCGTAGCCCCGGCGATCGCGTTTTCCGTCGAATGGACGTACGACCGCAGCGACTTTTAATTATTCAATTAGCACGCGTACTCCGTAAAACGCTACAGCGCAGGGGTCGCAGGCCTGTTAAATTTCGAAACACTTCGGGCGAGCCGGTTGCGCCCGCGTTGCGCGCATCCTCCCTTAGAGCCATCATTCACGGCAACACGTTCTTCCTGGTGTTAATGCGTCAGAACATTCGATATTAATGCGGATGATGGAAGACATCGACGGCGCACGGGACGCTTCTCGCACGGGTGACCGAATTTCGTCGGTCTATCTAACATGTATTAAGTGCGCTAATAGACGATCCATTATTTCTTAATAAGTTCATTACGCCTGCCTGCGCTACGGATGTTTAGGCAAACCCTGATCCCTCTGCAGGCTTTCCGGAACGGGAGGAATGTTCCAGATTGTCTCGAAACATTTCCAACAAGCGTAAATGTATTCTTCTCTTTCCCAGATTTTCTATAAGATTTAAATGAGAATTATGCTTTGCTGGTATTTTCTTCCGATGGCCAATCGTTTTTGTGAAATATTAATGCCTTTTATACTTTCGGGTTCCTTTTCTCTCGTGATTAAACGTTTTTATAAAAACAGTTTTTATTCGAATTCTATTCGGCTGTATTTTATACATTTCTGTTACGTCACGTTGTTTTTAGAACATTTTTATTATTTTATTTTATTAGATTTTGCTGTTCTCTTTCATAAAAAACATTTCCATAATGTAGAAATGCGTATTACATTATTCTCTTGTCTGTATGAATGTGAATTATATTTTACCGTGCTTTGTACACTTTTATCACATTACGCTGTTCTTCAAATGTTATATAAATTCTTATTACACTTTTCTATATACTTTCTTCTGGTGGCTAGTCGTTTTTGTAAAATATAAGTTCATATTAGAACTCGTTTTAGAACTGAATCAAACCTAAATGTTTGGATAAAGATTTTTATAAAATATGAATTCGTTTTATATTTTTGTGTTCTTTATATAAATTCTATTCCACTTTTTCTTGTTCAATATCTGTGTTAATAAATAACTAAGCACTCTAATTCTGATACTTTGCAACCGATTGACAGGTGATGTATTTTTATGAAAACATTGAATTCGACAATCGCACGATCATTTCGTATAATTTCAGTAAACCAAAATGAAAAAATCGGCCATCAAGAAATTCACGAAATCCACAGTTCAAATGTCAAAAATCGCGCTACGACGACAGCGTTTCCGAGATTGCCTCGAAGAAAGCCGTGCACGGAAAACAGAAAAAGCGATGTAAGAACATAAAATTACAGCCTCGGATTGTATGTTTTATTATGTCATCAGGAAATAATGAATTAGTCATCGGCACATGTAATACATACTAAGCAGAAATTCCTCGTTTCGGAACTTAAGCTCGGTTCGTTCGCTTCTAAAGTGCTTCATAAACTGCTGAAGTGAGACACTCGGGCCTGGGAGCAGCCGCATTATGCGGGAGTATGGAGACGTGGAGGTGAATGATGCGTCCTAATGCATGTCCTATATGCTTGTGCATGAAGTTGTTAAAGTGTTGAAATTAATTGTGCTATCTGTTATGGTTACGGAGTTATTACTACAGTGAATCTGAATGGAGCAGTAAGCATGAAAGTCAAAGTAGTTAACGCTGCCGAATGCTGTCATTAGCATTGCAAGGTTCGCGGGAACTGTTCGAATCGACAATTAGGGGTACGTTGACGTTTCCAACAAACTCCGCAAGGATTCTTCGTGCCGGCAATTAAAATTTGAATAACAAATGATTTCATGGAGTGTATGAACGCATCCAGACTTCTCCTTGACACTTTCGAGTACTTCTAGGAACGAAGAAAAATTCCTTGAGATCCGCTGGAAGCGATCGTTCTCATTCAGTGGAATCTCGTAATTACGCGCGAATAACATCGAATTAATTTAATAGATATAACATTATATTTAAAATAATATTAATGTATTTAAAATTCTAATACGAGATTCTAAATTAATACGAAATTAATACGAGTATTTTGTAAGAGGTTACGATGTGTTTAATACGAAATGTAAAAACAGATTGTGCACTGTAAACGTGAATGTATAACTACGTGACGTAATTAGAAGGTAATTACGAAGGTATAGGTTACCGTAGCTGGAAATACGTATCAATTACGATTAATATCGATAATCAACACGATGATGTACTCGCGACTATTATTGGCAGCAAACAGTTCGACTGTTCCAATTAGTAGACTTTCTAGTTATGTAAGGGAGTAGTTGCAGCAAACAGACGCTTACATTTGTTGCGCCAACAGAAATAAAACCGGTGTGCGAAGTCTTTGTACAGAAGGTACAGTGTTTCTAAAATTTACGTTACTCTTTAAGGAGCAACTGGATAGTCATCCATTCTTTACAACTAGTTTCCGTGAAACCGTCTGTGAAAGAATTTTTCAGGCACTCGCCTCCTTGTCATTCTACGTGGAACTCTTTGTTTTCCGCTTCTAACGTGAACTCCGCTCGGAATTGTGTCCGTTTCAGCTCATTAGAGATTGAAGAGAAACATGCACTAGTCTCTCATAAGTATTTGAACACTTTCGCCGTTTCGAGATATGAAATTTTATCCGCGTTCTAATTAATCATTTGACAATGATACGCTCGCGTAAACTATATTCGCAAAAGTCGGATGACAAACTGCGTCATTTTGGGAGTCTCCACTTAGATTGTGAAATGTCTGAACATTTTAATTACGAAACGATGTTCTAAAAGAATATTATATGTACTTATTATATGGTCTTATGTATTATTAATTAGGCATTATAAACAGCAGTTTTGTATTAGTGCTAGAAATCTTTATTTTTAACGAGAATTGTAATACTTGCCGTAAGTGACACATATATTTATTAAATAACTTGTAACTGTATCTTTAAAATCTGAATGATTATAAATTAAAAAATTAGTAATCCGTCATTCTGACGTAGATCTATCGTCATTCAAATATCAAAAACGTATACTTAGTAAATTATAATTACAGAGAATATGTCAAATTAAGAATATTCTAATATCGCTTGAAACTAGCTGCTTTTTCAAAAGATTTGCATAGAAAGCGTCTCCAATAAACCATGTGTCTAGTGTCGAAAGATCGTAAACAGAAAACTGATTAAAAGACGCTGAACAAGCAGCAACATAAAAGCCAGGATATCCATGTGAAAAGCCCACTCCCAGCAGCAGCACCGTGCGCAACATCTCGCCACAATCGTGACAAAGAGTGGCCAATGTCGCAAACCGAAAAGCGTCGCATTTATGGACAGCCGGCCGTTTAACGAGTGCAAGCTCGATTTCGTTTCAATTTCGCAACCCGTTGTCACCGTGCCGGGACCGCGTATTAATACAAGGGCGTCGAAATTGGTTGGCGCTTGTACACAGAGATGAACGGTTCGATCCGGCGAGCCACATTTCGATTGAATTCGGGGGTCCTCGAGCGAAGTGGCGAGCGTAACGTCTCGGAAAGTGGGCGATGCATGCGAATGCGTCTCGAGGAACCGATGGCGGTCCTTATCGGAGGGGTCGAGGCGCGTTCGGACACGGGGTCGGATAATTGAACGCGTTCGAGCGAGCACGGCCGACGAATTTCCAAGAATGCCTGGCCGGCGACGTACCTTGGCTGACCGCGATCCCTTCGATAACCAGGAGAAAACCAGCGAGTATCAGAACGGCGAGCCAACGACACCACATTTTTAACACTTGGTTCACACGTTGTATCACCGTCGATCGTTTCCCACGTCGGACCGCTTCTGGTCAGCGCGGCGCGCACCCCGCCGAGAGCCGAACACCCGTCGGCGGATCGGGTTAATTCAGCTTTGAAATCGGTCTTCCGGCCGGCCCGATAAACCCCCTAACACGCTACTCTAGTTACACACTCTGCCGTGTTACGCAACTCGCTCCAGTTAACACGTATCCCGATCGCGAGCACATCGGGAGGAAATCATCTGAAGCATTCTCGCGGCCGGTTCAACCGGGGATCGTCACAGCCCGCAGTCAGTCGCGCGCTAGTTCGGCAGGCCAGCGACACGGACCGTCGCGACGGGTCCACTCAAAAGTTCTCCACGGCGTGGTCGTCGCACTCTCCAGGATTACCGGATGATCCAGCTCTGCGGGCACCGGCGAGGAGGAGCGATCCAGCCGGATAAATCGCGCGTGAAATCCCGCGGATCGGTCCCGGACGCATCCGTGGACGGCTCGAGCCGCGCTCGCGAGTATCAACACGCCGAGTATCGGGAGACGGAAGTGTCGGGCTCCTCAAGCAGGCCGCTGCGTCGCGTCGAAACCGAACCGTAATCCGCTGCAGCCGCGGCGATCGCCACGCTCCGGGGTTGCCTCGATCTCGCGCGAGTCGTCGGCCGCGATCATCGCGACCGTGCCACACGGCTGTCGCATCGTTTCACTGAATCCTGGTCAATTGATCCCGTATCCAGGGTGCCGCGACACGCGAGACCACTGCACGATCTTCCTCGATTTATCGGCGACTTTTGAATCACGGCTCGTATTCAGGGGAGAGAGACTGGACCGGAGCCAATGCCCGATGCCCGAGAACACGCGCGAGGCTGCACTGTACTGACGCGTCTTCGTCGTCCTCGTCGTCGTCGGCGTCCCACGCGACGACGTCGAACGCACATGGACCAGCCGCGTATACACGGATGCGGGTGGCCGCTTGGCGTCGCGGCGCGAAGTGATTCTGCGGGGGACCGTTCTTGGTGCACGCATGCGCCCCGGTTGCCGTGCACCAGGCGCGGACGGGTTACGCGCAGACCACTTCTACTTCACGCGTTCGAGGGGCGACTGGTCCGGTGCAGCGGTGCAACGGTGCAGGAATGCACACGCCGGGTACCCTTGTCGTCGGGTCAGCTGCTATAGAATCCTCCGTCGCGATACGATCTTTGAAGGTATCGTCACAGGCAGTCCTGTGTTCGGCAAGAATCCCCGGAATTCTTGTTCGAGTGCATGGGACGGGAAACGTTTATGCTAACCCTATCGGGATTCTGAGTTTACCGAGTGTCCGGGCGATGCCATGACGGACAGACCCGCGAGCCGGGGATGCACACTTTGCCTCATGTTTCTTGGTACATGGTGACGCCTACGGCTAAGGCTCGCTGTTCTTTAAAGGCCTTGGGTGAAGGATGTTGGCGTAGGTCAAGGACCTTTATGCGTAAGAAAAATTCACGGAGTTATATTTGCGAGAAACATAAGTTTTATACTAATGTGTATCCTCTTTTAAATAGTAGGTTTACGTTAATTAGGTTGAGAGCAGATCTTTTTACTCGTTTATAAAAGTGATAT
Organism: Augochlorella aurata; assembly: GCA_028455555.1. Lineage (NCBI taxonomy): Eukaryota > Metazoa > Arthropoda > Insecta > Hymenoptera > Halictidae > Augochlorella > Augochlorella aurata. The sequence goes on along the minus strand of CM052154.1, from coordinate 7,171,937 downwards.
TAAGATATTTATTCTTATTTATTATAACATGTGCTTGAATGAAGAGGTAAAAATTTCTGACATTATAAACATTTTTATAGTATCAGGAATTGTAAATCAAAAATCGAGGAACCAGTCATTTTGACTGGTTTGGTGATTGTAGTGTTAATAATTTAAAGAGAATCAGTAATGAGCAATCAATGACGAATGAATTCTGTTGAGAAGGATTTCCTTCTCAATTTTGAAGACCCTTAATGACCCTCGTAACTATTGACAATTCCGGTAATAGCACTGACGCCAATTATTGGATTCTCCCGCAACCGTAGCATTTCTAGTTCCATAAAAATTTCAAATTGCATTAGCAGCACCGCCTCTGAGTACTACCTTTTTCTCCGGGGGAGTTCTCGCACTCGAAAAGAGACACATGCTTTCACGCCGGTCGTTTATAACTAACAGCAGAGGGGCGGTTGTGTCATTGGACGAATGATAACGCGTTGCGCCTAATGAATGCTTCTATTTAATAATAATTAAATAGAAGGAACGATAATCGAACGACGGGAGGACTTGCAATTACTGGAAATTGTAATCGCGAATGGATGCTTATGATTGGAATAATTTTGTTGGTGGTGAAATCGACGCGACGGTGATTCCGTGGGAAACATGACTCCTGAATGCGAAGTGAAATTTTATGACGCAATTGGGACCATAATGCTGATTACGAACTATCACCGTCATTTTTAGAGATATGAGAAAACTTCGTTCATAAAAGTTGTTCGGCATCGAGGGAGCCATAACATACCAGCAATAATTCTTTCTTGAATTAGATTTGCGGAGACTGAAGGCCGTTTCTGTTCTTCCCAGTGGAACTCTACACCTTTATCCATGTTTTAAGTAAAACAGTTGGCGTTCAATGCCGTTTATTAGAATTTCATTTATTATCATTTCATTTATTAGAATTTCATTTATTACCATTTCATTTATTCGAATTTCATTTATTACCATCTCATTTGTTACAATCTCATTTATCAGAACACACGGCGAGACTATTTGCTCGATATATAATTCCGCGTTACGAGCCACTGAAAAAAAGCAGCGATTATCGTATAGCCCTGAAAAAATTCGGGAGTTATTACGTTTTTAAATTTCGAAAACTAACGAGGATGATTAAAGTGATAAAAGGTACTTTTCATTAAGTACAAAGCACCATTCCCGTGGAAGTGAACTTTGAATGTTCGTCGGATGGGCGTGCTATTAAACTGGCCTTGGGTAATACGTTTATTATAATACGTTCGCTATGTACCATTTTTACGTATTATGTACAGAAAATGTGTGCGTGTAACTGCTACATTTTCCAAAGCGAATATCTAAAAGAAAACCTCTCGTTCACGGCAATATTACTCCTGTGAAACTTGCAACAATTCTATTCTCGATCGATAAAATATTTTTGGTCCTATTATTTACTAAAAATATCATTTTAATAAGTATAATTTCACGGAAGCTACTCGTTATATAATTTCTTATTACAAATGTAAATAACCATTTTACAATCACCAATTTAATTTTCAGCCTAACTCTCAGCCACATAAAATTAAAATATACTATTGTGTTACATGTATCCTAAACTTTAAAAAATACTTTCCTACTTGCATATTAGGTATTACTGTTCCTTCGACGAAAATAAATTCCGAGCATGACCCTAACGTATAAACTTAATACAGCAAAGGGTTAACAGTCGATGCGCAGAATGCAATTTATGCCCTTATCACGTAATATCGAGCCAAGAATAGCACGAGTAACATAATATTCCGAATAAAGAAGCATTGATTGGTTACGGAATTAAAGCAAGAGACGTGTATCGGGGAACGTGCAATTTGCAGAACACAGACTGCGGTCCATGGTTGCAGCTGTATTTGCATCTTTCTGCGCGCAGAGTAGCTACAATATCGGAACGCCGGGCGAGACGTATGTTCGGCAATTTAATTAACAATTGATAGTATGGCTGCACGATAATACGAGCCGAACGGGGTCGGGCATAATGTGCGCTGCAATTAACGAGAGCGGCGGGTCAGAAAATTACGCCCCGTAGGCTCGGCCGCGTAAGTATGGAAGAAATTATGTCTGCGAAGAAATTATGGAATCCGCGGGCATTTCGCACGGATCTCACATAAATTATCTGCCGCGTTCGCCGTGGATGTACAGACTGTATAAAGCTTTCGTTATTGCGGCTTCCAGCGTTAAATCCAACCGGCCATCCGCGGCACGTTGCATTTAAGAACAGCACAAGACGCGCACTAATCTTCACGTTCCCCTTCTCAACCATAGGATTTTGAAGGAGGAAAATGGCGCGCCGCCGCATTATCGTACGGTATGCAAGCCAGGTTTCATCCTTGAATTATGAGCGGGGCTCTGTTTAAAAAAGCCACGCGGAGATTCTCTATCCTATTTTAAATGTCTGAACTTCGGGGGAAAACTCTACAAATTTATCCCCGGATCCGTCGTTTCCTGTTCTAGATGCCGCCTCCTTGAACTTTCAACTGCTCCAGATACTGGGAGGGTCACTTTGCTAGATCGAGTCAATTTTTCGCGATAACTCCCCTGGCAAACAAACACAACGCAGCCTCGGTTAATCGAACTGCACTTTCCTCGTGCTTTATTATTTAGATTTTGAATTCTTGCAGGTAACAAATACTGGAGGAGAAACTCCATTAATATTGTATTCTTATTACTATTGTTATAATTTAATATATAAATACTAATTTAATATATTTATAATTATATTATTATAATTAATAATATATTAATTAATATTGTTGTATTAATATTTTGTCAAGAATAAAGAGAAATTAACTATCGACATTGAATTCGGATAATCGAAGTTCTGTCGTATAGTGATAACGAAGACTATGGCAGATGATGTTCTATATAAAGTATATATAAGAATAAAGTACACGATTTTACATAGTCGCAGAGAAAACATTATTATTTTATAAATTTCTGCATAATTGATTTAAATCTGATTTATTGACCAACACATTTTGCAATCCTTATAGATTACGTTATAGAATTACGGAAAACGACAATGACACTTGTCATCGATAAATCTTCGTACTCGAATGTTGTTAAAATATTAGCCAGTCAATAATACAATGGAAATTGACAGTCGTGTGATAACCATAATCACTGGCCCTATCCGTAGCGATTTGTCGGCCGCAGCAGGAAACCGGAAACACGCCGATCAAAGTGACAATTACTATTATTCATTCTGCAATATCATATCTGTGCTCGCGTGATCAATATTTTCAGTGACATTTTGCCGGAGACAAGCCAAAACTGTCCTCTGGAACAAGGCGTTGAAAGCAACTGAGCGCATAATGTGCCGCCGCGTATACATCGAAGCTGCCCGGACACATTCCGACTTCCGATTAGTAGAATAGCTGTCATCACGGCGTTCTATGAATTCAGAAATCAGAATAGTGCTAGGCGCCTTTTGTGCGTCTGTGATGCGCCGGACAACTAGTATAGTATTATGTGCTATGTACTGTATGTGACGTTGGATCGGCGAGAATGCTCCCGCTCCCGTGAAATCGGTTCCCTTATGACCTTTCATTGTGCTTGTAGTCGTTGTTTGGATAAGTCGATTGATCAGTGGGCTGTTGAAACGATTATTCATCCAGCTATTCTTTATTAAGTAATAATTAAGCATATAATTTTGTACGAAGTAATTCTTCAGCATATAATTTTGTATAAAGTAATTCTTTAGCAAATAATTCTTTATAAAGTAACTCTTTAGTGAATAATCCTTTATGAAGTAATTCTTTGGTAAATAATCCTTTATGAAGTAATTCTTCAGCATATAATTTTGTATAAAGTAATTCTTCAGCAAATAATTTTGTAAGAAGTAATTCTTCAGCAAATAATACTTTATGAAGTAATTCTTCATGAAGTAATTCTTTGTCAAGTAATGTTTCATTAACTAATTCTCAATTTATGAAGGAATTCTCTTTTTAAGTTAAGCAAGTGTTCATCAAGCAATCAATCAGCAAGTAGTTCGTCATAAAATAATTCATAGTAGATCAATTTCATTAGGCAATCCATCGGTAACTTTTTATGAAATGATGCTTCAGCAAATAATTTTTCGAAAAGGTCTTTATAAAACAATGTTTCCAATTCTTGTGATAATTCAAATACAACAACGTTCTATAAAGAACGACGTTTTACATCATCAGCTAAACTATCAAGTAAAAATATGCATTCTTCAGCGAGTTATTACATCTACAAGCTTTCAAGAATGTAGATTCGACTAAAACAGCATCAAAGTTGAATGGTTCATCAAAAGTTTTAATAACTTTCGTAATTATACGAATATTTACATACATTTTATAAAAATGTCCACAAAGACCGAGCAACACTGCTGCGCTCATTTTTGCTTCGCATACAACATCCGATGTATCCGAATTTAATAGAAACATTGAACGCGTAGAATGCTGACTGGGCTACTATAAAATTTAAATAAAAACGATGCAATTTAATTAACAAACAAAAATTGACGAGTCAAGATTTATAACAACTGCGAATTCGCGACGACACCGAGCAGGGAAATTAAAACAATTTAAAATCCTGCGATTATTCCTTAATC
>CM052154.1:7156569-7167222 GCA_028455555.1 Augochlorella aurata | reverse complement strand
AGGAGTCTATGCGTTTTCTGTTTATTGCAATCGATGCGTAAAAATTTTATTTTGTACGAGGATTGCGAAGCTTCTTCGCGTTTCATATATTAATTAATTAAATTGTTGCTTTTGAACGTCTATAAAATTTAGAAACATTCTTTAGGAGCGAAATATATTGCTTTGGACGAACAATTGAAAATCGCGGGTCTCAAGAAACCGTCTTTTCGCGAGCCCGAAGTTAATATTGACATCTTTCGCTTGTCCAGTATAGTCTGCGTTCATATTTCTTTCGTCCAGAAATCCAAGTTTATTACTTGCTGAGCAAATACATACAAAATTCTATAGAACGACTATTTTACCAATTTCTTAGCGACACAATTTTTATGAAAAATACCGTAAATTTTTATTACTTAGTAAATTCGCGTTAATATTTAGTATCTAGTAAATTAGCATCAACATTTAGTGTTCAATAAATTAGCATTAATATTTAATAAATGAGCATTAGTATTTAATAAATTAGCATTAATATTTAATATTTAATAAACTAACATTAATATTTAGCATTTAATAAATATACGTACAATATTTTTCCATTTTTGATATTTGTTTAATAACGTACAAATTATCAGCAATTATATTATTAGTTGCATGTTTCTTTAAAATACTGCTTTTCATGGTTGTTGATTTATATAACTATTTGGTGGCTTAACGAAACTCTTCATTTTACTGTGATTTATACCACTGGATTTTACGAATCCAGGAGATTCGCAGTGCAGTTATTAGAATACACTAATCAAGTTAGCTGAAACGTTTATCTTCCTCGGTTTGTCGTAAATTTGCATGCATTCTATCGCCGAGCACGATCGTTTCGCCAGCAGCTAAGAAATCGCGGTTTCAGGTCCATCCCATAGTTTCCCACAGCCTCGGTGTGAATGATATCGATTTTCTGCGGCGCTCGTTCCTGCGATGTAAACGGGCCATTACCCTTAGTACATCTTCCTTAACCTTTGTAGTATGTAATAATGGCTCGATGACTGAGACAGTTTTTCTTGGCACGAGATTTTCGTTTTCCCTGATTAATCGCTCCACTTCCCTCCCTCTCTAATTCACACTTTTTTAATTGAAACGGCGAAGTTACAGTGCTGCTGCACCGTACATTAACACTCGCGTAATACCTTAGTGGAATAAAGTAGTACAGGAAAACTAGGACGATACAAAAATATGTTATGGCTAGTTCTTAAAAGCAGAATTAAAACTGTGCATGCTTTGTTCGTGCCCTATGATTATGAATTGGTTAATTATAATAATTCTCCATTAACTCACATTAATTATTATAATCGTTATAATCTTGTTAGAATTTTTATTAGCACTGTACATTCCATTTCATCGTATATATCTTATTCAGAAATATATGATTAATAATTCTAATAATTCGAATACTTGCTTCTATTAAAATAATTTAAAAATATTAAGGAAATGTAATTAGAATTATGTGGGTATCTGCAATCGGTTCAATGTTTTTAATACTGTTTTAGGGAAATTTGAAATCAATATCTGGAATTGATGCGAAATTGTTGGGTTTCTAATCGAATCTGTGTTCATGCAATGAATTCTAGTTTTGATAATTTCATAATTTTCGAAATAATAATATTATTCGACTAATTGGAAGTATTTCATTACGGGATCGTTGTTATCGATCACCTCCAGCATTCGTAAAACACGTCGTAATTGTACATATCCATTTCGTAGCCTACATCGAATATAAACGTAATTGCGGCGGAGAGATGGGAGTTAAACGATACGGAAAATCATCTCGTGATGTATGGCTTCTAAAGTATCAAAATACTTTGTTTTCTAACGGCGTTGTACTGAAAAGTTTGATTGATCGCGCCTTCGGAGCGATACATTACAGAAAATTAACAATTGAACAATGCTTTGTGAAACTACACCGGCTATCGCGATTAATCAAAGTAACGCATTATCCTCGAACAAAATGGAATATAAATACGTAACCTAAATCAGCTGATTTCATCTCCAAACTCTAACCAACGGCTGCAAAGTATCACTTATACTATATGCATCAACTTATAAAATATTTCACGAACGCGAAGGGTAAAGTAATCGATACCGCGACTTCCAATTAATTTGATAAACCGGAGAAAGTAATCCACGTGCTCGGTCCAGCTTGAAATACCGTTGAAAACACTCACTCAAATTAGTCACAGACAAACAAATTTTACAGACAAGGCAATCTTACTCGTGACGCGAGTCCCTTTACATTCCACTCTACGTAACTAACGACTATTTTAATACAACGTCGCGTGTGCCGGCCTCCAATTTGCTAATGAAAGAACAATCGTCTTAGTTTGCCATAAAAAACAGAGGCGAGCTCCGTTCGGACGGGGAAAAACCCCAGATTACGTTCGATGCACGGAACAAGCCGGCCGTAATGAATCCACAGTAGCTGTACGCGTTTTAAGGCGGACACGTAATATTCCTTCGTGGATAGAGCCACGATTTAACCCGAAGTTACTGTACAATTGGTAGGTATGCGTGCTGGAAGCTTGTGAGTTATTACTGGCTGGATATTACGAGCCAGCATTTACTCCTTACTGTAACATTTTCAACGAATTAGAGAAAAATCGCTGGCGATTAGCCGCGGCCTAATAACCGATTCAAATCACTCTTGATGCGGAGTAGAATTTTTGAAAGCTGTTCGTGAAAGTTTTTTGATTTAGCAAGACGAGTGTATGGAGCACACTTTTTAATGAATATTTTACTGGGAATTTTTCGCGTAACTTTGATTCTATGGGAAACGAGTTCGAAAAATCAAAAAAAGATTCCATACGTGAGATTATATATTAATACTAATTTATGTATATCTATAATTTTAGTATAGACTTCGTTCGTTTATTTTAAACTTTAAAATCATACTTTGTGAACATAAATTATTTTTATATGTACGATCGTTTTATATCACTTATACAAGTATAATTATTTTCTACGTCATTGAATTACTTATGTCTTTGATATTGTCTAGTATCTACACTTATTATTTTACAATTGTCAGTAGACATTTATAATTGCAAAATACAAGCATACAATTCAATTCTATATAGATAAACTCTTAGAACGTTGAAATTGGATACATGTAAAATTCATTTTCGAACGAGAAATAACAAATTCATGAGGTCTCGACGTTCCCTGATAAGGGACGGAAAGTTTATACTAATTTGTTTAACACGGTAGACTATAGTGAAGATTTCAGACTGGAGATCGGCGTCCCTTAAAAATTCAAAGACGCTCTCGGACGGAATCTTGTAATGCTTGCAGTAATCTTGACAGTGATAATTGATTCGGCTCGATACAGAGCAAGTTCGACCGTTTATAACGCTCGGGTCTATTTAAGAATTTCCAATGGGTCGTTCGCGAAGTTAATAGAACTTTTCCAAACGGCCGATATCTTTCACGGGAATTCCGGGCGATCGCGTGGAAAGAGTGATAGAACGAAACCGGGAGAGCAATCTTATTGAGTTGCTCGGCTTAACGAAATGTTCATTTAGCCGAACACTTATAATCGCAAATTTAATTCCTCCCTGAATCCACGGAGATAACTCACCGGGATCCGGAGGAGGCCGACTACGCCGGGCAAAGTTTCATAGAATTAAACTTTCGCCGGCGGAAGTTGCTGCATAGACAATGAACTCACCTATGGCGGCTGCAAAACAGAAATCTGCATGTCTATCACAAGGGCGCCCTTATTCAAATATCATTGGCGTACAGGGTGGTCGGCGGCGTCTTTGCGATACTCGCGGTTGCAAACTTCCCGAGCATTGATCATCCTATTATACAGTGGCGACAGGAAAGATTCAGCCGATCGTTTTTATTGATTTATGAATCACGCCTTATTCGAATTATTCGATCGGATTTTGAAGCGGATTTTTTCAAATTTCATCGAATTACTTGAATTCTTTCAGATGTTAGGGAGCGTCTAGAAATTTTGATTTTTAGGGTACATTTACATGATAGAATTTATATTGTGATGAAAATTTCATCAATTTTTGTTGATTACGGAAATTGTAGCTTTATATATTTTATAAAACTTTTTATATACGCTATACTCACTATCGACGTAATTCTTACTAAATTCTTTGTAGTGTAACAATACCTTCTGGGAAATATAATACATAATTCTGTCTAATTGAATTTGTAGTATCGCTAAATAATGAGTGGCATATGGATTTTATTCGTTATAACAAAAATGATTGGATAAAACAGATCATAAAATTATTCGAAGAATTTGTGATCATTATAATGTCATTTTTAATCTATTAAAATAGAACAAATTTGTATCTAACTGCTGTTTGCTGCAATTGAGATAGACAATTTTGATTTTCTATAAAAGATCCGCAATTGATATTATAATTCTAATTATAAATTAGAATTATATTATAATTAGAATTATAAATTAAAATTATATATTAATTGTGATAATAGATATTTATATTGTGGGTGGTGGCACAACTTATAATTTTCATAATATAATATAAAGCAGGTGTATCAAATATTCTAACACGTTTCGTACAGAATTATAACATGTTAAAAGTATACTGAACTCAATTGAGATTTCGAAGCTTCTGTTGTTACGCTTTCGTTTAATCTTCATCTAACCATTACGATTATATAACGTAGCAGTATCGCAGAGTTTCCTAAAGCAAGTCTAATTTCATCCCTTGTAATACCCGACATTCAACACTCTCAACTTTAAGTACTATAGACATTAAAACTTGCAGAACTAGTACAGAAGGACTAATAGTTATTACCTGCGTACAAGTGCCGAATAAAGATCAAATTTAATTGCTCTTACTTTATGTAATGATACTAAACAGTTACAAGGCAGAACGTTGGCAAACCGATTGAAAATTGTATGTTCTACGAAAATCAAGCATTATCGAACTTTAAATAGAGAAGTATGAAAATTGCAATCTTGCAAAGGATTTTGCAGTAATTGAGGGTCGATTCTTTATCGATGATGGATAAACACGATTGCAACTACTGCTATGATGCACAGATGTATACACCCATGTTATCTACAACTTCGAGCACAGATTTCTACCTATTTTATGATAGTTTGACCAGGTGTAGGTAAACGCTTGAGCGGTCTTGATATAAGCACGAACGAGGTATAGGCTGGACACCATCGGAATAAGATGGGCACCATCAGAATAGGTTCGGCACCATATGGCGTTCTGTCAGATGTTCTGAAATACCAACATCGCTGAAAGCTAGAGTTCGTTCTGACTCACTTTCGGGTCTCCAGTCACAGCAACCTCCACGTGGTGAGACTCGGGCAATCGATGTAATTTTTTATTTCGAATCAGTTGTAAATCGAAAGTAACCTCGACCGTTCTATAACTGATTCAGAATTGATCACTACATCGAGCTAATGGCTGTGAAGTAGGATAAAGAAAAAATAGATTTTTTAAATAGTAAATAGACTATGTAATATAATGCAATACAGTACGATACGATACGCTACAGTACAATACAATATAGTACAATACAATACAATACAATACAATACAATACAATATAATATAATAGCGCTAATATTCAGGCCGCAGTAGAAATGAAATATACAAGATATTCGCTTCATGCTAACGTGCTTTTCGCGAACTGTTGGTAAAGCTAACAGCGACACTAAATGGTAAGGGACTCCAGAGCCACTCAAAACTGAGATAGAAAAGCCCATAAGATGCAATGTCTGTACAGATCCTAAATTTATGATAATACAGTGACATGGAAAGACGAAGTATACAAAATACTCGATTCTTACTGAGAAATACAAATTTAAGGCATGCAGAAACGAAGTATACAAAATACTCAATTCTTGCTAAGAACGAGGAGACCGTCCTTCCAAGCACGCTTTTAGATGGCAGCATCAATTGTACTTCCACGATTAATACAATAATATTATAGCGAATTTTATCGAACGTTCTCCGTTGGCACACAATGCTTCTATAAATGTATTTTAATACAATTTCTTTTTCTCTTCGTTACGTCCGATAATTCAACTTGACTATTTTAGTAAAATAATGTTACATTGATAGTTAAGATTTCTAAAAACAGTACATTGAGTTTTTGTAAATACCAAATTTTCATTTATAGATCTTATATCTTTAATTTTTTATATTTCTTCTATTACAGCGACGATTGTTAAAAAAACATTGTTAAAGGAGAAGGTATCTTAGTACAATAAAAATGAGAAGTATAGAGGATCCAAAAAATTATTAAAAAAATTGTTTGACTCTATCGACAACTGAAATGTATCGAGAGTGTCAGAATACAATTGTCAAAGACTACTTATCGCATAATTTCTCAATAATTGAGCCATGCTGTACTTCAATTTTCCAAATTTCTTATTTCTAACTCTTTTAACATTGAACAAATATTTTTTATGAAAAAAATCAACGTAAAATTCCATTCAGTTACAAAGTCCGGAAAAGAATATAGAAGAATATAGAAAATTCCAGAATTTGTTAACATTGTTCATTGTTCTACGTTCGCTATTTGTAAAAATGAGTAAGATCGCTATTACAGCGAACGTTTGTAGTACGGATTACCTTGTGCCGGCATCAAAACCGACCTCGTCGGAGAAAAATGATCAAGAAGAAAGGTATCGGTGCCCTCCGGCTACGTTATACATCATGCCGACTGACAATTTTTATATAGATTCAAAGAATTATTGTAATTCAGGTACAGGAGCCGATACCCTTCTTCGATTGATATGGATGAGACGGCCCCGACTTTTGATATACGCTCGATTTGAAATGGAAAATCATGCCTGGATTGGATTCGCACGTGAGCTGAAATAAAGTTACATCGGCAGGTTTAAGCCCCACTATATTTGCCTGCCCTACGTGTCGATACCAGTTTGGCATAATACGTGTGCCAGAATTTATATAGTACTCGTTACAGGAAGCCGGTCGGTTCGGCATGCATAAAATTATTAACGCGTGCAACGAATGCGACCGCGACTTTTATTCCGTTCAATTTGCGTCTCCTGCTTGACGGCGAAACGGTGAAACCGATTTCATGGATTTGCCTTTTCTAATCAGATTATTGCGAGAGAAAACATTCCGATACACTTACACGCGCTAATGACGTTTGTTAATTAGATCCAGCACACAAATGCGCGTGTTTTACAGAATGAATGACGTAAGCTGGCACTGGAATGCATTTCGTTGCAGGCGTGACGACTGCGGAGACACGAGGAGATATATTTTTTCGGTGCATCCTGTGTTTGAATAGAGAGAAGAATCGAATGCGACTTGAATGTATTAATGCTAGAATTAAATCACTCGATCTAAGGATCATTTGTTCCACTTTTTATTGAGATCGATGATGGATCGTAAATTCTGCATACCTGCATAACAGTTTTTAGAGAGGGGATTTGTCTGGCTATTCATTCTTCTCTGATGTTGTTCGACGGACCTTGCGATTTCTTCTTCGATTGAAGGGATGTTTAGGGTGTTAATAGATATAAAATAAATAAAAATTGAATGTGTACATAATTATGTAAAATCCATACGAAACAGTAGCGTAACATAGCGGCCATTGGAATATAGAAATTATAAATAAGTACTAATCGCGACATGAACGTTAACACTTTCACGAGCTAAAAAATTTCATAAAATTAAGATACTTTATTTAATTAAATGAAAATTCTAGAGCAAACTTTTTATGGTATCGATTGCTTCTTCAAATATTCGTATCTCGTGGAAATCTTAATAAAATTAAGGAATTACAATATTGATTAGCGTGGAAATTTCTCGATTCGGTCATCAAATGAATTTAAAAGGGGGAGATCTCCCCACTCGGTTAACTAAGTGTTAATATATCGTCATGTATCATTATAGTGACATCTGTACATCGGTTCTATCGTCTTTCTACAAGCGTTGTCCTTACCCTCGTGTCGGAAGTTAAAGCGAGCACGCGTTCCTTGATTATTCTAATAATATTTTCGTATACAAAGGGTTGCGATCAACTGTAAGAGGCTGCTAATTGCTTCACAGATCCAACAGAAGCTCGCCGTAGAACTTACAGAACAACGTCGACAATTTCTATCATCGACAGAAGCGTCGAGACGTAGAACAGGCGGCCGAGCAATCGGAAAATCCTGCGAGTAACTGGTAAAGGGGTGGCGTGTCCGTGAGGAGGACGGAACACGGCGCGGTAGGAACTTGATTCCCACAAACGAGCCACGAAAACGCCGCTTGCAGCCCCGATTCCGCCGACATCACGCCGAACTAATTCCGAAGTTGCGGCGGGCTCGCATAAAATTAAGAAAATCTATCCGCGCCCCCGAAACTTCGCGTTCCCATTTTTTCCTTCTTCTTTTTCCGGGCGGAAAGAAGCCGGGCTGTTCCGCGATGAATATGAAATACAAAGTTCCCCGAAGAAAGCGGCGTGGGTGGAGAAGCCGTCGGGGAACGGGGGGGCGGGGTGAAGAGGGGCGGGGTTCGGGGATGGTGGCGGACGTCGGAGGGATGGCGGAGCAGAAAGAGAAAAGGGAGGCGAGCACAGACGCGCGCGCGGCAGTCCCTGGCAGCAACTTAAATTGACTCGATAAAAGTTCGCGGAATAAAGCGGCCCTGGGCTTCGCCACTATATCAGAAACATCTGCCAAACGTTATTACAACTTTGAATAAAGAACGGCGCCGGTCGAGCTGCCGTGGGGAGGCCGGGGAGGAAGTCGGGGGTGCTAACCGGTCCGAGAAAGAGAGGAAACTTCCTTTTCTCGCGGCAACGACGACGACGACCAAGCCCGGCAGAATCTCGCCCTCATCCCTGGCAGCGTGCGCGCGCGCGCGCGCGAGCGACTCGACCGACCGAGAGCGGAAACTTTTTCGCTCCTCGACCGTGAGAACTTCGCCGATAAATCAAGTCGTTATTTTAATTTTTCCGGACGGCCCGTACCGCCGCGACACGCGAGCCTCTCGCTGACGACGCGGCGTTCCTTTTCCTTTTCAGAACGTCCGACGACTTCTGTGCGCCGCTAATTGATGGACTTTCTGGAAACGCGGACCGATACCTCCTGTTACTGCGCTGCGTGCGACGGGTAATTCCTCTTAATATGGCTGCCTCTAGAAGCATTATTTGGCCTGCTGTGGAACACTCGAAGAATTGTCCGAGTTTGAACGAACGCGTTGAGCACCGAAAATCCCACGAAATCTGAGTAAGTAGCTTAATAAAACTGCAAAAAGAAATCTCGATTTTGTCGTAGTGGATGGTAACGTAACTGGTTTAATACTAAACCTAGTAAGCTTTGAATGTAACTAACGTACATTGCTTTATAATGGCTTTGGAATAAGATTGCCATCAATTTTATCGCAACTAAAAAGGGTTATTATTGAATGTAGTTTTGATTGTATTGTATCAAATTATTATTAATTATTGTTCCAATTATCGTATAGGAAAAGAAAAGTTTTATAAATAAATTGACTCCTCTCCCTAAGTCTAATATGATGATAGGTGAACGTAATAAAAAAATATAAATCATCAATTTGTACATAACATCTTCCTCTTTCTATACGTTTTTAATCCGGGGGCACGAAAGTTGGAATTTTAATTGTTTCTGTGACAAACTGTTATAGCGGATGCGATTAATCATTTTTTTAGACAAATTCATCCATCGAGAAAAAGAAGGCAGGCGTTCAAAATTAGCTAGTCCCTCGCGATTTGTCATTCCTCGACTTTCTTAAAACGAGAGAAGCATTTTTCCACCGTTCTCTGATACTTTCTCTATGTGCTCCTCCTCGGCGCAAAAACTGCATATAGCTGTTGCAACAGGTTTGCAACCATGATTAAACTCGTAGGGTGATACATTATAAATCTTCGTTTCCATTGACTCGAGAATCTGCATATATTTCTTCAAAGTTAACTAGTTTACATGAACGATTTCGTTGTCTACGAATCAACTGGTTGAAATCTAGCTCCCGTCTCTTGCAATTGCGTTACAGAACTTTTATCTTGCATAAAGATCGACTAGGTAATAAAAATATAATTGCCGCGAATAAACAGAGAAATTTGAGATCGGCGATTAACGAGCTTGGGCATTCAAAAAAAATGGAAAGCACGAGGTAATGAGGTAATGGTATCGAGGTGGATCCGACCGGTCTCTTATCGGTAATTCCGAGACTCGGCGAGGTAAGGGTATCGATCATCGAAAACCGCAGAAAACTGGCGATCGAGTCGAATCAATTAAAATGTTGGGCGACGACGTGGCGAACGGTGGTTCGTCAGGGCAGAAACAAACAGACAGCTGGCACCGATACCTTGTATCTCAATTTATAATGTAATCGGTCCTTCCCTCGGAGGTTTTCAATGGGCCCGTCGATCTCTGCCGAGCGGCCATTTACGACGTGAAACCGCGGGGCCGACGATTTCACCGACGAGGAAAAAGAGAAGCTGGAAAAAATAAAGTGGGAACACGCTTGTCCATATCTGACCGAGGATCTTTTGTGGTGGCTCCTGGTCTTCGAAGCTCCGCTACGTTCGAACCCGATATCTTTTGATCGGCTACCTTCCTTTCAGCGAGATAGACTTCTTCGACGAATCCTCCTTTGCCTGCTTCTCTCTCTCCCTCTCTCTCTCTCTCTCTCTCTCTCT
>CM052154.1:7114308-7156469 GCA_028455555.1 Augochlorella aurata | reverse complement strand
TCTCTCTCTCCATGTCCCTCTGCTTCTCTCTAGTTTTCTCGTCTTCTTCCATCTGCTCCTTTTAACCAACTTGGTCACGTCCCCGCGGTTTTGTTCGGTAAACAAACCGGCGATTGTTGCGGTCCGTCTGCACGCTATTTCGCGGTCACTGTGAAAAATCCATTAGAACCACGCTGCCTCGGCTGAGACAATCGAGAGGCTCACTGGAAAACAGGCTGATGCCACAGTTTTATCGGGTCGTTAACCCTCTATTGCGTGAGCTTTTTATGCCGGGGTAGAAAATATATGCACGGCTGTTATTGCATTCAGATAGTAACATGCAAAGAAAACAGAGAAAAGAAATAAAAGGAACTGAATTATTTAATTTGTTATTACTATTTAGGAATTTTATTACTGTTCGCATGTGGAAACTTCGTGCAAGTATGAGAAATATTGCAGCTCATTGCTTCGTAGGAAATTACGAAAATATAATTATAATGTTTAATAACTGTTCTCTATTATTTACTACTATTTTATGTCATTTTACATCGTTATTTAATCATTTTATTTCCGTCTGTTGCTCTAAATAGTATGCTCTACTCGAAAATATTGAAATTAACTTGCAAGTTATAGGGTTAAATGCACTTTGATTTTATCAAGTATTGGTTACGATGTTAAGCAACAGCTTCACGCAATTATGTAAAAATAATATTACATTTTAAATGATTACTTTTGCAGGCTGTGTTAAGTAGAACTGTAGAGATAAATATTTTACGATTTTAATCTACGTGTACCTTTCATCTCACTGCTCTCCTTGCTCAAAGTAACATGTAATGTTAATGGGATCATCTTCCTCTATAAATTAGAACCTCGAAAATGTAGATGTGAAAGAGTAGGTATTTTCCAGTATACTCCAAGTTCGCTAAGTCAACCAATAATACAAAATTAAAAATTTCATTTTTGTGGTAATCTCTGTCATCATCAGCAAAATTAAATAATCTGAAATATTCGAAACAATTCGAATAAAATATTCTACCGTAAAGAACTCGTTCGATTAATTATTTTTGGTAAATATTTATTCGAAAGAATTAGAATAATTATTTTTGACAAATACTTATTTAAAAGAGAATTCGGATAGTTACTTTTGACAAATACTTATTTGAATAAATATTAACTGAAAATGCCTCGAACAACACCCAAACGTGGCCAAAAGTGAAATTGTTATTTTCGAGCGGGGTCGCCCGGACCGAATAAATTCCATCCGGCGGAATCCGTGAAGTCGTGGCTAATGGACAGGGTCTTGGTGGTCGTGGCGAAGTCGCAATTGATATTACCGATCGGATTCCGAAGAAAGCAATCGGAACGGAGAAATGGAGATCAAGGAGTCGGTCGCTTGGGAAGGTGGTGCAGCCGGCCGGATCGATTGGAATTAATCGAATCTCCGTGTAGGGAGGTGCGCCGGGTTAGCCGAGATTTCTGGCGATTTAATTCCGTGGCCGAGTTTCCATCGTCGGTTGGCTGGCAGCCGTGGAATCTCCCATTCGGCCACGGATCCCGGTCCGATTCCATTGATAGCGTCGGACGCGAATGGCGCTGCAGGCTGCCCTGTGCCGTGAGCGGGCACGTTCGATCCTCGGAAGTCGAGGATTCCGCGGCGGCCATTAGTAACCGAATTAATTAGGCAAATCGGTAGCCACGATGCAGTTACAATTAATCTGTACCGCGATTCCGCGTGCAGAGCTATTCCGAACGGCTGTACATTCTGCGGCGGGTAATTGCGCGCGGTTCCACCACCGGCGCCGTTTCTGTCGTTCGATAACAAAATAGCCTCCGACACCCCCGCCGACCCCGAATACACCCCCGGCACCCCTCCGCGGCGAACTTCCGGCCCGCTACGGCCGACCGATGTTTTTGTTAATTATAGTCCGCCGGGTAATTGAGATACGTTCGGAAATCCGTGGCGTAGTATCTCGGAAAGCTGCCAGACTTTATCGAGCCTGATCGTTAGCTTTTTCCGTTTCCCTGATCGACACCGCCCGATCCACCGATCCCTCTCTTCTTCTAGACTTTCCTCGGAGGTTCGTCGGGATGCGGATTTTTCACCGTTTCTCGAATCTGTCGCGAACTGTTCACTCGGATTTGAATATTAATTTCGTCACCAGTTCATTGTATCTTTTCCTTATTTAATTGAATTAGTTTTACATTCTTTTACGTTATTTATTATTGCTATGTTGGTTCTCGGATTACGCGATACGCGAGATACTGTACTATAGTAGGTTACATTCTTTTAAGAAATTATGTATTACATATGTATTTCACTTTTATGACATTTTTGAGATTTTTGACGCAGTCGTTAACACGTTAAGTGTCGAATATCATCATCCAAAATTCCGACAATATCAAAGTTATATAATTAATGAAACGGAAATTAGAAAGTGAAAATTTACCGTAGGAAATATTAGTTTAACTCTTCTATATTTAGAAAGACATCCTAGTAACATTCAATTTGTTCAATACATTACGATAAAAATGAATCTCAATGAAAAAGGAAATAAAAAAATAATTGAACACATTTAGAGTCATTCAGTGATCAATTTTCGTCACAAATCAAATATGTAACGATTTAAACTAATTGCACGAAAATTAACGAATAGAACAGAAAGATGGACTTATTATTTATACATTGTTTGTACGTTATTTATATCAGTATATTAGAAAAAGAGATATCAGAACGCAATAGCTCGAACGGATAATTAAAAACGAGAAATTGTTAGCAACGCGAGCCACGCAGATTCATTCTGTCTGATAATTCAAAGGGAACAGAAAGGATTCACCGAGAAACAATGGAGCCGAGTTTACTGGGTCCATTTGAACGATGCAGATGGAAACGGCGGTGTGAAGAACAACGGAAATTAACGCTGTCTTTTTGCAGAACGACCAGAGAGAACCGTTAGCGGTTATAAACGGATCGTTGGCCACATTAAACGCATATTTATCTCGCGTTGCCATGGACGACGTTTCCGTCGTCGTTATTTCATCGTTATTTCCCTGTTATTTCCGGCACATGGTTAAGCGAGAATTATTACGAGCGTTACCGGTATCGGCCAGGTACGATCCAGCCTCGCAACGTCATCCTTCTTTCTCGCTATAAACCACCGAAAATTAAGTTACGGCCAGGAATTACAGTCACTTCCACGGACAATGTATGTCCGAGTTCGAGCTAACGAGAACGAACTTTGCTTTCCTGTTTAGCCGCGAAACAATGAACCGAACGAATTAACGCCGGATAAATAAAATCGGAGTGACTCGATAGCTTTCGACGGGTCCGTGGAATTGTTTAATTCATGTTTTATTGTTCCAGTTGCTTTTGGTTGGGACACTGATTATTTAAAGAAAGACGCGACTCGCGGAAATGGATTTAACGAAGGTTGATCATTGTATTCTTTAATATAAAACATTTGACGAACGACGAAGAGTAACAATACTGACTGCAATTTTCTAAATAATCTGAATCAGTCGAAATAATATATAGTAACAATTTTTACTCTTATACATTCGATCATAGTATTAAAATTTTTAATAATACATTGATTACGACAGGATCTAGCAAGACCGAAATGCAATAATTTTTCTCTCTGCTCGATATGGTCACTTTTTTAAATTGTCTTCCTTATTTTTGTCACAAATCTATCCACATAATTTTTCATCAATTTAAAGGTGTAGGAGTCGACTAGAAATTTCTTTCTTCCCATAATATCCTCGCATAATTAAAACGAGATGAAAATAATAAATATCCTGAAATTCTTTTTCTATTTCCACTGTTCTAAATTCTATAATATTAGTATTTTCGAATGAAATAAATAATCGCTGTCGCTTTCAGAGTCTGATTTATAATCTTTCAACGTTATTTATTATTATATGTAGAAAACGATTCGTTGAAAATTCGGACGTTAAAAAGCAAGCGGTTGCAAATGACAGTGAACGGCAGTCGATCTCTGTAAAAGAAATTGGTTCTCGGTGGAACCGGAGGAAATGCAGTTCGGACTCTTTAAACACTTTCCGGAGCGTGATTAGAGGCGATCGTAAAACGGATCGGGGCGATTAATTATCGGTCACACAAGAGGCTTTGGACCATAATCCGGCCGAGTTTAAATGTCGAACGTGGGGGGTTACCAAATCGTGGCGGGGTGTGATTTGTGGCGAACGCTTAGAGGACGAAATTGCACCGCAGGACCAAGCAGGATCGGTTCTACGTCAGGGTGATTAGACGTTATTGATGTCCGAACGGTACTGCAGCTTCATGGCAATGAGCATCTGAATCATTCGGCGCTGCCGCCGCCGTCGCGCTTGGAATTACCGTTAAATCCATATTCTTTGCGCTAACGCCGCTGTTAACACTCGGCTCGCTCGAATGCCGAGTACTGTTATTGACTCGAAAATCCTGATTCAGGATCTGATTCGTTCGCTCTGTGATTCCTCGCTGTTAATATAATTTTCACAGGATTTTGACGCGGAACGTGCTCGAAGTATCGGTTATGTTTTCTGACGACCAGCGAGAACTTTTATTCGTGGGTAAATGATTTTCTTTGATTATCTTTAAAATATTCTAGTCCGAAGAAAATTGTTATTAAATAAGGGTGAGATAAGCTTTTTTTGTTTATAAGAATTTTTATTCGTATAAGGACTATAAATAGATTACTTTGACGTCATGAGTCTGGTATAACAATATTCTTGTTTTAACTTAACTGTAAGTTAACATTATCGAAATTATGTAATGGTGGCGCCACTAAAAATTGTTAAAAATGGAAGTATTGTGCTTGATAATAGGAATAAATATTTAATATAAATAAATTTGAGATAAATCATATCAAATTAAAGTATCGAATTAAAATAATATATCAAATTAAAATTCGAATTAAAATAACTCTTAGAATTAAATTATCTAACTTAACATGGAATTTATTTATTAACATGGCAATTTATGCTTACAAGATATTTTTTAGATATTCGCAGGATAATATAATCCTTCTTAAAAAGATCTATTGTAATTCGAAGAGCCTAACCATTAACTACTACACCTATTAAAACTTACGTAACCTGTATTAGTGGTTCCACAGATTGCCAATATTTATTGCGTTGTTATTGGCATAAAAGTGTTAAAAATCAAACGCGGGTATCATATATATTAATATCACGCGGATAAAATAAAAATAATCATGAACATAAAATAATCGAATGAAATGTAAATGGTATTTCAGGTCAGGAAAACTGTCTTCATTTCATAATTAAAGTAGCTTCGAGTGCAAAACGTTAACTTGTTCCATTTCGCTTTGTTGCTTACTCCAACGCTATTTCCATTCTCCGCAAAGAATGATTTCCATTAATCTCGGTACACGGTAGTTCCCCGTGCAAGTAACTATCCTCTTTGCACACGGTTCCGGGGAAGCAGTTAGTTAATTACGGAAATGTATTCAACACGGTTATTAATTGAATGAATCCATCACGATTTGCAAAATCTGATACGAGTTTGTTTCCTTCCTGGAGAGGAATTTGATTAGACTAATAGATCGTTGCCGAACGGACTCGATAAAGTAGCGACGGAGTTAATTAAAAGAAGAAAAGCGAAGCACACCCTCCCCCTTAAATATTAAACAGTGAAACGTGTCGCTTCAAATCATTTTCAAGGAATTTCCGTCAGCAATTGAAACATCGAAGGAAACTCATCGAGACGATTGCACGTGAGTTACGCGAGCCGCAATTAATTACGAGGATCGCGAGTACGCGGCCGCGAGATAATTAATTGCGCCGGTAATCTGCAAGCGGAATCTTCACGCGAGACAGATCCCCGATCCTCGGTCTTTTTCCCCGAATTGTTAATCGACGCCGGCGAGAAGAGAGCAGGAGGTCGCCGATGAAATCGACGCGGAGGTGCCGTCTTAATTGCCGTCGCGTCAGATTCGCGGCCGATAAACGTAATTACAACTTAGGCCCGCGAAAAAGCGCGCCGCTCGTGAAATCGTCGGCTCTCGCTTTCCCTGCAACAAAGGGCCCAGGTGCGGACACTCGTCTTCGTCTTCTTCTGTTCCGACCTCTGCCGAGCAGCGTTTTCTGACGCCTGCCTCCCCGGACCCTTCGCGGCCCCCGAACCTTCGGGAATCGTTGTTTCCTGATCGGTCGGCCGGGAACGATAAGGGAAACATATTTATTTCCAGGTGAACCGAGGCGAATAGCGGAGACGTGATGCGGAAACGATATCTGGATGTGCGCGAAAATAACAGAGGATTCGCATACAGTCCTCGCAGAAAGTCGGCGATATCATCGAACTGCGTCGACCAGACTCTTCCTCGTTGCTTCCCGACCGGCTGAGATTTATGAACTGTTTAATGTTTAGTTAGGATTTAGCTCGCATTTAGTTTCACTTACTGGACGCATTCGTTTGAAGCAGTTGCTATTGTCTATTCTGAAATAGTTTCTCGAAATTGTTTGTGAAAATGCTACTCGAAGTAAATCGATATTTTATGGAGGTTCGACGCAGTTTTCTTTACTTATTGCTTGGAAGCATTGTTGTTTGAAGCGATTTCAGGTGGCCATTTTTCAACAATTACTTTCCCAAATTTATTATGGAAATGCTATTTAAATTAAATCAATAGTTTAAGCCAGTTTAGCCGAGTGTTCTTTGCTCAAGGAGAATTGCAAAGAAGTTATTCGAAATTAAATTGTTAAGTTCAGGTTGGAGAAAATTATTTGCTCGAATCAATTTCAAATTTCTGTTTTTCGATAATCATTCTAAAAACCTAATTGCATAAATGGCAGATTTAATGCAGACTTAATGACAATTGTTTTTGGCTTAGAGCAAATACTTGCTTTTAATCAATTTTTAATTCACAGCAACATCTTCTATAGTTTTAACTTTTTATAGAATATTACATTTACGTATGTTATCACACTATTAATATAGAAATAATCAGATTACTAGAAAATTGATATACTAATCGTCAATGATATTTTCAGCAGAGCAAATGGTTCGTTAAACTAAAGTACGTCGTGGGTACCCTTCCTTTTTACCAAACAATGTACCGTTTCGTGATTCGATAGATCGATTAGTAGATAGCTCGCGAAATCATTCCGAATTGAAGAGATAATATGCAGCGAAAATTGTGGCATGTTCAATTTTAAGATATGCATGCAGATTCTGCATAATTATCGCGCGCAAATTTATTTCGTGTTCACGCCGAAATTCTTTTTATGTAGACCTTGTCAGTAAATGCATTATGCACAACAGGCACACGCGACAAGTAATTAAAGTATTCATACAGGTGTAAAATATTTTGTTCCGGATTATGCGCCGGGTCCTCGTGTCGCGTTGAATTTTAATGTGAAAAACTTCATCAGCTTTTATTTTAATACGGCAATGTTCCCCATGCATTGAAACTTTCCGAACAATGTCTACGAGCGAAGACAAAAACCGATGCGGAATAATACGCGTTCGAACATATTGCAGTCACCGTGACAAGTAAAACACCGATGCAATAGATTTATAAAATATGCAAACGAGGGAAATGAGAAGAAACCGCGGAATTTAACGAGCTCGAAGAATTCTTTCGCCCAACTTTTTGCTGCATAAAATCTTCCGAGTAGCAACGCGCAAAACTGATGCTGCTAGAAATTCACTCGAACATCTGGCATAACAATCAATAATAAAACAATACAGATATTAATTCATTAGAAATGATTGCGTAAAATGCTACAAGGATGCACGATTTCAAAATAGATTATCTCTTCTTCCAATCTTCTTTCGTCAGTTAGTAAATTTTTAGAATGAATATAGCTTATGCATTACAATGACAGGTGTTAACATTTAATTGAAATAAACGTATAATTTATAAAAATTTTACTTCAATCGATACTTTGACGATTTCTTACTATTTGAATTAATTAATACATTAAATTTAATATATAGATTATATTTACAATTAGTTAAAATCCTGTTGTTTCAAACGTGTTCAGCAACGTTCAAAATTTCAGGCGAGCTGTTCAAAGTTATCAGGAAATATTTGCGAACGATGTGAATTATTTATTCATCGTCGCGAATATTAATCTTAATCGCAACGCGAGGATCCCGTTTGGCAAAGGGGATATCCGCGACGTCGGAAAGCCGGGGATAAAGGTCCATGATTTTTAGACAGAGTGTACGGAATTTTTCATTTCGCTTGTACATAAAGTTTTATATTCCAAGGAGGCAGTCGCGATGCCGTACATCTTTCTGATCTCCAATCGAGCCGTCGCTTAGCGGAGCGTGAAACACATTTGCTCGAATCGTGGTGCCCCTTAACCACGCAAGCACTTACACACACCACGGATCCCTCCCCGGATGTGCTAAAGTAAAACTCGCGCGGAATACGTTCCACTATTCAGCCATCTTCGGGAAAACATTCGCTGAATACTTTTCCCCGTATTCCGCGCGGATCCTCCGAGATATCCGGAGGTTCCGTGAACTGAAATCGCCGGCGCGAGTCCGTAATAAAATCGCCCTCTCGAGACCGGTAAGCTTATGATTATGTTTAAATTATTATTCAACGCTAAACCACCAGCGCGATCAAATGACCGGTTTCTCATTTTGCAATTGTAAGACGATTGAATAAAGATTCGAGCAACTATTCTAGAAAAAACTCTCCGAAATCTAAATAAATTGGGTCTTCTCGCTTTTATAAAGCAGTTGCACAATTGCGTTGTCGGGTAGGTTTAGTGTTAAACAGCGACGAAACTTGTAATTTGCAATTATGAGTTTTTATAATTATGATAGGCACGTGATACGGAAATCTGCAAGCGTTATAATCGTAACACCTAACTGAGATAGGATAGTAACATAATTTAGGTGTCATATCAGATCGCCGAATGTCACTTTTTCAACTAAGTTTCGTTTATTTTGTTAATATTTAATTATCTGGCTAATCGTAAGCCTAATAGTTCGTCGAATCGTTTCACTTTCAACGTTCTAAAACCCTTGGCAAAGTGAACAAGTTCTTGTGAAACAGACAATTTGCATAAATCATTTGCAATTTAAATAATTTGTTCAGTTTTCGCGTCCTTGGTCTTTGTTTCTCTGGAAGTGGCATCTTGTTAATTATTAAAAAGCAACGCAGCTTCAGCTAGGTATATTACCTATAAAATGGGAATGGCTGATGCAGCCTTCAACAACGTAAAATATCTAGGAACAATTAGTGATCTCAGGGTCAACATGTGCCACCATTTCTTCCTGACTTCGTCATTTCTGAGTCGTTTAAAAAATGACGTCTACTAAATGTTCATGCGGCATTGTAAAAAATGAATGGTATTTATATTTAGTAGACCATGCTCGTCACGAGTCTGATTCATTATCACAGTGCAAGGGGTTAATACTAGATTTAGGGAGCACTAAAGACAGCTGTATTACTGTTTAAAGCAACAATAAGACATTTATTCTGATTTTAACGAGTATTATTGTAAATTGTAACAACATGATAGTCATAAATCAAAAAACTAGTGACCGGTCATTTTGACGTCAACGTTACCTAGCGTAACGAAGAAAGTCTTTGTCTTTTAAAATGAAACTTCGGTGACCAGAGGATTTATCTTGAAAATCAAGTGAAAAGAACACAGATAAAGAGTCCAGTTTTTCTGTAATTATCAATTAAATTTCAATTAGTCCGTCCACTGGACAGTTTACCCTAGTCGGCAAGAATCCGGTCTCGGTTGGCAAGGAATTTTCCAGGTTCGCTCGGGATTGAGAAGCATCCAGCGTAGGCGCCGCGGCCGGAGAGATCCGTAGAACTAGCGCGAGTGGAATTGAGCGCCGGATAATTGTTTCGAACAATCCCGGGCGACGCTTTTCGTCGGTTTCCATGGCGACTTGCGCCAGGCGAACGTTCTCCGCGTCGGTTGGCAATCGAATCCGGCCGCGGTGGGGGCTTACCCCTCTCTCTAGGGGACTCCTGGTGGGGGCCGAGAACGTCGTGGCGTAGGCGGGGCAAAAGTTGGACGAAGAAGTCGCTTGTTCGTTGGAAACGCCTCTTCCGCCCGCGTGCCGTTCGTTCCCCTCGCCGTCGTGCCGTGCGTGTCGGCCGGAGCCGAGTCGAAATCGTTTCGTTTTTATTATCGCTCTTGAAACAGTCGAGCCACGATGTCGGCAGGGCACATCGATCCACATTAGCTCCTAATTTCACGTTATTATCCCCTCCTCGCGCGTCCACTGAAGGGGGTGGGGCCGAGGGGGTGGGCCGGGAGGACGAGCGCGCGACTCGCCGCGCCCGGGACCCTTGATTTTTCAGTTTTACCACCTTCTGCTTAGGTCCGCTCGTCCTCCGAATTAACCGGACGCTCGTTTGCTCCTTGGCTACCTTTTGGATCGCCTCGCCTCGCGATACGATCCCTTTAACAAGCTGCTTTCGGGACACTCGATCGTAATCGGTTTCTCGAACGTCTCGATTGAAATTATTCAGGAGCTCCTTCGCAGCCAGAAACGCTCGGCTCGATCGGCTACCTGAGTCAGAATACTTGGACAGCTGCGATCGAATAGTCTATGTCACGATTATGGATTTTTTTGGTTGCTTCATAGGGCGCGACGAAATACTACTGAGAAATGAAACTAATGTGTATAATTATTACATATCAGTTTTCATTAATTTTTATTCAGTTTTATTCGTCTCTATTCTCTTTCATTTGATTTTATTCCTTTTTATTCATTCTTATTCGTTTTGACTCATCTTGATCCGTCTTTATTCGTTTTTATCCGTTTTTATTCGTTTCCATTCGTTTTTATTCGTTTTTACTCATTTTTATTCCTTTTCATCCGGTTTTATCCTGTTGTATCTGTTTTTACTTGTTTTTATTCGTTTGTATTCGATTTTATTTGTTGTTATACGTTTTTATTCTTTTTTACACGTTCTTAATCGCTTTGATTCGTTGGCATTCGTTTTTATTCGTCTCTATTCGATTTTATTCGTTCGAATTCACTTGTATTCGTTTTCATCTATTTTTATTCTCACGCATTCTTATTACTCCTACTCATTCTTATTTACTTTCATTCATCCTCATTCATTTTAATTTATTTTCATGTATTCTGATTCATATTAATTCATTTTCTTTCATTTTCATTCATTTTCATGTATTCTAATTCATTTTAATTCATTTTTATTCATTTTCATGCATTTCCATTCATTTCCATTCGTTTCCATTTATTTCCGTCGATTTCCTGCTCCTCAACGCATTTCACCTTAATTAACGAACTGAAAATAATGTGATCTTGTTTTGAAATGCTCCAGATACATTTATTTCAACTTTAATCTACGTATTTTCGTCATAAAAGTGTTTCGTTCTAAATACTATCACAGTTAAGCTGCTTAAATTGAATTGTTTCAAATAAACTTGCTAACCATAGCATTTCTAAAACGTATCCTTTACTGGAAACTACAATCCTCCTTAGCTGTTCCGTAGAAATAATCTCTCCATTCCAAACGCAGCATCATCACAGTCAGAGAAACACCGTCCTAATAAAGCATTAATACAACGAAGTTACCAAATGCGCGGTATCGTATCTAAAAATCTAACAAACAAATTAACCAACACTACTCCATTCTCTCGTTTTTATACAGAAAAACGTGAGAAATACGACCATAGATACTCTCACCGATGGCAAGCAGAAAATGCATAAGAAAAGAAACTTCAAATCAGCGAACAATGTATCAAGTCGATGGAAAGAACAACTGAGCGTCAAATAATTCTAAAAGAGTTTAATTTAAAAAGAAGGTACTAGAACAACGCTGGTTTCTAAATTCAATTTCAAGTCAATAATAACGCGCGAAAAGAAAGCGCGCGTGCAGTGGCCACACGACGCGCGCAAAACGCGATCGCAAAACGACCAGTTAACAAATTGAATTGAAATAAACAATTCCATCGCAACGTCCATTGAATCTCGCAGATATTTACGAGCGAGAAAGATCCACCGTCTGCCAGTGATTAAGCAGACGGCGCAGCATTACGTTTCATATCGAGATCACGCTGGCCCCTTTACCCGTTCGTCAACGTCTTTTGCGGACGACTATCTCCATCGAAGACTTTAATTAACCGGCAGACGTGTCCGAAGTTATTCCGCTTCTTGCCCGTCCTTCCGAAGATCTTAATACATTCTCCCCGGTGGATTCCGTTTGGCACAATGTGCTACAGGATATGCCCAATCGCGTTACACGCCGTTCCATCGAATCGTTCGATCTACAAATCCATTTCCGCCTCTTTCATCGTCCGCGATAGCTTCGATCGGAACTGGACACGCGATTAGACCGGCACTCCCGTGGCAGGCTACTGCAGGGGTAGGCTAATAACGGCGAGGAAAAATCGAGCTTGTCAGCATGATGCAGCCCCGCGAGTAACCAGAGATTACAAATCGGAATGGTTACGGTTTTGTCGAAAATAGAAGACGCTTGATTGCCGCAGCACCCGGCGACGTCTTCGCGTTGTCAACGACGTTATTGGCCGCGGCAGCTCCGACACCACGAAACACACGGCGACTCGATTAACACGCGCATGTGCCAATAGACACATATCGACATTTATTGCTCGCCGCTGTGGTCGATAATAGGACACACGACGCCCGGTAATCGGTTTCCCCTGGAAAAATTCGCTGAATCCATCTCTCGCGATCGGAGAACAATACCGGACGATACGGACTCTAATCAGGAGTTTTTTGATCCCTGACAGCGAACGGTAATATCCGGCAACTTTGCATGAGTCGCAGGGTTGTGTACATCAGAGATGTTAGGTAATATATTTCGCATAGTCGTTGACCATTGAATTAGAACTATGTGCGAAAGATTCGCTTCTCTAAGCACTGTTATATGTAGATTGCAGATGTTTCTGAAAATTTCTATTTGCGTTGTTTTATGCCAGAAGGTTACGTATATTGTGCAGTAACTTAGACCGTCTAACAATAATTTAGGAGAATTCAAATCATTTGTTCCAATACGTGACAAACTTATCCGTGGTAAAATTTGTGCAAATATTTTCGTAACTGGCTATAGTGATCATACTTACTGATCTCGAAGCATCAGTGCTGGTTCCATAATTTTTCACTGCATTAACTTTCAGGAAATTTGTCAGTTGATTTATAAACAATTCTCTAGACTACCTAAAGATTTTAATTGCACTGAGTTGTAACAATTTCATTTTGTCTGTTTGTACAGATTCACATCTTTCACTAAAATGTTGCTACAAAATTGTACACTCGGATTGCATTTCAATCATTTGGACGTTTATCTGAATTTCCTTTTATACCATTTTTAATCATTGCTTATCAGGGGAAACGTATGTTCGTTCGTATTTGATGCGCGCTTTTGATATCTGCTTCACATTATCTACGATCTTCCTGAATGAAACTAGAACTTTGTAACAGATGAAGCCACTATTGAAAATCATGGAGAAGTTATTCCTCCCGGAAGATTAAAACTAATATTCGCTGCTCCAATTTCTTCTCATTCGATCTAATTAAGATATTTCACTAGCGTCGCGAAGGAATATTTTTCACGTGGAGAAATGATCGTTCTACCTGCTAATTAAGTAACGTGATCAGTGATACTCGTAGAATTATGTATATACAGTATATCATAGCTCCTAACTCGCTGTGATTATTATTAAAGTACATGATAGGGTCCAATTCATTTTCTGATTTCATCCTCGATAATGATGCGTCCTCGTGAATAACAACTAGACTGTGGATTTCATGTATTTGCGATAAAAAGAAGATTAGTTAGAATTCGGAACAGTGGACGAATTAAATTAATTGAATAACGTCAATGATAACTGATCAAAATTATTCAAAAAAATGTTAAATGCACAGTGGTGCGCATAGTTATAAACTCAAAGTAACTGTTATATTTTTACTTGATATGCGAATGAAAACTTAATGAAATATTATATTCGTACATTTTTGTATTTGAAATAATAGAATATAGAAAGTTTAAGAAGATATCACATTTTGATATTTTTATATTTGAAATAATAAAAAATATAAATATGGTGTTCTCTCAAGTTTTTGTTTAAATATCTCTAAAAAAGTTGCTTCCAGTCTATACTTGTTCAAATCACTGTATACCAAGCAGCCATCTCTTGCAACTGACCCAGATAATTTTTATTCTGCATAAAGATCCGCAGTCTAATAATAACATTAGCAACGTTTGAAATGTCAGTGCTCGAGTCAATACGATCTCAACTGAGACGCGGTCGTTGCGCGCAATCGTCGGTAGGTTTCCTTTAATTGCTATCAATTTTCGACATCCATCGTTCCATTTATCCTTCGCAAAACATTGACGCGCGTTTGCGCCGACATTCCTCGGTTGCGAAAGGGAACAAATGGTGTAAGGTAATTAATTTACGTGGACAAAACCAGTAACGAGTTCGGTGCATGCAACCGGCACGCAGACGGCTTCTCTCACGCGATATCCCGTAATATTCGTACTGAACGGGTTACTCGCCTTAATATTCTTCCTTCGGTTTCCCTGTGTCAATCGAAACATTCTTCTTGGCCCACTTGAACCCTGGAAATACTAATTTCCTTTGAGACGCGTTTCAACGTAGGAAACAATGCTCGAGTTGTCTTGAAACGATCGCAAGACAACCCGACAAAATTTATTCAGCGTTATGAACAAACATCTTAATTAATTTCGTCAAACGATTTTAGTTTAATCGTTGATTTTTCGACGATTATTGCCTTCGATCGTTTTCGTTTATTTATATATTGAATTTGTAGAGGAAGTTATACATTAGTTATAAAATCAAAGATACCAAGGTTAAATTAAAAATATTAATATAACCGCAATTCCTGAAATTAATGTGTCAAATTTATATAGTCTATAATAACTATACTGTGGATTTATATGCTGAATAAAAATCGTGTGTAGTAGTAGTTATGAGATACAGGAGCTACGCCCACATTAATGTCATGTTTTAATAATTTTAATCAGCTGCGAATAATAACAACAGTACTTTGAAATTCTTTATAAAATATGATAAAATAGATCGCATAAAATTGGACTAATTAGTATAATAATAACCTTGCGAAATTATTTTAAGCAATTTCCCATAAAATCTGTTTCAAAGGTTGCAGTTGATGATTGAAAAAAGAATCGACGATCAATCACAGGGCGATATTTAATTTAAAAATTTTAATGGGCTCGCATCGACTTCCACTTCAAAATCCGTGCAAAATCGCGACCCTCGTATCAGTTTCGAAGCAACCTGCCGCAGCTCGATGTCCAGTGAAAGTCAACGGTACATGAAAACTCCCTCGAAATCCGGCAATCGCGTGGCGCTGGTCGGAAGGACAATACAGCTCGGCACAAAGCTCCTGCGATCAGGGGAAGCTCGTAATTAACGTGTCCGATCATCGTGATCGTCATCTAACGCGACGCGGCGCGGCGCGTCGTCCGATCAAAAACGTTCCTCCTTATCGCTACGATCGATCTTTCCGCGGTGGTTGGCCCCGTGGTTGTCCCCGAGGACCGAAAAAGGGGACCTCCGGCCGGGTGTACGTGGCTGCTGACGTGTCCCGGCTTGACGAGCCACGACGGGGACGTTTCGTAGCCCGTGGCTGCCGAGGCGGCTCATTGTTCCGCGCGGCCCTGCTTTGTTCGTATTTACGCGGGCTCCACGGTAAATATCCTAATAGCAACGTAGAAAATAACGGTGGACCGCGCGGCTCACCTGAAGCGACCACGGTACTCGCATACCGAATTACGGTAATTTGCGCGTTGTTACGCGTCCACCCGAGGAAACGGCCGCTCGCGAAATTGTCGATACCGATGCCCCGTCGCGCCGCGCAACGCCGATCCGGCCATTCGACCGCGGAACCGTGGAATTATCGATAATTGCGGTCACGTTGAACGGGTAGCGTTTGTCGCTGAAAGGAAAATAATAAGGAAGAGCCCGCGGAGAAGTATGGTTGTGCGTCTCGCGGAATAGGAATGAAGGAAGTGATTGTTCTATGGAGAACTCGCGGCATTTTTACCCCGTCCGCCTCATTGGTGGTCTTAAGTGGCTGCGCCGCTATTGAAATTGTTCATTCGGAGAGCCGAGTCCTTCGAGAACATTTCATTAAACGTTTCGTAACAAATATTCCCATTATTAGAGAAATTGTAGGTCTGGACCTGATGAGCCCACCGGCTCCTACCATCATCGTTATGAACTTTGACCCGCTAACAGGGTGATGCTAGTTATTCCACGCAACCGAAACGTGAGTCAACGTAACCAGAATTTTCCTGCGGTCATGGCAAACGTGATTTTCACGGAATTTTATGGTGAAACGGAGAGAAGGAGGCATTGATTAAGGTCGAAATTGCGGTGAGCGTTCTTTGGATAATTGATTCGAATCGTCTCTGTCGAGACTACAATTTTAGGGTTGATTTGATGACATTTATGCATGATTATGTAAAGTTGGGAGAGAACAGAAGAAGAGACCATTTTTTTTATTAATTATGTATAACTTGCTAAACTTTTTTATTTTATTTTTAGCTTTAGTTTCCCCTTTTACTTTAACTAAATTTTTACACTAAACCTGTCATAAATAAAACCTGAACAAATAGAGCTCATTCGACATTTATAAAAATCGTGAAGACACTCTCTCTATAAACGATTATTGCAGCAACTGCGATAATAAGAACTGTGCAGAACCTAATTAAATTGAATCCTCTTAGGGCAACCAGTCAATTTTACCGTTTGCTAAGTCTAGCGTCGGCTGCTTCGCTTTCCTTTTACTAAATTTGATTTCTCCGAAGCAAATTGCGTCATCGCCAAGCAATTTTCGCAGAGTTACGTGTGAAAGGTTGTGCATGTACGACGAGACGCGTTTCTTGTTAAGAAATCCGTCAAAACGAATCAGAAACTGGAGACCACTCAGCGTTATTCGATTCTCTTTCTCCCACGAGGATGATACACATTTGTTGGTGACAAGAAATCCATCACTCTTAACCGCGCGAGGATGCTCTCGCATCCCCCGTTGATGACGGCTCATTCTGCGAAACAAATAGTCTATCTTCGAACGTTCTTCACCCCTTGTGCTCTCCAGCCGGGGACTCTATGGTACAACTCGGACCAATCGTTTCCAAAACCTGTGGTTGCAGTAATGTACAAGTTTTGGTTAAAACTGTTTCTTTCATCTGTACCTCGAATTTTGTATAATTTACAAACTTACTAATTTACAAGATTGGCAAGATTAGATTTATTTAATCTTCGTGCTTCTTCTATTCTTTTAGAATTATAATACATACTTGAATAACAAAATCTATTTAAAAATTTCTCTTAAAAACTTTTTACAATATCAGGAACTGTAGTGGAATTTTTAGAATATCTTATATATTACTTATTATATTACTTTTATAAATTAGTACAAAACAGCTGCTATTATATTTCATCTCGAAATCCAAAATAAAATTCAACGTCGTACGTGAGAAATCCACTAAGTTGCATAAAATGGAAACACGGTAATATAAAAGGAAAACTTTTATATTATTTAAAGTCTTTTAAATATAAACAAATTTGATAACGTCAGAATTACGTCGAAACGCGATAAAACAATTTTTCACGGCGCCTTAGTGTCGCCACGCGAGCACAAAGGGTTAATTAACTTGAGATCACGGGAGTATTAAATCGGCGCTTAACTTGTTAACCAAAAAAACCGCTCGTCCGACGTTCGCAGCTTAAAAAATGTCGCGAAATAAATTCCTATAATCCACGGATAGACGGCGGCGCGACAGACGACGAGACGTCGAAGATAGCAGTGATCTTGCGTCCGACTAGAAATCGTTTTAATTGACTCGGACATAATGACCAGTTAGAAGATGATCGATTCCGTCTGGAGACGACACGGACGTATTAATTCGCCGCGGGAAGACCGGGGCGAGTCTCTATCACGGCGTTCTGGATATTCCATTTCCAGCTCGTTGCACGGTACCACGGTGATATAAATGCTAATTCGTGACGGGCATCTCCGATCGAGACTAGAGGAATCCGTACCTAATTTTCCTGCTGCCAAGGGATTCACTGCGCATAGAGACAGCTGTTTCTCTGCGGGAACACGAGAAACACGTCCCACTTTTCGCGGCAAGTTTGACACACGCGGCGCGGCATGCGGCGTCGGCGTGTGCAACGTTTTAATTGCGTCTTCATCATGCCCGGCTGTAATATCGTTCCGATCGATTTTCCTCTGTTCTTTATTATTTACCGGCGCCTGTGCTCTTGGGAACGCGAGCACGTCTCGCGCGGTGTCCGGCTCGCGATGGAACGGCGGAAACAAGCTGGCTGGAAACGAAATCTGAAAACGAAACGCCGCCGCCGTCGGCGAGTGTTTTCCTTTTTCCCGGCCCTTGGGAATTCGGAAAAATTTCAAGCCGCGAAAATGGAATCGTGGAAATTAGCGAATCGCGCGGGTACGCGTCACTGTAACGTCGGGTGAATGTAATTTAAATGACTTCTAGGCAGCTAGTTTCTTCGCTCCTTTCTATTATTTATGTACAACCTGCGCTGTCGTGTTCATTAATCATCCCGGAGTGGCCTGATTAATATGTACGCGGTGTAATTCATTCTTCTGAATAATTACGTTGCTGTTTCGCGCCGCGTATCTTTTATTACGGAATTCGAACCGTAAACCTGCCGAGTTCTGAAACGCAGACTTTTGCGTTGCTCTATATTCGAGTCTGGGAGAATGGCGGGACTATTGAAATCTTTCAACATTTTTATAATAGTAATAATAATATTTATTTGATGAATGGGAGAAAGTCCTTGTGTCGCAATAGTATGATGTTAACCTGCACAAGTAGCAAATTGGAAGAAATAAAGAGGAAAGAATATGATACTCTACAAGAAAAAAATACAATAGAAGATAGAAAAAAAAGATAACGTTAGTGATCGAATCGTTAATGCTTGGATTGAAAAATGTTAAAATTATCATATGTGCTTATTATAGAATATAATGTTTTTCCTTAGTTTGTTGGTTAATTTTTGCCATGTTGATTGTAAAAATTATGGAATATTTCAATTTCAACATTAAATCGTCGTACATTCCAGGATTCATATTTGAATCACGTATGCTTAAAAAATTGAAAGAAAGACAGTGAACAATTACTCCCATCATTATTCGAATAATTTTACAATATCAGTACGAATAATTTATTCGAGTAAAAGATGAAAAATGATTCGACTAAATAAGTAGAATAATTTCTCGCAAATAATGAACAATTGTTATTCGAATGAACTGCTCAGCTAAAACGAATTCATTCGAAGGATTATTTCAGCTGAATTGTTTCGAACAACGTGCAACACTAGGAAATGACCCTAAATGACGAAAGTAACGCGTCCCACGGGCTCGCATAAAATATAAATGGATTTGTTACGCGAACGTCGGAAGAATCGAGACACGTTGTAGAATCTTGAAAGAATAAGTAAAAATCAGCGTCGGCTTTTAGTTCATAAAGTTTCCTATTTACCGGCGCCGTAAGGCATTAAATTTAAGTATAATCGCGCGTAAATATTGCTGGAACGTCTGCATGGCCGTGAAGCATTATACGTACGCGACCGCTGAAACAGTTTTCCATCAGCAGTTTAGAAAATCAACTAGCCGTTAGCGTCGCAATTTGCACCCATTTGCGTTTTCCTTATTAAACTGGAATCGCGTAATTCGTGCACACTGCCAGCCGACTGCGCTGACCCGCAGGAGCGATAATAACGCGACGAAAAAAGAACAATGGTGGCTCCTCGGCTTGATAAGGATAAGCGGCACGCGTTTTTACGGAGAAACGAGCATGAACGGGCGAACAATCTCCAGGTAAACTATGAGGAGTGCTTACGTGCTAAGGCCGAGTAAATTAATCTAATTACGACGAATTTACAAGGGAATGTGTAAGTACGTCAGCATCGGAAGAAGAGGTCTATCGAGTGGCAGCAGCAGCAGCAGCAGCAGCAGCCGGCGACTCCAGCGCGTTCTACCGACTCGTTTTTCTGCAGCGGCTCTCCTCTCCTCTCCTCTCGGCCGAGAGAGAACTTCCTTCTGGTCCCGTCGTCCGCTTTTCATTATCACCCAGCACGGGATCGCGCGTTCTCTCCTCGAGTGAGACATAACCAGCCGGGAACGGGCCCGGCACCTAACAAGACGTACAAAATAAATTGAGAGACGCGAGATTAATGAAACGGCCGTAGGCGGCGGCGAGCACCGAAGGGACGCGGCAGAAAAAGGTCCTCGGGAGAGAGGGTAAGAGACGGGCAGAGAAGGAGAGAGAGGAAACGAGAGAACGAGAAAGAGAGAGAGAGAGAGAAAGAACGGTCGCGAAACTTTTGCGTGGCCGCATCGACACGAACGGACCCCGTCGCGGCCGCCGGCCGGCCGATTGGCCTAATTTACTCGTTTTTAATTAGTCGCCGTTTATCTCGGCCGCGATCATCGTGTTTTCGGCCGACCCGGCCACTCGTCCTTCCTTTTTCACGGCGAGATTGAAACTGCGACCCGTGATCTTGTAGCAGGTTCTCGATAAGACCTTTTTTCAAGGAAACTTGAATAACCTGCTGCGGCCGCGGCCCGTTGCTGCTGGAATTTACTTAAGTGCAGACCGGTGTAATGAGCACCGATGGCAATAAACGCGACACGGACCCCGAGGTGTCAATTATGTGACAGGTATTACGATACCGTTGATTTAATAAATATTCATCGAGATGTACCGCACTTACAGTTACGGCTCCGTTTTAGGACGGTCGCGAATGGGAAAACTTCTTCGGGTTCGACCTCCTTCGGATTTCGTTGCCCCTCTTGATCGGTATTCCTCGATCTCATCTTCGCGATAAATAGATAGTTGCTTTTCGAAGTGCAACAGATAGGAAGAAGATAGACATTTTTTGACTAATTAAAACTGTTCTTCAGTAATTAAAAATTGTTATTAATTACTTTAGATTGTTTTTATATATTTACGATTGTTCTGAAGTACTTAAAATTGTTTTTACGTATTTAAGATCGTATTTGAGTACTTAAAATTGTTTTTACTAACACTAGAATTACCAAACCAGTCAAAATGGCTGGTTCCCGATTTTTTCTTTAACAATTCGTGATGCTATAAAAATGTTTCTGTCCGAAATTTTTATACGAACTTCTTCATTCGAGCATATATTATAATAAAAGTCCGATTCTTGTAAGTATGGCAAGGGGTGAAAAGAACTATTAGAAAACTGCTAATACGATTCGATCGTGCGCAACTGCGTATGCAACATTACCCCATCCAACAAATACTTTTGAATAACCCGATAGCCATCGGACACGTCATAGTCCCCGCATTATCACATCCGAAAATCATCGAGGAATCGGAAGTCCTTCTGTCGCCGACACCCCATCGACCGAGGATCGATTGACGTTAGACAAAACAAGATTCGCCCGGCATTTGGCGCGCGCCTAATCGGTCAGCCCTCGACAGAGCACCCTTCACCGCCTCGTCTGTCATAAACGATCGCTCGGAACGACATTAAACGCAGCCGCGGCGAGCAATCGTCGCCGCCCGCAGCTTCGGATCTCCGCGTTATCTTTCGCAGCGCATCGTTGCATCCCCGCGCGCCGGTGGACAGATGGTGCATCGTCTCGGCAGGACCTATGACAGGTTGGTCCGGGGCACCGGCAGCATTTCGTGGTTCATTTGCGGTACCCAGGGGTGCCATCTATTATCGAGGGTCAGGCCTGCCGTTGTCCCCGAAACTTTCTCGCCGCACCGTTCCCTCTCTGCGCTTCTGTCCCTCTCCAGCGTCCCTTGGCCCCGTCCCATCGAAATCTATACGCGAAAGGGGGTTGTTTACACGGTGGAAAGGCGACTCGATTTAATTCGGTGATGATTTTTTAACGAGCTCCGCTGTGCCGGCTGTGACGGCTCGTAGATTGAGTTCCGGCTGGTTTTTCATTCGCCCCTGCGCGCGAGCCACTCTGTTTCGAATATTGAAGAGCGGGATTGGCTCGGGGAAAAAATCACGGCCCGGGGAAATAATCAGCGGCGTCATTAAATGAACGAATATTTTGTCTCGCGCCGATGATGAAATCGCCGGAGAGGCCGATGCGTTTTTCGGTCCTCGATATTTACCGAGCCGAATTTTCACGCGTGCTTTCCTCGAGATGGAGGCTTCGTTTATGGCACTAACGGCGGCTCCGCAGTGCCGACATTTTGGTATTTTTCTTATCGCAGCGATATTAAAGCTGCTGCTTGATACGTGGACAAATTTCGTGCAGAATATCGGCTACGAAAATTGCCTCAATTTCAAAGTCGTTTAATTAGATTTTCGGTTTGTAGGAATCTTTGTCCACGTAAAGATTGCAAAATGGTGTTAGGCTACTTTAAGGACATAGTTCTGGATCTGGACGTTTACGTTAAAGTGTAACAATTTAATATTATTTAATTATAGACTTATTTAGTGACTTACCTAACTCGATATTATCTTTAATAATATGGACCTGCATGTTTAAAAGATATTTGTACTTAAATGAAACCAAAGCTAGAAAATTAACATTTACCATTGGAAGTATTAGCTTAACGCTTTGTTATCCTTAAAATTTTAGTAACATTCAGTTGGTTCGATGTATTGTAATAAAAATGAATTTCACAAGTTGATTAAAAATTAGTGTCGCTCATGTGTGACTAACGCAGCACTTAACGTGTTAGGAATACTTTTTGCCAATATATGGCATAATTTGAATAAAGAATTTGAATAAAGAAGTTTATTTAAAAATTGGTTGCATTACTAATTGTAGAAAAGAACGAGAAACCAGTCGTCTTGGCTGATTTGATATTTGTAGTATCAATATGGAATGAGTGCATCGAAACGCGAGAAAGTATGCGAAACAAGAATAATATGATTGAAAAGAACAAAGTCTCCAAAACTCTGCAGAAAGTAAAATTTAAATCTAGTAACATAGAATCATTGCCACCAGAAAATATCTTTTCGCATGCCGAATAATTGTCATTTTAACGATCTCATTCACTAAATAACGCGAACCGAGTGCGTAACAAATTCAAAGAAAATGGTCGGAAAACTGTGGCGATTTTATACGAAGTTTAAATAAATCCACTCCTGTGATCATTATAAAAATCTATATATTAACGATGAAATATTAATATCCGTATATTAACGCATTTATTAATGATGTAACTATTTATCGAACTGATTCGGAACACCGCGTGCACAGAACGCATTATTTTTTTAATCGCTGCTCCACCACCTTTTACAACAAATTGGAACAAACGAGACCGGCGTATAAACGTATTTGCAAAACACAGTTACGCAATATTTGTTCTGGAATAACGAGGAACGCAGTCCGTCGGCGGATGGTTAAATGGATATGCAAATCCGTTCCAGCGACGCATTAAGATAAATGCGAGCCCCGGCTATATTAATATTTCATTTATCCTCGTTGTTAATACATGAAAATGGTGGCGCAACTATTCAATCACTCTCGGTTCGCTCCGATTTTTCGGGAGGATATTAAACGGGCGCGCGCGCGATACAAATCGTTCGCTTCGCGGAGGCCGTCGCGTGTTGTAAATTAGATGAATTGCATAAAAACAGAGGAATGGCGAACAAACGTGATGCATTCGTAGAATAAATCCTCGTTCTAAATCTACAGAATGGTCGTGTTGAGCACATTTCGTTGCGTCAAATGCCGTTTCAAATATTCAAATATCATTCCAGTAGCGGAGCCAAATTTTATACGATTAAAAAATTCAAAGTGGCTTATAAATCTCGATAAGAAAGCAATATGGAACAAAATTAATTATGTTACCGTGTGTCCCATTCTTATAACTTTTGTTTAAATTATGCAATAATATTAAATTGTGCAATATTATTAAATGCTGCTTAGATTATTAAGCAATATTATTATATATTGCTTAAAGATTATTAAACATTATTATTAAATATTGCTTAAGTATTATTAAGAAATATTATTAAGCAATATTATTGAGCAATATTATTATTAATATATTATTAAGCAATATTATCACTTTTCTATAGAAGGAAAAGTAATTCGAGTAAAAAATTATCGAGCAATTTAGCTGGCTATTCTTGATAGACCATCCTGTATAATTACAATAAAATCAATATATTAATATATATAGGTCCCAATATATTTCCCAAAATCACGACAAAAACGATGCTAACGTCACTAGTCTCCGATTTTCCTTTTTAAATACAGAATAAGAGTATGGATTTTCTTAAAAATCGTACGAATTCGGTGTTAACATTTTGGGGAAAGACGGCAGCGTGCGTCACCGGTCATTTCGAGGATAGATTATTAGGGAATTGCTTGTCGAATAAAATCTTTTCGAACAGAAGCCTCGGCGAGCTGCGGTTCGAATCGTTGGTGATCGACGGCCCGGATGGATCGTGCCGAGGGATCGACGATTGTAAACGCGCCAAATGGCGGTGTCGCGCGCGACCCCTCGGATAATCGAGCGTGAAATTTGAAAATTTTCATTATTGCCGGACCTTTCTCGGCTCGGTGAGCGCGGAATGGAATTTCGAATCTTGCGTAATACGCTTACGCGTCCGGCGTTGTTAATGCGTGTGCACGCGTGAATGAGTCTCGCGTGCGTCGCGTTTAAACGTGACGCCGTTCGCCGCATTCAATCTGTTATTTAACGACACCGTGTTATCGGTTGCTGAAACTGTTAGCCGGTTTCGAAAATACTGCCGATTTCTACATACTTGCGGCATTTCGTTTCCGGCAGGAGTTTGTGCAACGCCACAATGCGTTTCAGTGCTCCGGAGGAGGCCGTTTCGTTTCTACGAGAAATTCTGATCGATAGATCTTTACGCGACTGCCGATTTTCGTAGATCGTTTCGTGAAAAATAGGAAAATCCGTCGTGGTAACAATGAGACAGCAATGTGAGTATTAGTTGTTAATATTATTTTATTTTTTGCTTTATTTTATTTTATTTTGTTTTTTTAGGTGGTCCACTTATAATCTGTAATGAAATTAATAATGTTTATTATTAGTTGTTAATGTCTTCTAGCAGTTTAAAAATGTTTGAATAACGTGATAAATATTCATGGTCTAGAATTATTAGATAAATAAATTTAATATATAATACAGCGGATGAACCTAAGACCACGTTCGAAATATGGATAGGAAACATTATTTACAGTAAAGTTTCCTATTTATTTGACATAGTCAAGATTCGAACAAGCAAAGATATATTACACAAGAAAAATGTGAATGGCCTTGCGAGAACAGTGTGAAGCGTCAAGTATACGTGCGCGTTGAAAGTAACGTACTCGTCGTCATTCCTCAGTTTATGGTTGAAAGTAATTATTCGGAAACGCTATAAAAGAATATAAAAATATTTAATACATTTCCCGTAAACAGTAAAGTATTCGACACTGTCTATCCCAAGACATCGTCTTCGCACAGACGTTCATGCGCGGACTATAAAAACTATTCGACAACGCGACAGAAAGAGCATAATTCCCCGAGAAAACAGCGGAACAAGACAAACGAGATAGAACAACGCGCATAATAGTTCGATAAAAAGACGAGCACGGTGGTCCCAATTACGCGACGCGTTTCCCGCAATATTTACGGTTAATATTCCGCATTTTTTCAGCGAATAATTCATCAAGAAGACCGCGCGCGGTAACAACGAAAACACCGTCGGGTGGGGGCGGTTTTTAAAAATAATCGCGACCGCGGCCCGGGGGTCGGCGAAGTCGTTTTCGGGGCCATTATGTCACGTCCGCATAATTAACGTTCCTTCCTCGCAATTTTCTGCACGCGCGATTACACGGGGCGCCGGGGCTAATTACAATTTTCGCCGGGTAATTTAAATTATTTCAACGTGAACGTCTAAACGCCGTGGCGCCATTGAAAAACTCGGAGCTCCGTTGGACCGTGCCGGCCAAAAATCCGCATCGTAAATCCTGCCGCGCGCTGCCAATCAACTTGATGGAGAATCGGTGTTTTTTGTTTATTCGTTGTCCCGAAACAGTACATTGTTGGCACGGAATGTGTGCTACCGTGAGCGAGCGCCGCGTGGTGTGGGAAACGGGAGCCAACAGTTTCCCCCTTTCCGTCGTTAGCTAGCGTTAAATTAGAATCGTCATGGCGGCACCGAAGAGTAACAGGGACGCGGCAGGACCGTAGAGAAACAGGGACGAGAAGGAGGGAGCGAGCAGCCGTGCTTCCGAATATTTAAAGCTGCCCACGAAAATGTTCGAACGGCTCGTTTCGGGGACAAAGTTTCCTCGTTAAAGGGTTTTTCGGGCCCCCTTCGACGACCGTCCGGGTCTCGTAAGATGCCGAGGCCTCGATGGACCTCGGAGACGTGCCAGGCAATCCCCGAACTTCCGGCGAACTTCCGGGTGAAAGATTTATTCGATAAGGCGGGATAGTTTTACTGTTCTTCGACAGTTGCCGGCTATACTCCTTAGGAGACGGCCCTCTGTCTCGTTACTGTTTCGTTCGGTTCGCTATTAGCTGCCGCGATCTTCTAGCGAGAACGTTCTTCAACTATGAGAAAATTCAATGTAGTGTTACTACGCTAAATGGAAGGAACACGTACTGGGTGTCTCAAAAATGTCTAACAATAGGGAAATTGGGGATTCCTGAGGTCATTTGAAGCAACTTTTTCCTTTGTGAAAATTCATTTCGTGGTTTTGTTTATGAGTTATTAAAGAAAAAACAGTGACCAATGAGAGACGAGCTCGGCTGACGCGAGGCAGTTTGATTGCAGTCGAATATTAATTTTTAGTGTATTTGTAAAATGTAAATGCGTTTTATTATTCTCATTAATACCTTTCTGTTTCCTTTTATTTCCAAGTTGCATAAACCTGAGAGTCACTAGCAACTATACAATCACAATAGCTAGTTAATATATAATAATTTAATACCATATTTGTTAAAGTATTCCACTGAATTTGAGAAACTCGAATAATTTATTGCACAAGTTAATGCCATGCTCATGGTTTTGAATTGTTCTTTTCACTCAAATTTTCATCAGCGATAAAACTAAAAACAGAATTAAGAGTTCTTTTCTTTATTATTGTAATGTTTAAAATATACTATAAAAATACTAGACATTCTACAATCCTCCTACTCAATTTTGCCACGACTGCCTAAAATCCGGAATCTAGCGATTAATAATCACACGTTCCTCGGTGAACTATAAATTCCAGTTCGGTCTACGCTCCGACACGTTCCTCGTCAGTCTTTGGCCAACATTTTTCCATAGAAAAACCCGTACACGTTTTAATTTTCTTGGTCGTGAAAACACTGGGAAAAGGGTGGTTCGATCTCTAGGCTCGGTTGGACAGTTTTCGAAAATTCTGATAAAATATCGGTGCGTCATCGATTCCGCGGTAGCAACGCGTACGTGTATATACGTAGAGAGAGAAAGAGAGCGAGAGAGAAAGAGAGAGAGAGAAGAGGAGAGGAACGCGTTGCCGCAGATACAGGCTCTGATACATTTTCGTCATAAATAACGAGCGCACCGGCGAATAAATAAATGCCGGTGCGTGATCACCGTAACTCACAAT
This sequence comes from Augochlorella aurata, assembly GCA_028455555.1. Taxonomy (NCBI): domain Eukaryota; kingdom Metazoa; phylum Arthropoda; class Insecta; order Hymenoptera; family Halictidae; genus Augochlorella; species Augochlorella aurata. The sequence continues at coordinate 7,128,922 of CM052154.1, read as the reverse complement.
TATGGCGGGCCGGTTTTCACGGTGCCGATATGCAACCGTGCACAATACACGCCGTTCGCCCGTCACTTTTAATTTCGCGACCGGCCCGTTTGACACGTTTTGATTTGCGATTTATGACCGCGTTCGATATCCCACGGGAGACCGCCGCCACCCTCAACCCCTCGCCACACCCCCGCGACCGTCCCGCCAATGATTTGTGCCTCTCTTTCCGTGCTATTTTTTTCAGCTTTTTTTTTTGCTGAGTTATAGATACTTTTATCACTATCTGCGGTCGACGGCAGCCTCTCGCGCCAACGATCGAAAGCATCGCTGATAAATATCGTGTAATTCTGAAGCCTGTAAGGCAGCTAGCCGCTCGATTATGGTGCGAAACGAGTTTTCAGTTTTGTTCGTTCGGTAATCACGTGATAAAATATATCGTTGCAGAAGACATCTGTTTCGTCATGTATTTGCAATAATTGCAAACATTGATAGGTATAATACGGTAGAAATGTTTTTTAATAGTTTAACGTTCTACGGTTAGAATTTTGTAAATACCTGTAAAAGATGTACGTGGAAACAGCAAATATTAACCCTTTATATAACCCGTTATATATCATGTCAAGCATTTCTGTTTAATTATTATTTTTCTGTTTTATACTGTACTCTAATCACGCAAAATAAATGAATAAAAACACAAAATCTTTTATACATTTATTTCTACAAAATTTCACAGTAGTATAATGATTTTTATTTCAATTCGATTTTGTATAGAAAGTTCAGAATTTTTGCAAGATTTATTAGAAAAGTCTTCCGGGTGATAAGGAGATTAATCTCTACATATAAATTGATTTCACACACTGTGGCTGAAAATTAGATTACCAATCGAGCCCTAAATACAACTAATGTATATTGGTTTATGACAACGACAAGATTGGATTTACTTAAACTTCGTACGGCTTCTATTACATTGTATGGTTTATTAACAAAGTTAATCTAAACAGTATTCATAGAAACATTAAGTGAATTCATTTCTATTCCACTGGAATTAATGCGTAATAAAATTAAAAAATAAACTAAAAAATTAATTCTGTATTATACAGTTGAAAATAAATATACAATAATTCTATGCAAAATTATACGAGACTATATAAAATTATATAAAATAATTATGTAATAATCTTGAACTTCTCCAACGTACATAGTTTCCGTTCAGTGTCTCGCATATTTGTTCTTCTACTAAATGCAGAAAATCCGTTCGGTAAATCGAATCCCCCAGGCGTTCCAATATTTCTAAGCGCCTCTGCGTATTCATTTCGGTAAAGGTTCCCGTGTTCCAAAGTTTGTTACAAGACACGTCGTTCGGTGTGCGGCGGTAACATCCCCGGCGAGCAACGTCGCTAGCAAGGATGTATAAAACAGCGCAAAGCACGGAAGTTTCGGCGAACACTTAACCAGATTAATCCCAGGATGACAGATACCCGGGAACATCCTCCTGCGAAGTAGGACGTCGAAGTGTAAAAGGAGGGGGTACGGTAGCAGAACGGCGCGACGATAGGGGTAAACGCCACGGGGTAGAAAGTGTTGCAGGCGTACAGGTGCCACCAGGGTGCAGTTACTTTGCCGTGCAGAGCGGCGGAAAATTGTTTACTGGATTGTTTAAACGAAATTTACTAAAGCTTACTGATTTTATATCACGGCAACGCAGCCCCGGGGAGCCACCCCGGATTATACATTAACGAAGTTAGCCACGGAATGGGGGAGAGAACGCGAGACAGAGAGGAAGAGAGGCCGGGAGAGAACGCGCGCGCGATGGAAAGAGAGAGAAAGGGAGAGGAAGGAAGAGAGGCAGAGAGACGACGCTCAGCTAGTTGGAAATTAGCTTTCCACTATAATCGTCCCTGTTATAAAGTCGCAGTTAGCCCGCCGGACTGTAAAGAGTAAACGTGGGAAACGAAAGGGCGGAATTGGAAAGCCTTGTAAAGCGCGGAACGACGCTGAAGAATTTTTAACGAGACCCGTTATGAACTTTTTTACATCGACGCCGAAGACGCCCAGACACTTCTCCCGCAGGATTAAATATTGCAGCTTAGAGCGATTTTTAATGCAACGAAGCACGCGCTTCTACATAAAAATCTGGAGGATGTAACGCTTCGCTCTTTTGTTTAAAGAAACAATAATTACCATTCTTTGGATCACATGTGGAAGTATAAATTCCAGTTGAGTAGAAATGGATTCACATTACATACTATATCGTACATAGTATACTATACTATATTGTATATTCCTATAAATATGTGTATATTTCTATGTATAATATATAAGCATATATATAAGTATACGTATATTCCTATGTATATTCCGAATATTCCTACAAATAATTAGAAGTTGCACTAAAATGATACACATTATCCCAGAGTTACAAATGTACCATTTCTTAATATACTATTTCAGTAACTATCTCGAGATATGGTCAGCTTGCGTCGAGTGCAACAAAATCAAAAATCTATAAAAATTGCAGCAGAAAGACGGAACAAAGCAGAGCGTTCCTCGTGTAACAGAATCTGGTGTTCCAGGGGAGAAGCGACGATATTGACGAAGCACTCGAACCCCGAAGCTGGCTAGGGCCCAGCGACACTGACCACTCGAGGGATAGAAAGAGAAATCAAAGGTGCCCACTGTCGACGAGCCAGGAAGCCCTCGAATATTTATGGGGTTCCATATGCCGCGGCGCGAATCGCCACTGAAAACGGACCGGACCGATCGACCCATCTGGCCGAAGTGGCGACCGTAATGTCCCGTCGGTTATCACCTATAATTTCAGGTAATATATTACCTGGTAATTCGTTGCTCATTGGCGTAAGATGCAATTACGAGCGTAACAGGCGCTTCCCCTGCGAGCACGTTTCACGTTCGCCACATGTTTCGTGGATCATCGCCGGCGACCCCTCGACCGCCAATTTTTGATTCCGATCTCGCGATGCCTAAATCATTTAACGACGCCACCTTACGCTCTGGATAACTTCATCAAGCAGGTGGACGTCGGTGGGCCCTTTGTTTCGCCTATTGCCTAACCTGTTTCTTGCCAGCACCTTTTGATCCTACGAGATCGATCAGGCTCTCTCAGGTGTCTGATTTGGAAACGTTGCATCGAAAAAGGATTTTGAAAACTCGCCGCTTGGTAAGCACCTTAATTGTGATTTATTTTGTGGAAGATGAAGGGTTTGAGTTTCTACATATTTTTAAAGTTGATTTTAAATGTTCACGCAAGGGCGCGCGAAATTGCTTCACTTCAAATTTCTTCTCCGACTGTACATTTCTATTTATTTTGTTGTAGGACATTCGGTATAAAATGCATCGATTTTATAGTGAAATTATAGGGTTGTTAATGGCCTAATATCATTTTTGGATCGTTTTAAAACAGAGAAGTTCTTTTTCAAAGTTAACAATTTATTACTGCCATTCCCTCAAAATGAATAATGCTTCTAGCTTACCAGATTCTCAATTGTTATAGTAATATTCATGAAAATTGTCAGATTTCAAATATATATAAAATATTTCTTTTAAGCACAGATCCTTCATTTTTAATTAATTTTTTGAATCTTCGAACCGAAAGCACAGGTGTTTAATAGTCTAGCGAATCGAAACGAAGGAGACGTGGTCCCGTTAAAGCGTGGTAGACCGTCGAGGCGGGTTTGTTTTCGCGTCTCGAGAAATTCAAAAGAAGCCAATTAGCTTCGGGGTTAAATACTAACCCCCTTTGACCGAGCGGCTGCTCGGCTGGTTCACGCCGAGATAGATTAGACTCGTAATAAAGTGCTGGGGGTGCAGTCATGTTGGGAACGGTCCACGAGGGAGCCACTAAGGCACCGCTCGTTGGAAACTGGTCTGAAACAGATTTAAACTCGTTTCCTCGGGGCTGCCGCGAAAGTTTCTCGCGTTTTAATTAGCCGGCCGCTCGCCGTAGGAGAAACCGTACGCTGAGTGCTCGAGGAAATTTTAAATAATCCACTCGTCTCTTCGATCCTTCTTCCACAACTGAAACGTTCACCGTTCAAACTTTTTCGTGTTTTTATCACCGTCGGGTGCGAGCTACGCAAATGTATGGCTCATTAATTCCGTGATTTAATTATCCGAGCAGTTGTTGCTCGGTGCGTAGAAGTCCTCCGTCGGAGAGACTCGTTCTCTATTCGACGTCGAGCATCGTCGAAAATCGAAGATTTATTCCCCTCGTCAATGGTTTTAATAGGTTGAAAATAATATTTATGGTTAACGTTTGTCGGACGCGATTCGAATCTGCAGTCTTGCACTTGTTGCGAGTCATTGAAAGGGATCGCGATCGCTTATGCAAAATAGAAGCTCTTAGGAATAATTAATTACGATCGAACGTCGTGTAAATGGTCGCTTCTCGTGTCAACGATTTTAATCTTTATGCATTTGCTGCTTATAATGGATTTTTCAGATGCGGGAAAATAATACGAATTAACAATTTCATTTTCTTCTCTCGAATGCAATGTGAAAATAAGAATCTGATTGTTGAACGAAGCGTCGTCCTGAAGCGTCGTATGTTTGAATTTATTCTTTTAGGAAGTACTTTAAACGCGTTTCTACAATTCCTCTTTCATCCTCGACAACAAAGAACGAATGAAATTATCTTCCGATCCGAAGACCGCAACCATCCCCACTCGATATTGCCTCAATCAGAAACTTCAAAGTAACACGCCTATCACTTTATTTTCTCCAGAGTCGCTGTCGGCTGATGCGATTCGCCATATCAATCGACGCGTCATTAACGATTTCTCTCACAACTGAGTTGATTAGTATCTCTTCGTCCTTAATCATTTCCCTGACGGAACGAGACAATTTTTCTTCCTCGCGCATCTTCATTTATTTTCATTTCTAGATTTTTCTAAAAGAAGAATTACATTCTCCGTCGATTTAGTACTTTATTTTTCCTTTTCTCAAGGATCATATTTTCTTTTGACGCAGCACTTCGTTCACTTTCACTTCTAGATTTTTATATTAGCTTCCTTCGATTTAATTCCTCGTTTATTTCGAGTTCTTGATTTTTAAAACAAATTTTCTTTCGATTCAGAACAAAAAAATAATATTAATACTTGACAGACTACCCTTTTCAACCCTTACGGTGCAATTGCGTTCTTAACCTTTGTAATAAGAGTTTTATTTCTTAATTTTGTAATTAACAGTTTGTACAAAGTTTTTATAATGTCTTAGAATTTATCTACATAGAAGAATACAACTGTTTAAATGTTATATCGTCGGTGACCGACGCCCAACGTGTTAATTAAATAATCATGAGAATTTTTGGAGCTGATATTCGACACTCGACGTCCAAGTTCATTCGGAGCCTCGCCACGCGTGTCGCAATACGCGAAGAGGGATGAGTCTGCCGGGGAGCAAATGAGAAGAGAGGGAAGAAGTGGAGGCAGAAGAAGAAGAAGAAGAAGAAGGAGAAATTCGTTCAGTCAGCGAGATGGAGGTAATTCGTGAGGAGAAATTACTTAACTCTCGGATGATACATAAATTAAGTCAGAATCGTAAAGGGGTCCGTGCCACAGTCGCAGCCAGTTAGCGTGAGGGTGCCCCAGGGGGCAGTACACCCCTGCCTCCGTCCTCGGTGTTCAGCGTTCTCCCTCCATCTATGCCGGTTCCCTCTTTGTCCGTCCGTCTATCTCTTACCCTCAACCCTTTACGATGCTACGGCACTGCCTAATAGAATTACCCTCGGAGCTGAAGTTAGTCGGGGCTGGATTGAAATTGTCATCGCATTTTTAAAATCTCGTTAATTAACAGACCCTGGACTCTCGCCGGTGTCGCCGGAGTCGCCGCCACGGCGCTCCTTCGCCACCCGTATGGATTAATACCAACGACCGTGGACGTTTCCTTCGACCTCGTTTCATTTTCCCGCGGCTGCTGCTGCTGATTAACACGATACCGGTAATTGTATTATCGTCCTCGCGAGCCGGCTTTTTTAGATTGGACCGCGCGCTGATCGCGGACGAGATTGGATACTAGGGGGGTGGAAATTGGCTCGTGATTATTTGTTGGCTTATTTCTTTTTGTCGACGACGCTTTCGAAATTCGCTCCCTCCACGACGAATTTACGGCGACGAATCGCGGATGGGAGGGCTTAGACTTTTCTGCGAGACGGGATTGCCGTGTGATTAACCTTTAAATATTATTGCCGGTCTGGTAGTCCGTTACTAATTACTTATTCATTTTTATTCATAATTCTTATTCATAATTCTTGTTCGTAATTCTTATTCGTAATTCTTATTCATAATTCTTATTCATAATTAGTATTCGTAATTCTTATTCATAATTTTAATTCATAAGTTTTATTCGTAATTCTTATTCACACCTGTAAGGAAAAAGAAGGAGCGTACTTGATTCTACTCAAATAGAATCAACAATTGATGTGGAATTTTCATTTAACACTTTTACGTTATTAATAACGAGATAAGCATTACGTAAGTTTTAATAAGAGTAATAGTTAAGGGTTAAATGTACTTAACTCTTTGTGGTCTGAATTTTTATACAACAATTTATGTAACTCGAAAGCAGCAAACGTCAATCTCTAAATACAATTCAACGATAGCTTCATAATTTTTAGGTGAGTTCACCTTGGTGTGGGAATTAAGAGCTAGAAATTGCGAGGTATAACTCCTGTGATCATGTAGGACAAATAGGAGAACATGATAAGATATTAAAATATTATAGTAACTACATAATGTTCCTACAAATTCTTCATTCGCCAATGGTGAAGTTTAACGCCGCAAATATATCTTCGCGTCAGTTCATATTATTAGATTAATTTCGCTGGCAGGAAGATTCGCCGTAGTCTATTTCATTAGAGTAGTACATCTCGTAAATACGTCGGAGATATTTGTACCGGTACAGAATTTTATGAGGTAATTTATTGCTGGGAATTTTATAATTTCATTTTATTTCTGACCAATGGCTTTTATTTCATTGTAGTTGTACGAGCTATAAATTCGTTTCTGTATGGCGTTTATATCTGCGATATTTACGGCACGCGTTCGTACAAATATTTGGACGTATATAATTTTAGTTATAAATCACGCGGCTGAATTGTGCAATCTCGCAGTGTAATCTGACCAGAAATTGCTCCCTCTTTCCACGAAAATATTCAAGAAAAGAATCCACTTACAAAGTCAAAGTTAATTTCGAAAATAACACACCAAGGTGTCCAAAAAGCTGTAAAAATCTCAATTTAATAAAACACATTATTTTGGGATGCAACTGCAACACAGCAGAGATAAATAGAAAGTCAAGAATGATGCGAGTGACATAATGAATTTAATCCTATTTTTGAAAGAAGGAAAAACCGGTTGATAATCCCTCATGACCTGAGATGTTACTGCGACTTTAAAGGTAGAAATATAATAATGTTACGTCACGTGAAATCGCGTCAAGTCATGTGACATTTTAACAACGCGAGCCTGCGTATTTCTATTATTTGAAATCTGTTAGAAACAGATCAGGATCGCGTGACGCAGTTCCCGTATGAATCATTCCTACGATTTCACGTGACGCGACGTTACCTTAAACAACAATAAAAGAGAAAAAACGGTGGGAAAGGAAATCCTTTGAAAACTCCGCTGGCCGTGGCTGGTCGCACGAGTCGGAGGCCTGCTATCAAAAAACCGCCCTCGGAAGAACCCGTTTCAGCCCGCGTCGCCGGGCAATCTCGTTACCGATTCAACCTCGGCAACGTCAAGCTCATCAGCGAGCGCGTTCGGTCTCGCGGATGCGAAATTACAACGATTTCACGCGTTTCACGTGTTCCGCCTGTCTTTCTCCCTCGGCCTCTCTCCCTCGGAGGCGAGACCGCAGGGCCGGGTGCCGATTGGCGGCCGAAAGGGGGCCGAAAGGGGCCGACGGGGTAGAGAGCGTGTGACAGGGCCCTGCAAAAACACGGATGTGCCTGGCCGGCAGTCCATTAAACCCTAAGTCCCGTGCGAAGCGATGCGTCATTGAGATACATGAGGATCTTCCTGATAATAATTCGTCCGGTGCAGCCCCCTCCGGCTTCGGATGGGGTTGCGGCCGCATAAGTAGGGGTGGTCCGGAATACGCGGCGCTACCTATCGCGGATTACGAAATATGTTCCCTAATCCGCGGCCGCACGCCCACCGAGCCTCTCTCCAGCCAGCGTCCCACGGGAATCGGGATTATTGTCCGCGATAAGCTAATTTTTCTCTCCTTGGCTCTCGTTGCTGTTCAACCTCCACCGCCCCGGCGGCTGCCGCTCGAGATCCCGGGGCCTCGGGGAAAATTGGAAAACGACGCCGCCACCGACGCTACACGGTAATAACGATGGTAATGAGGCGCGGGGCCGACGCTGCCAAGATGGTCGATGCCGGAATCCTGCGCGTTAGCGGGCCATCGTTGCTCAATTTTAGTTGGCCACGGCTTCCTACGGGGTCATTGAATTTGCCGCGGGTGTGCTCGGTGTTTCGGCTTGTCGGTCGTTCGGGCGGGAGTCGTAACTTTTCGTACTTACCTCGGTGAACTTGGGAAGTTGCGGACGGGTCAACTGTAACTACGGATGTGACTATCGATTATGGGGTATTGTGTTGCTAATGTCTTCTTGTGCTATATTAGGTGCAGAATTGGGTTCTTTTCGATGAAGTCCGCATTGTTGGTACTAGATTGCGGATCTTTTTGTAAAATAGAGATTTGTTGCGTCGACTGTGAGAGGCAGGTGCCAGATATACATTTAATTTTGCTGTTAATAAATAGAGAAATTAATAAAATTAATAAAAAGAAAATTAAGAAATTAATAAAATTAATGAAAAGAAATAAAAATTTACGTTGTTCCTGCATCTTGCAAGTAACGATGATAATTTATATTTTATATAAAAATCCACTGTCTGGTCATTGGAATAAAAAATGTAATCCCCAATTTATCTAGTCGCTCTAAAGTAGAATTATATGCACCGATTTGTCGCGTTTTTCTTTAAATGCACGATTGCGGGTTATGCATGCGAAATTAGACTATTAGGCCCGCGAAGTTCCTGCGCAGGTGTGTCGGTAGCCCTATCTGGAAATACGGAACGGTAAATAGAATCGGTAGGCCAGTTTATCGAATTCGGAGTCGCGTTGGGAATTATCGAGCCGAACCTCGTGGATAATAACGATATTGCATGCGCGTTCGGGAGATAAATTTTTAATTAGCAAGATATTTGGATGTATTGGACAGGACACGCCTCGTGCCCGTTCCTGTTTTACTCGAGGAACGGAAATCCAGGGGAGGCCATGAATATTTATTCCCTCGCGCTCGTAAAATCCGGCATCGTAAAAACCGCGAGAAACGAATTAAAAATTACATTAAAATTTACATCGGTATAACCAATCTGCTCGCAATATAACCTGCTGCGTTTCCACCGTTGACAAATGGATCTCAAAGTTTATTTAAAAAAAAAGAAAAAAAAACGGAAAAAGAGAGCCCCGTATGGAATTGCCACATTGCATTGCCGTTCAGGCGAAAAAGCACGGGAATATATCAAATATATAATTAATCATATTCAGTGCGCATACTTGATTTGAATTTATTGCGGATTTCACAACAAAAACCTGCGTTGTCGTTTATTTTGCTTGCCCATAAATTTTCTGCCTCTCTTGGCTAGTCGTAAACATAAAATACCATTAGATCGCAGACCTTTATAAATTTCGGATAATATAAAAATTACCGAATACATTCGTAACAAAGCGTTTTGTAGAATTCATTTTTCATTGCAGCTTCGGTCTGTAGAACAACGCCACTGGCGGGGACAAAGACAATTTTATTTAGTTATTTTTACGTTGGTGCAAATTTCTTCGCATAAATTTTATTTAGAAATCCGTTGGAAATTTAGAAGAATTTAAGGTTGTATTATTTTCAACTTATCAAAATTCCATATTCGACTTCACCTAATTTCAACTTCAGCTTTACCAAATTCCAAAATTCAACATTTCTTCTGTGCGAGCGATTTTTATTTTTGCACGCAGTGCTATAATTTGGTTTTTAATTTTAGTAGCCCCTGACTATTGCGCTGTGTCCGTCGAGCAAATCAGCTTCGGAGAGTGACACCCGCGCTTTTTGATACGTTCCAATCTTAATGCCACACGGGGAATAACACTTAACAGGGTCGTGGGCGGATACGTGTGAAGTCGGACAGCGTTCTCGCTTGAAATTCGAAATACGAGCGCTCGTCAGGCCGGTAATGGCAAAACGAATTTTGCAAGAAAAGCGCGGAGCAATTCCGCCATTTCTCTTCGTGCTGCATAACTTTGTGTGCCACCATCTTTATCGCACTCGTGGGAACGCCGGCCCGGGCCGTAGATCACCCGCGCAATATTGTGCAAAACGCGGCTACACGGTTCCCTCCCACACCCGGCCGTTGCTTTTGCTATATTTCTCGTCCGTGCGCGCGCTTTATCCCGCGAATTTCCCATACGGCGGTCTCTCTCGCTCATGGGACTAGCTACATTCAATGTGCCGGCCATATCTCAGCTGCGGGAGACACTTTAATGAAAAATCATACGGAGAATGCACGTACCGTTGGGTATAGACCAAATATTTCAGTCGGAATGAGATTTTAGACGGGAATAAATAAGGAGTTAGAGCATCCACCGCCGATCGCCGACATTTTTCCCTGGTCAGACGGAAACGAGATTCTTGCCGATTTTCTGTTTTTTTTTTTTGGCCGAAATTTACGACCAAGCTCACTTTTGCTTCTTACGACTGCCTCGGCTGGCTTCTAATGCACTGCGGAAGTTTGGGGATTTATGGGCGACAGGACAACATCCTTGAATGTTTCTATTTATTTACTGGATTAATCGTAAATTGTCAGAAATTATTTTAGAGTATTCTAAATTACTAGACATTGAAGAAACTGTTTCGATTTAGAAGAAAAGACATTTTCTTTTCAATTATATTTAATGTGCAGTGATACACATTACATACTGTGCATGAATTTCCACAAATTCACACTGTCCAACCATCCCTTTATAATACGAATAAACATTCACAGTCAGATTCATTAAAACCTCTAGTTATTTGTTTAAAAAAATGTTTAAATCCACTTCGCTATGATAAATCCCTTTAAAAATGTTTGCAAAATAATTAATATAAATAACGAGAAATACTAAAATTCTAGCAAATATAAAATAAAATAAATAAATACCAAGGATGCCAAAATAGATACCAAATTGCAGCAAAGACAGTCGAGAGTAACATAAATGAAATTTCGTCCTTCGATGCTCAGTTTCCAAAGAGAAACGTCTCATTCCGGCTAATTAAATCGAAAGGTGCTGGGCCGAGCGTTCCCCCGAAGAATCGGTTGCTCTCTCGCGGCAACCATTTTCAATCAGTCCGACCGGGAAGTGGGTCAACCAGGTTTCCAAGCCATAACCAGCACCTGGCAGAGCCCGGTTAAAGCAGCCATATCGATCACATTTCACCGGCAACACCTATTGGTTTTACACCGGCTTATTTTCGCCGGTAACGTCGCGCGCCTTGTCGCCGTGAGAAACAGCGTGGAACTCGGCTAAGCGGATATCGAGTTCTACGTTGTCGGGAGACCGTGTCTAGGATCCTGGCCCCGGGGTCCTTCTGATCAAACACATTAGCCTCGGCTTCCGGTCGGACGTGGCAGTCAAAGTGGGCCGCGTCGATGACAGGCCATTGTCGCGGCGCGCGCCTCGCGACTGTGCTCGTTTGTCGAGGAAATGGGAAAGTCGAGTGGCTCTCCCGACCCTCCATTGTTGCCAAAATAGGGCCTATCTCTCGATATTTCCTGTAGGAAAAAGGACCACCGTGACGCGATCACGAGTGTTGATATTGCGGCATCATTCCGAATACTCGGCGAGGGCTGGCAAAGTGGACAGGTAATTGAGACTGTTTGACGAATTGATTGCTGGAGTTAGACACGCATGAAGTCAGACGCTAATTAGATGCCGGTGTGTCCGGACGAATTTAAATGTACCTGGAAAATGGCCGCCTTCGACGTTCGCCGGCGAAATTAATTTTGGCTGGCCGATCCGGTCGGCTTTTAATCACTGTGTTTACGAATCCTTCGGTTTCAGTTTTCTTGGACGTGGTATTTCAATTTCGCGTTCTGGTGACAATCTGATTGATTCATAGTGAAACCAGTAGATCGTAGTAGATACAAAAAAAATTGTGTTAGTTGATTCGTGAAACGAGAATCTGGTGAGAAGTATAGAGAAGTTACCTTCTATTATTTATAACGATTAGACTGCGGATTTTATGCATTTATGATAACAATAAATACGTGTAACTTGAAACAGTAGAAAGATCAGATATATTTAATATCATCAATATACTACTTTCTACCGAAATTATTAAACAAAGAATAAAACTTCTAAGTTATCCCTATGATTATTCTACTGATAAATCACATTCCAGAAAAAAATATCGAATGATTAGTATATTTCAAGGTCTTTAGGAAGTAGAGCCATACCTTGATTAAATTTTCGTTCCCAGCAAGCAAAGAGGCCAATTTCTCCCGCATCCAAAATCAGTCGAAACGGGAGCCAGCGGTGGACAGTGCGAGATTGTTTATAGAATTGCGAACAAATCGCACACAAAAATTGCATTCGCAGCCCACCCATAAATCCTGCGTGGCTAATTGCGACAGCGTAGGGTGCCAGCGACAATTTCCCGAATTCCGAGGAGAGATTCCGGGCTCCTTCGGGCCGCTTCAATTTTCTATATTAATCAGCCGAGTTTCGAGTCCAATCATACCAGCAATTTCACAGGGGCGTGCAATCAAACCCGCCCCCGCAAAGGACGCCGAATGGAGCGGGGTGGTCCGCGCCGGGAGGCAAGAGGCGGCCGGAGTTTGTGTCGCGCGATCCACGAAAAGCAGCGGCGATGTGGGTGTAGGCGAGCCAATTTAAAAGGCTAATTCCCCGACGGAAGCCCGTGGGATCCTCCTCCGACCTCCCTTTGTCGCCCTTCTTCGCTTCACGGAGGAAACTCGGCCCGGCCAGGCGACGGGGTGGCTTCCAGCTCAAAAGTAAACCAATTTCGTGGCTTGTTTAAAGCCGAAGCCCAGATAGGACGTCGACGAGGCCACGGTCCCCCGAGTTATTTCGCGTAGGTAACGCGCCGTGAAATTACGATGATACGCGAATCAATGGACTTCCAGGGACCCCGGGTCTTCCTGCCCTTTTCGCACGCGTGAGAATGGCTGGGAATTTTCGATGATCGATCTGCGCCGGCCGCCTTCGGGGAGACGCGGCCACGGGTCGATGATCTGCAGGATATTTCACGATTTTATAGGGTATTTTATGTGAACCGGGCCTCCCTTAAGTAGCTGCTTGCGCGAGTGAGTCGGCGGATTCTGCTCGAACATGCCGGCGATCCTTGCACGGTGCTCTGGGACGATATAAATTTTGAAAAAAATTTGTTCATCAATTTTCGTTTTGGACGGACATTTTTCTTCCCCTGGGGGACCCTTTGGAACTTCGATAATCGAAATATTACCTTCATCAGACAAGCCTGTAATTAAATATAACGTTATTTATTTATTTATTTATTTATTTATTTATTTATTTATTTATTTAGCATAAGCGAGTTGATAATAATAATATTAATAATAATATCTAATGATGCTACTACTAATAATAATCATAATTAACAAAGTTAGCAGCCACGGCGTCGATCAAATAACTTATCAAAACCACGGAATAGAAAATCTTGGCCACCCCCACGGAATATGAAGAACCACCGTAGACGTCCCCCCGCAGCCAGTGTCCCCAAAGCGCCCTGAGATCAGCTGGACCATTGGAAAATGGTTCGATCTACCGACTCGTAAAGTAGATTCCATGACGGCCTCGCCCCGACGTTGGCCCCGGAATTGCGGCAACCGGAGAAACGAATCCCAAACATATTTTCGCCAGGTTGGCAAATTCTCTGGCTTTTGGTGTGCGGTATCGGTGGCTGACCGCGGGGCTCGCCACCCCCTACTCCAGATTCTCCCCGGGGGATGTTATCCTTGCGGTCTCGCCAGGAGTTCGACCCGCAAGTAAACGCATCCGGATCGGAGACAAAAGAGACGGAGAACCGTAAAAAAGGAGGAACGAGGAAGAGAGAGAGAGAGAGAGAGAGAGAGGGGGGGAGAATGCTGGACGAGGAGGAAGATGGACACGGCAGCAAAAAGATTAGGGATAGAGCAGGGGGAGAGGAGGTGGGACCGGGAAAAGTCCATGCGGAGAATCGGCCCCCGAAAATCCCCTAATACGTGTATCTACATAACCATGGAGAGAGCTCGAATTCGTTGCGTAGCCCGCGGCCGAATTCCCATGGGCCCCATAACGGAGCGTCTCCACCCTCGTGACACCGGGACCGCGAGAATAACGGGTCCCCTTTCCTGTTATCGCGTACGAGCCGGCCGGACCATATGGACAAGTGCATACGCGTTAAAGACAACCCCTCGACGTCCAGGCTGGTTGCCTTTTAAACGATTTTATACGGCCGACTGTTTTGCTACTGTCTACTTTCGATCTTGTTAAAGATACCACGCTTTCTTTCGCTAATGCCACCTCTACACCCGTCTTGCCTTCGTACCATGGATGTTGCTAA